>JANAVB010040218.1:2177999-2499812 GCA_029216955.1 Iris pallida | reverse complement strand
TATATGAATATATATAGGCGTATATCGTATGTATATGATAAAAATATATAATACATGTGTGTGAATATATATATATATATATATATATATTCTATATATATATATCATATATATATATATATATATATATATATATATATATATATGAATATATAGGCGTATATCTGTATGTATAATAAATAATATATATATATATATACATGTGTGTGATATATATATTAAAAAAAAAAAAAATATATATATAGATATATATATAATATATATATATATATATATATATATATATATATAATATATATAATATATATATATATATATATATAAAAACAAATAATAGCAGTGGGCCGGCCCAGCCCAAGCCAGGCCAACACACTCCAGCGCAGCCCACAGCAAAGGGCCCAGCCTGTCACGACCTGCACCCATTTTTTTAAACGGATACGAGACGTGTCCAAGCCAGCCTACGCCGCAGTGTCGGCTGTGTAGAACGCTGTCTCGGCCATGAAGATCAAAATCACAAATAATGCTCATTCACAAAATTAATTTAATTTACAATGATCAAGTTTTACATTTACAGTAAAATATAAACTTGTACAAATCATGGAATGACTACAACTCAACTATCTAGCTGGTCTCTAGGCTTTTGTCAACAAGTACCCCCGAATCTTCCATGCTAAGTAATCCACGGCTAACCTAAAAAATATTGGTTTTCAGTCAGGAATAGAACGAGTACAATTCACTGAATGCAGTTTCAGTATATGAAAACGACTATACGACAGAGGTTAGCCTTTAGACATATGATTCACAAAATAAAATGAAAAAGACAATAAAATTGAATAATAGAACAGAAAATAAAATACAATAAAATACTCACCAACTGACCGACTGAAGTACCTTTGATATGTGATCAGTCTCGGGATAATTATACGACACTGTCTACACTGTCTAAAGTTACACTATCTACATTGTATGAATTACACTGTCTAAATTACACTATCTACAATTACACTGTCTACAAAATAATACTCACGGTCTAGATGGTCTACACAGTATAAATGCAATAATAGTCACGGTCTACACGGTCTACAAAATATAAGTGCAATAATAAATTATTGTCTACACTGTCTAAGGTCAGGTCACACATCGTTGGTACTTCACCTCCCGACACAAAAAGGAACAAAATCACATAAAACTAAAATTACATATCTATCGACTAATCACTGATGTATAGTAAAGATCAATACTGAAAACAAACAATAAATTGTACTCGTCTGTGGTCCTTTGCTGGTGAAACCGGTTATCCAAACCATTCGGTGTGCTACAATAGTCAAAACTCGTACAACAGTCCCCGAAAACAGAAATAAATATTACAAATGTTCTCAGAATAGTAAAATTAGCTAGAATTGCCTGTCCTTAAGTCCAGTTCTGCACACAGGGGAAAAACGGTAATTTTACCCGTTTTGCACCGAAAAGCATGCCAGAGTCAATGGTCTCTAAAGTCATCAAACTACACGTCAATGGATTCGTTTTGATGATACAAATCCAACGGTATGTCCAATTTTGGATTCCGGTGGGCTGTGCACGAAATTGCCCGTTGAGTCGGACCGTGGGGTCCGCAAAACGGGGATCCGATCAACTGTCTCAGAATTGGACCAAACTTGGCATACAGGACCAGAAAAATGATACGGTCCTGCTGGCATAAGTTTTGTCTTGATCTGACGAGCGTGCACAAAGTAATTGAGAAATTTGCACAGAGGTCGATACGGTGGATTTCGACGGATACGCATCAAATTCGTCGCGCACACACAACCAATTTAAATTCCGTCAAAGCCCACACGTCCACGAATTCGTTACGCACCTTTCGATGCTTACGGTTCACGACCACGTCGTTCGGATTGGCGGAGCGCACGTTGGATCGAAAGAATTTTCTAAATTTTTAATATTTCAAAAACGGGTTTTTCGCCCAATTGGGAATCCGATTTCTCGACGTACAGTCGATGAAATCAAATTCCATAAATTGGGTTATGTAGCCGTATAGGTTGTCCTTCACTTCCTTTAATTAGGTTCCTAAGTTGCTCATTGTTACGACCAAAATTTGCCTTCCAAAACAGTTTCATGGATACGAAATTCTGTCATGTTTCAACATTTTTTCGGGTGAGTTCGTGTCGATTTCTCGTCGAATCCAAGTAAGTTCAATAAGAACTAATTGATAGGGTTTCTAGATGGTTAGGGTTCTATTCAGCGGACCAAACGGTTCGCGATTTGATTGATCAGATGCGAAGAAATCACTCGACGAAGAGATATACCTCACAACAAAGCTGTTGTCCCGTTTGATCCGCGCGCGCGCTCCCTGGCCGATTTCGGCCGCGTCTGGTGGCGGCGCCGGCAGCGAGCAATCCTGGGGTGGCCGCTGGTTATGTCAGGGAGGCTCTGGGTTGATCTCGGGATTAACTTTTTAGGGTTAAGGACGAGAATTGGAGAGTTTCTAACTCTCGGCTATTACATATATACTGACTTGTAACTCTTTCGTGGGGGCGGTTTTGTGGCCCCTGGGCTATCGGCCTGTGGCTGTTTCCTAGGTCCTCTGTTGCAGCTGAGGGTCCACTGTTCCCGTAAGGGAACAGTGTGGTTCCTTTTTTAAAAAAAAAAAACTATATGTATATACATATATTTATACATATATATATATATATATATATATATATATATATATATATATATATACACACACACGTATATAATATACTCGTATATACACATTTATATGTATATACTTACATAATACTATATATACACATACTTTATTTTATAATTAATACTGAGAGTATATATATTTACAATTATTTAATAGTCATCCATATACCTATATATTTATATATATACTAATATAATATGTCCATAAAATCTAAATAAATTCCAATATTATCCATTTCCTAGTGTCGGGCCTATTTTATATAAATATGAATATATATATATATACATTTATTTGACGAATATAATATAACCAATTATAATAAAATAATATTATATAATAATTACCTCGATAATATTGATAATAAAAATAATAATAATAACGAAATTCAATAAATCAATAAAGGCGTATATACCATTTTGTACAGTCTAAACATCCCAAAATATACGAGGACCTATTTTATACAAAAGTCACTGAATAACACTAATAATAACATTTATAATATTTAACTTAAAATACTTAGAAAATATTCTTTAAACCATTAAAACGAAATACAACACCCTCATTCCAAATTCCATCAACACGAATGTCATTGGACGTGCCGCATGACTTCATAGGCTTGAGCTCAGTTCGGGTCCAGTCCGGGCTAAAATGGTATAACCGGATTCCCTAAAACACAATAATATAAATAATAAATAAATAAACTTCGGTAAGGGTTAAGTCGCAACTTGGCCTAGGTTTCCTAGTTAGGACATCATTATGACTCGGCCTTCCCTACCAGGGCTAGTACACTAGTCAAAGCATGCCACTGTACTATCCGTGCCACGATTTTTAGTCACCTTGTACTCCAAATTTAATCATTATTAAAACTATCTACCGTAATAATTAACTAATTAATTATTTATAAAAATAAAAAAAATTATCATTTATTTAAAAGAACTAAAATATATATATATTTTAAAATTTTCGGGAAGGGAAGCTATAAATCTACCCACCTTAAAATAATTTTATCCTCGAAATTCTAACTCATAAACATGCCTAAAATTCAAAAAAATAAATAGAATAAATCCACTATTACCACAATCTTTTCAAATTTAATTTTTCAGAAATATTTATACCTCCTCCTAGCCATTTCGTAATTCCGAATACTGGAGGACTTCTACCCACCTTTGGTCATACTACTCCGTCAAATCTTCTGTCGCTAAAACTTTATAATCTTCCAATTAATTGCTAAAATTGCTACCAATAGATATCTACTGCTTATGGCCACTATAATCCTCTTCTATCTATCCAACCACCCAAAATCTAACATGCAACAAATTTACCCAAGTAGCTAAGAAATATTGCTAAATTCTAATAAGCGTGACCATTCATCACTCTGAAATAGGAAGGACAGGAAGATAAGAAAGAATAATCAATAGCATTTATGAAGTTTCAAGAGCAGTAGATAGTATCCAACGATACAGCTAAAAAGGGTGTTTACGAACCACTGACTTATTTGCTAGATTGGGCTACTCTAGTTCAGTCACTTGCTACGTCGAAGAACCCTTCGTTACTTAGAGTGGCCTGCAATCCGTGCAATACAGAAGTTCTATTCTCGAAATTCTGAACAGGTTCCGTAATAGAACGGAATTTGGAAAATCAAGATTGTGATCTTTTCCGTGGTTATTTAAACACACAAACAGGGGATATAAATGCAATACTAGTTCGTATCGTGACTCCCAGGTAGATGGAATAAGGGTTACGGATGACCTCGCATTCTAAGAGGTGGAGACTACATAATAGGTATAGGGACCTATTTCAAGTAGTTCGGTTTTATAGTCCAAATAGGGTGGTATGCCTGGATGGATCTTACTGGGTCCAAATGGTTTCCCTTATTGGACATCAATCGTTGGTTGGATGAACCCTATATTTTAAACTATATTGAATGAACAAGGTCCCAATGATAAATTATTTCTACTAGGTCAGGTAACCTAGAATAGGTTTTCACCCAAGGGTTGAGCTAGTAGGGCAGTCTTATTTATTAAGTAGGTTCTGCAAGCCTTGAAGGTGCGTCTTCCATGACTTTTGTGTTTAAGTAGGACAAGAAGACACAATTGAATGACACACTAGTGACATGTGCGTAGTGGGCTTCGAGTCGATCACAACCATATACTGGGTCGAAGGATTCGAGTCGAAGTTGAGTCTTTAGTCGTAGTCGGGAAGTATACGGGGATTATGGTAAGGATTATAGCTAGTCCTTTTTGTCCTGAAAGTCGTACCATAAAAATAGAGTACAAGGGGACGTGTTTGAGTGGGACATGATATACCTAGATGAAGGTGGACTCGTCCAGATCTTACATATAAAATTTGTTGGAAGGTAACAGCTGGTCTCGTGCTCCGATTATTAATGACACGACTGGGGACACAAAATAATCTAAATGGAAAGTGGGAGTACTTGGGGCACTAATTATCATCCTAATGGAAATTATTCCAATCAATCGGTAGTCCTTGCATACTGCAAAATTCTGGAAGGCTTACAGTCTACTCGCTTTAGAAGCTAGGACATGGTTTTAAGAATAATGAGGTTAAAAAAAATTCAAAGTCCGGGTATTGTACCTCGACTCTTGTTAAATAAGAATAAGGCACGGCATAACGGGATACGGTAGATATAAGTCAACTCGATGATCGTTCCTCAATGAATGGAACATGAGTGTGTACAATGACACACGATCGATCAAATAGAATGACCTACTCGTCCACAGTATACCAGAGTTATCGACGGGGTAACAAAATCTAAGGCACATCTTATGGAAAGATTTTCTAACAACTGAGTCGTAAATTTCTATTGGGGTTAACCTGCCAGACTATTGTCACAAGGGTTCTAGTTAAAGCAAGCTTCAAGCAATAAATTTGAGGCTCGTAACATTTGGTTTCTTGAGAAGAGCTAGTGTCCTAGGTTGTCATTTTGACTATAGGGTAAAACTCTAGTCATTCTCAAATTCAGATGGCTAGAAGGTCCCAATAGCAGTTTGGGGGTCGAGAGGAGAACGAGTAACTCAAAACAAGGTTCTAGTCACATGGCTAGCCGATGGTAGCTATACTTGCGTATACCACTATCATAGCCATGGGGATACCCTGTGTCTCGCTACCAATTATGCGCTTTCGTCTTTCCAAATCAGTGAAAGACAAAAACGAATAAAGAGTTCAAAAAAAGATGGCACTGAATATAATTTCGCGATTCAAAGGCGAATGTATAATTCAAGCGGAATTATCAATACAGTCGCGGAAGAGATCATAGATGATACCTCAAAATCTCGATCCACGTGGGATAATCAAATAGAGAGCGAACCGAGTGCACTACGGCTGATCAGACCGTAATACATCGATTCTGATTAGACAATATATTAGTAGGCATCCCCACTAAACATATGTCTTGAATCAAGCTCGAGAACAGAGTGAGTTTGCAAAACTAGGCTGTAATAGCAACATTGGTCAAGATAGTCAAAATACAAGTATGCGAGATTTTTGAAAGGAGGCAGAAGTAGTTCAAGTTTTGTGAAAATCAAAACCTTATCCGGTGTTCTTGCTTATACAGTCTTCCTGTTATCTTCTCATCCATAATGCCTTGGTCGACTAATGGGTTATGGACCTCTAAATTCTATATTCCAGGTAACCTATTTGTGTCCGTCGATTGCCTCGTCAACGGATCACAAGGACCACAGAATTGCTAGGTCGGGAGACACGCTACCCAACTTACAAAACTTTCACTAGTATTGGCTTCGGATCTTATGGGACGTACATGGCATTTCCTTATCCTCTATAGTATCCTAAACTTGTAGTCATGTCTGAAGTCATTTCACCGAGGATTATGCCTTGTCCGTATACCCTGGATGTGGTAAACCCTTGGTTTCGTGATTCAGATGTAATATGCCATCAGATACTCTGCCTTATATTGACACAAGGGTAACTACGATCAAAAAGGACCACTAGCCATAGTTTAGTAATATTCTATAACCTACATTTCCTTAAACCAATTTCAACTCTAGGGATCGTGTCTCGCCAGTGCGCTGATGGCTGCAGTGAATCCACAGCCTCCATAACTCAATGAATGGCGATAGTGCGCTGCTGTCCTGCCATTATGAGTTAACTAATATTCCTTTAACTATATCTGTAAAAAAATCATGAGCCTCCAGAGATTCGAACAAGTTGACAATAAAATAAAGCGTAAGTACTATTAGTCACAATTCTTAAGATAAAAGGTGAACATGGAGGAAAATAACTGAAGACAAAAATACCAACATTCAAACTATTCCATGTGTATTCAAACCATGGAGAAAAACTTTGAATCGAAACTAACTCGAGGTCCGTATATGGATAACCTAATCAAAAATTATATAAAATATTAATTCTTAGGACAAAATAGGAACTAAATAGGCAATTTGAGCTAAGGCATGAGGATGATATCTAAAGAGGCAAAGAGAAGGAATTACACAATTTATAAATGTTAGATCATTAATCCTAGGAAGTAGCCTTGTCTCACCAAGTGAATAATCTATCCACATTGGATCATATCGTCATATCAAGAGGTAATAGTGTACCTATGGGGATCTGACAACTATCAAAATTAATTACTCCTCATCTAACTTGCATGGCCTAGACTACCCATTGGTAAATTTGTGTAATGGACTTCTAGTCCTAGTCACTCTCTTAAATTAAATTAATCCCTAATTCGTGAATGAGCATTTCCTAGTTGTAGGCTCGTAATAGTACGACTAACTTAAGTACTATCACGAGTTCGCATGATTTGCGAAACCAGACCTGCATGGGCCACCACAAAAACTTGTCACGACCCGCATCTTTTTTTTTAAAATGGATACGAGACGTGTCCAAGCCAGCCTACGCCGCAGTATCGGCGGTAGAACGCTGTCACGGCCATGAAGATCAAAATCACAAATAATGCTCATTCACAAAATTAATTTAATTTATAATGATCAAGTTTTATATTTACAGTAAAATATAAACTTGTACAAATCATGGAATGACTACAACTCAACTATCTAGCTGGTCTCTAGGCTTTTGTCTGCAAGTACCCCCGAATCTTCCATGCTAAGTAATCCACGGCTAACCTGAAAAATATTGGTTTTCAGTCAGGAATAGAACGAGTACAATTCACTGAATGCAGTTTCAGTATATGAAAATGACTATACGACAGAGGTTAGCCTTTAGACATATGATTCACAAAATAAAATGAATAAAGACAATAAAATTGAATAATAGAACGGAAAATAAAATGCAATAAAATACTCACCAACTGACCGACTGAATTACCTTTGATATGTGATCGGTCTCGAAATAATTATGCGACACTGTCTACACTGTCTAAAGTTACATTGTCTACATTGCATGAATTACACTGTCTAAATTACATTGTCTACAATTACACTGTCTACAAAATAATAATCACGGTCTACACGGTCTACACAGTATAAATGCAATAATAGTCACGGTCTACAAAATATAAGTGCAATAATAAATTACTGTCTACACTGTCTACTTTGCAATAATAAATCACTGTCTACACTGTCTAAGGTCAGGTCACACATCGTTGGTACTTCACCTTCCGACACAACAAGGAACAAAATCACATAAAACTGAAATCACATATCTATCGACTAATCACTGATGTATAGTAAAGATCAATACTGAAAACAAACAATAAACTGTACTCGCCTGTGGTCCTTTGCTGGTGAAACCGGTAATCAAAACCACTCGGTGTGCCACAATAGTCAAAACTCGTACAACAGTTTCCGAAAACTGAAATAAACATTACCAATGTTCTCAGAATAGTCAAATTAGCTAGAATTGCCTGTCCTTAAGTCCAGTTCTGGACACAGGGGCAAAATGATAATTTTGGGTCAAAACAGTATCCGCCGTTGGACCCGCTTTGTACCGAAAAGCATGCCAGAGTCAATGGTCTCTAAAGTCGTCAAACTATAAGTCTACGAATTCATTTTGATGATACGAACCCAATGGTATGTCCAATTTTGGATTCCGGTGGGCTGTGCACGAAATCGCCCGTTGAGTCGGACCGTGGGGTCCGCAAAATGGCGATCCGATCAACTGTCTCAGAATTGGACCAAACTTGGCATACAGGACCAAAAAAATGATACGGTCATGCTGGCGTAAGTTTTGTCTCGATCTGACGAGCGTGCACAAAGTAATTGAGAAATTTGCACAGAGGCCGATACGGTGGATTTCGACGGATACGCATCAAATTCGTCGCGCACACGCAACCAATTTGAATTCCGTCAAAGCCCACACGTCCACGAAGTCGTTACGCACCTTTCGATGCTTACGGTTCGTGACCACATCGTTCGGATTGGCGGGGCGCACGTTGGATCGGAAGAATTTTCTAAATTGTTAATATTTCGAAAACGGGTTTTTCGCCCAATTGGGAATCCGATTTCTCGACGTACCATTTTGTACAGTCTAAACATCCCAAAATATACGAGGACCTATTTTATACAAAAGTCACTGAATAACACTAATAATAACATTTATTATATTTAACTTAAAATACTTAAAAAATATTCTTTAAACCATTAAAACGAAATACAACACCCTTATTCCAAATTCCATCAACACGAATGTCATTGGACGTGCCGCATGACTTCATGGGCTTGAGTTCAGTTCGGGTCCAGTCCGGGCTAAAATGGTATAACCGGTTTCCCTAAAACACAATAATATAAATAATAAATAAATAAACTTCGGTAAGGGTTAAGTCACAACTTGTCCTGGTTTTTCTAGTTAGGACATCACTATGGCTCGGCCTTCCCTACCAGGGCTAATACACTAGTCAAAGTACGCCATTGTACTATCCGTGCCATAATTTTTAGTCACCTTGTACTCTAAATTTAATCATTATTAAAATTATCTACCGTAATAATTAACTAATTAATTATTTATAAAAATCAAAAAAATCATCATTTAATTAAAATAACTAAAAAATATATATTTTAAAATTTTCGGGAAGGGGAGCTACACAGCCTAAGCACCCACATAGCCCGAGCCCATAACAAAATAAGTAACAGCAGAACCCCCCCAAACATACGAACACCCGACCTGTGCATATATAGATACGCGAGAGAGAAAGAGAGAAGTGCGAACTCATAAACCCTAAACCCTAGACCAACACCAGCGTCGACCCCAACCCAGGTGGTTGCGCACGCGCCCCCGCCACTGGCCGGCCACCGCGGGCGGCCGTCGACCGACGACAGAGCCGTGAACAGAACAAAACAGGGGAGCAATCGGCAGCAGCAGCTGCCAATGAGGCCACTTCGTGAGGAATTTTTGCAGCGTGTGATTGATCGTTTGCCGATCTACGAATTCGGGTATGAACACAACCCATACAAGATTATTTCCCTTCAATTAGATTTAATTATAGTGCTCTGGATCGATCAAAAAAATAACGCAAACATCGCGAAAAAACCTGTTCAAAACAGGGAACCAAACCAGTCCATAAACCCATATTGGAAGATCGATTCCGATCGAACCAATGCCAGTTTAGAAATTCCACTTGAACAAAGTTTTAGAACACATATGGGACTTCGCAAACTAGTTTGTATTTTCGAATTTCATTAATTATATGTAGAGAAAACAGTTTTCAAAGTTGAGAATTTATCTACGTAAAAATAATTTAGAAATTTCGAAAACCTCCGATACGACGTACGTCCCGCCAACCCGGACGACGTGGTCTCGAACCGAAATTATCAAAAGGTGCGTAACGGCTTCATGGACGTGTGGGCTTTGACAGAATTTAAATTGGTCGCGTGTGCGCGATGAATTTGATGCGTATCTGTCGAAATTTACCGTATCGACCTCTGTACAAATTTTCCAATTACTTTGTGCACGTTCATCAGATCGAGACAAAAATTGTGCCAACAGGACCGTATCATTTTTTTGGTCCTGTATGCCAAGTTTGGTCCGATTCTGAGATAGTTGATCGGATCGCCGTTTTGTGGACCCCACGATCCGATTCGACGGGCAATTTCGTGCATGGCCTACCGGAATCCAAAACTGGACATACCATCGTATTCATATCATCAAAATGAATCCGTAGACATATAGTTTGACAGCATTAGAAACCATTAACTCTTGTACGCTTTTCGGTACAAAGTGGGTCCAACGGCAGACACCGTTTTTGCCCAAAATTACTGTTTTACCCCTGTGTCCAGAATTAGACTTAAGGATATGCAATCCTAGTTAATTTGACTATTCTGAGAATGTTGGTAATGTCTGTTTCAGCTTTCAAAGACAGCTGTAAGACTTGGATCTTCTGACTTGTGGATTGGCGATATATTGTTGGTTCTCTGTGCAACCACCAGGCAAGATACCTTGCCTCCCTCTATAGTTCATCACTCATGCTTACAGTTCCTATACTTTATATATGTTATCAGTTAGTTCTCTAGTTGTTCATGATTTACATGCTTATCTAGTCCCTATATCTTTATATGTTATCAGTTAGTTATTTCAGTTCTCTTGATTTGCTTGCTTTACTTTAGACAGTGTTTACTGGTTTATTAGTCGTGTTCTTTTATCGTTATCATGCTTGACTGGATGTCATGGTTCTACTGGATTGGTTCCCTCTCGTACCGTGTCGTGATCGTATCGTGTCATAGGATGTGTAAGTCATAATGGAACTGTTGTACCTTGTATTTTGAAGCTAACCTGCGAGTCCACACTATGGGCGAGGGTGATGCTAGCCTGCGAGTCCACACTAGAGACGAGGATTAGTAGTATATGGTTCACACCTATGAGTCCACACTAGGGGCGAGGGTGATGCTAGCCTGCGAGTCCATACTAGGGACGAGGGTTAGTAGTATATGGTTCACACCTGCGAGTCCACACTAGGGGCGAGGGTGATGCTAGCATGCGAGTCCACACTAGGCAGACAGTAAGTAAATGCAATCGAGCTAAACAGGTGCTCGTCGGCTAAACGCCTCAAAAGAATATTTTTACAATAAAGTGGGAGATCAAAAATAAACCCACTCGTTGCCCTGGTTACGTCTAGTCGCCACCATCGGGCTGGAAAGTCGGTAGATCCTCTGGAGCTGCTCCGAAATATAGCCACACAAAACCAGCTGGGTCAGACCCCAGAAAGAGCAAGTGCCACAAAGGAAGCTTCACTTAGGAACTAAAATCAGCAATTAGCACAGAAGATAATAATATATAGTAAAACTGGAGAAATATAACATCACGAGGATATACGGTAAGATAACCATGGGACCATTCAGATAACCAGGTTACAATCCTTAAACCAAACAAGGACCGGGATTATAACCCTTCGTCTGAACCGAACTTGGTTTCTTCCATTTATCAGCAAGATAATATAAGAAAATTAGAACATGTAACGATCTATACAGGATCAAGACTAGACTGATTATTCCTCATTCAACAATCATGGCCAAACAATAAGTACGGCTTGATACTTTAACTAACTAGGGTTATCACAGGCCTAGTTACTAGCAAGATGCAGTGAGTTATTCCACAGCTACAAGCCCTGCAGACCATCCAGGTTACCCAGGTCGAAAATTAGGGGTTGAATTCAGGTGGGTACATCGTCCAGGAAACGCATGTACCCTTAGGTAGCTTGAAGGGTGCAACACATGACAGTGTGCTGGAAATGTGCCCTACTCGACGGCAGGCTACATATCCCAGGCGCGTCCAGGTAACGGGATTGTCTGTAGCTGGGAGATCTCTTTATGACTAATGTATTAATCTAGTTATTAGTCTTAGCCCATTTCAGTAGGTACTCATGACCGTGGTACTCAGGAGTCCCATCCTAGACATGATGTAAGACAGGACTGGATTATTTGTACAAGCACAATCGCCCACGGTGTCCAGGTTATTTATACAGGTCATGTCATGTCAGGTAGCCGTCGTAACAGCTTATCAAGATATATCATGTCAGGTTATCATGTCAAGTTTACTAGTCAAGAGTGCACCACGACGGGCCACTATCAGGTCATGTCATGTTCACTTGTCAGGAGTGCACCACGATGGGTCACTTTCGTGTTCAGGTACATGTGCAGGGCTTCATAGTGTAAGCATTCAATCAGGGGACCCAAGTTAAGCTGAGGTTACAAGACATGAATTAATGATAATAATAATAATAATAATTAAATAACAGGACAAGGCACAGGAAGGATCCCTACGGCTCAGGATTACTAGAACTCATGCGGCCAATAAGGAGAGCGCATACAACTTGGTAAGTACAGGGGCATGCGGCTAGATAGGCAAGGGCGCATGCGGCTAGAAGGGCAATGGCGCATGCTGTTCCAAGAAGTTGGGTCTCATGCGGCCAGCGAAAGAGTGGGCTTCATACGGCTGACGGAAAGTAAGTCTATGCGGTTAAAGGAGGACGGTGGCATATGCGGCCAGGAGTGATGGGCGTACATGCGGCTGGCCGAAGAGTAGTTCCATGCGGCTACGGGAGAGCAATGCCTATGCGGCTCAGAAGTCATGAAGCCCTATGCGGCCAGGAATGATACTCAGTCTATGCGGCCAAGAAAAAAGCGGGTCTAAGCGGTTGGGAGCTAATTACCCATACGGCTGAGGACGACTGGGGTTCATGCGGCCAGAGAATTTCATACGTGCGTAGTTCGGAGGAGTTCCGGCTTATGCGGCCAGACTACCATGCGGCTAGGGGAACACTTGCCGTATGAAAGGTTCATGCGGTCAAGCCTAAGACAAGTTCATCTTCTCCAAAATTTCGAGAAGAAGAACACCATGAGAGCCAAGTTCTCAAGCTCCATAACTCCATCATTCGGAGCCCAAATCCGAACTTCCATACGTCAAAATGGGGCAGAACAAAATTATCTACAACATAGAACCATCAAAACTTAGAAATAACAAGATTAAGTAGATCAAAACTCAAGAAATCCGAAAATAAGATAGACTTAGATCTACAAGAATCAGGCCGTGGAAAGTAAAAATGCCAAGTACTAAAGTAAGTTAAAATGCTGGAAGGAAGAGAATGAAGCAATAAAATTAGAGTTCCTCCATGAAGCAAGTTGCACTTGCCTAGACCTCTCTCTCCCTCTCTCTGGTAGGTGAAGGAGTTAATAGAGGAAAGAAGAAGAGTAATGAAGAGAGAGAAGGAAGTGGGGATTAATAAATGGTAGTGGTGGTGGTAGGTAGGTGGTTCTCTCCTTGGTTCATAATAAACCAAAGAAAACCAAGCCTAGCCAAACCCAAACCAAGAAATAACCAAGCCAAGCTAAGCAAGAAATCATGCAATACAAGATGAAACACGTACACGTATTCCAAAATACGTAATACGAACCACAGACATTACAACTCTACTCACCTTAAAAGAATTCCGTCCTCGGAATTTAATTAAGAGGCTAGAGAGACGAGGACAAGCTATATTAATCACATGCAAGTTATAACTAGGCAACCAATCACTCATTCAAGTAAGGAATCGAAGGTATGAGGCATAAGGAAGACATTATACCTCACGAGTCAAACAAGTCGGGATATCGCGATCGGATATCATCCTCACGCTCCCACGTTGACTCACCCAAAGAGTGATGACCCCAAGCAATTCGGACTAACTTGATAGTCTTGTTCTTGAGTATCTTCTCTCTCCGGTCCAATATAGACACGGGCCTCTCCTCATACGAAAGGATGGTACCAACAACCAATTTCGAATGATCCAGAATATGGCTCGGGTACGGAATATACCGTCGTAATTGGGATACATGGAACACGTCATGCACCTCTCTTAGCGACGACGGAAGAACGAAACGATAGGACACATCTTCTACTCGCTCCAAAATATCGAACGGCCCTATATACCTAGGACTAAGCTTTCCCCGTACGCCGAAACGAATGACGCCACGGTTGGGTGAAATCCTCAGGAATACATGGTCGCCGACAGAAAACTCGAGGGGGCGCCGATGAGAATCGGCCCAATGGCGCTGGCGATCTTGGGCAACTCGAAGATGATCCCTGACTCTTCTGACCACTTCAACTGTCTGGACAATTATTTTTGGACCGAGCATCTGCCTCTCTCTAACATCATCCTATACGAACGGGGATCGGCACTTCCAGCCATACAGTGCCTCGAACGGTGCCATCTGGATACTGGCCTGGAAGCTATTGTTTTACGAGAACTCCACCAGGTGCAGGTGATCTTTCCATGAACCACCGAAGTCAAGTGTACAGGACCGCAACATATCTTCAAGAGTCTGGATTGTACGCTCCGACTGACCATCTGTCTGCGAATGATATGCTGAACTGAACTGGAGGTAAGTTCCCAAACTCTTCTGCAGGCTACGTCAAAAGTGCGACGTAAATCTTGAATCTCGGTTCGAAGTGATACTAACTGGCACTCCGTGCAACCTGACAATCTGCCTGAGGTACATCTCTGCTAACTGAGCTGTCGACTGCCCGACTCTGAACGGGAGGAAGTGAGCTACCTTCGTGAGCCTGTCAACTATAACCCAAATAGCATCTTGACCAGCTGGGGATCTAGGTAATCCAGTCACAAAATCCATGATCACGTGCTCCCACTTCCATTCTGGAATCGGCAAGGGCTGAAGAAGTCCAGCGGGCCTCTGATGTTCAGCCTTAACTTGTTGGCAGACTAAACAACGAGAGTCATACCGGGCTATCTTCCTCTTCATGCTATTCTACCAAAAGTGCTGCCGGATATCACGGTACATCTTCGTACCACCAGGATGAATGGAATACTGTGAACTGTGAGCCTCTGCCATGATCTTCTGTCTGATATCACTACTGGGTACACAAAGACGCTTACCATGCCTAAGTGTACCATCTTCATGAATACACAACTCTGGTCTTCGTCCTGCCTTACACTCTGCTCTGAGTCGCTGAAGCTTGGAATCTGCTGATTGCGCCATCCGGATCCTCTCGACTATGGTGGACTGAACTTGCACACTGGCCATCAATGCCATACTGGAAGGGAGAACAATTTTAATACCCATCTTCTGAAGATCTGCTAACAGCTCCGGTTGCGCTGTTAGGAAATAGACTCCGGCTCTCCTGCTCAATGCATCTGCAATGACGTTGGCCTTCCCGGGATGATACTGCAAGTTGACATCATAATCCACAAGAAGCTCCAGCCACCTTCTCTGACGCATGTGAAGATCCTTCTGGGTGAAAACATACTTCAGGCTCTTATGGTCGATGAAAATCTCCACCCTATCTCCGTACAAGTAGTGCCTCCATAACTTAAGTGCAAACACTACTGCTGCCAGCTCCAAGTCATGGGTTGGGTAATTCCTCTTATGATCACGAAGTTGCCATGACGCATAAGCTATTACCGTCCCATGCTGCATCAGAACACATCCTAAGCCTCTGCCTGAAGCATCACAATATACTGAGAATCCTCTGGTTCCATCTGGAAGCGTAAGAATGGAAGCCGTCATCAAGGCTCGCTTCAACTTCTCAAAAGAATTTTGGCATTCTGCTGTCCAAGCAAACTGCACATCCTTGCGGGTCAATTGGGTTAATGGCGCCGAGATTCGGGCAAAGTCTGAAACAAATCGCCGGTAGTAGCCGGCCAATCCGAGAAAACTGTGAACTTCTGCCACCGTACTTGGCACCGGCCATGACTCAATAGCCACAATCTTTTGGAGATCCACTTCTACTCCTCCTCTGGTGATGATGTGATCCAAGTATGAAATGCGATCGAGCCAGAACTCATATTTACTGAACTTGGCATACAACTGGTGCTCCCTGAGAATCTGAAGAACCACACGGAGATGCCGTTCATGCTCCGCTTCGCTCCTGCTATAGACCAGGATGTCATCCAGAAACACAATCACGAACTGATCCAAATAGGGCATAAAAATACGATTCATGAGATCCATGAATACAGCCGGCACATTGGTCGCTCCAAATGGCATCACTAGGAACTCCCAATACCCATACCTAGACCTGAAAGCTGTCTTCGGGATGTCCTGCTCTCTGATTCTGATCTGGTGATATCCTGAGCGCAAGTCGATCTTCGGAATACTGCTGCCCCTTTGAGCTGATCAAACAAGTCATCTATCCTCGGAAGAGGGTATCTGTTCTTGATTGTCACTGAGTTCAAGGTACGATAATCAATACATAACCTGGATGTACCATCCTTCTTTTTCACAAGAAGCGTCGGGGCTCCCCAAGGCGATCTACTAGCACGAATGAATCCCTTGGTTTGAAGTTCTTCAATCATTTTGTACAAGATCTCCAATTCTGACGACGCCTTCCTGTAGACTATCTCTGACACTGGGGCTGTCCCGCGAATCAAGTCGATGGCGAACTCGATCTCCCGCTCTGGCGGCATACCTGGAAGCTCTTCTGGAAAAACATCTAGAAACTCTCTGACTATCCGAGGCAACTGCACTGCTGCTACTGCCATCCGCAACACTGGAGGAGAAGGCTCAACTGCGCCTCTAGAAAATGAAAACTCTGGCTCTCCTGGAATGCTAAAAACAACCCTACCAATATGGCAGTCTATTCTAGCATACTGGTTCCTCAACCAATCCATCCCTAAGACCACATCATAATCGGCCATCGGAAATTCTATCAATCTAGCGGGAAATTCCTTACCGCTAACTATGATCCGACACGAGGAAAACACCTTATCGACTCCCACAAGTCCGTTACCAGTAAGTATATTGAGCCTTACTGATAATGACTCGGGCTCCAATCCTATCCGTGTCGCGAATCGTGGAGACATAAAAGAATGCGATGCACCAGAATCAAATAAAGCTGAAGCTGGAAAGGAGTTGACGAGAATAGTACCTGCCACTACCTCTCCTGGTGCCAATCCTTCCTCTGCGGTCATCACCATAGCCTGACCATGCCCTCGGGGTGCTGGTCCCCTCTGCTGAAATCCTTGCTGCCTATTCCGACTCAAGACTTGGGCTTGAGCATGCTGCTGGAGGTGTTGTTGCTGGAACATCTGGGATTGAGGAGGCAGGGGCCTCGGCAATGGATACTGCTGCTGCTGCTAGACCGGAGCTGGTCCTCTTACCGAAGAGCTAGAAAGGTTGGACGAGGATGAACCACCCCTATTCGGGCAGAATCCAACCCTATGGTCTGCTGCTCCACAAGCCAGACACAATTCCCGTGCCCTGCGACACTCTGCCACTACATGGCCTGGCTTCCCACAATGAGAACATCCCACTGCGGAAGACTGCTTCTGCTGCTGAGGGCACGTCGGAGTTGAATGCTGGACCGACGTCACTGAGACTGCCCGCCTCGTAGCTCCAATAGTCAAAGTCCTGGCTGCCGGGGCTGGGGCTGAAGACTGATTCATCTGGCCGTGGGATCTTTCCCGACCTCCGGCCCTATCCACAATCCTCTGGGAGGTATACTCATGTCTCCTAGCTGCTCTCAAGACTGCATCAAAAGTCTGATGCTCAAACTGCTCAACTGCCAACAAAATCTCCAGGTGAAGCCCTTGCTGAAATCGCTGGGCTCTATCATACTCGGTTGCCACCAAGGTGGGAGCAAACTGACTGAGCCTTGAAAACTCGGCCGTATATTCGTCGACCGTTCTGCCCATCTGCTTCAGATTGGTGAACCTCGTCTGTAGATCGTACCGAGATACAATATCAAAATACTTGGTCTGGAATCTCTCTCTGAATACCGCCCAAGGAATGGGTGCTGCTAATCCAACGGCCTGTGCTGTCCACCAGCTGCGGGCAAGATCTAACAACTGCAGGCGCACTACGGCTACCTTCTCATTCTCTGGGATCCTGGCTGCTTCTAGAATCACCTCTGTGTCCTGAAGCCAAGCATCTGCAGCGATAGCATCTTTACTACCGTCGAAGAATGGAGGGTTCAAGCGCTTGAAGCTGTTGGCCGTGCTGTTACCCTGATGACCTCCTCTGGTCAGAGCATCCGTCACTGTCTGGTGCAAGGCGTCTCCACGACGATCTTGGGAAGCTATCAAGGTCCTGACGAGACCTACCAAAGTGCCATCATCAGGCTCGACATGCTGAACTGGCTGGACTGGTGGCTCTCCGTCAGAAGGCACGACTCTGGAGGCTACTCCGGAATGCTGGACTTGATCCCCTGGTTGCGGCTGGTCCACGGGAAGTGCTCCACCTTGCTGACCGACAGGTCCAGGAACAATGTCGCTGAAGAAGACGACATAGGGAACAATAAGGAAGGACCAAGACAGATCAACGATACAAGCATATAATCAGGTCAAGAATCCAGGGATTCAGAAGATACGATCAGAGATCAAGGGCGAGTACTGATTGAGACATCTATTCGGTAAACCCTCACATATCTTGATTTACATGACCTGTATGGGCCACCACTTAAACCATGTCATGCCCCAGAACCAGAATACTGGAGAGCTGGGGCAGACATAGCCAGCTACGTATATGAAATGGAATCCATCTCGCTATACGGTCACGGCTGTCTAGATACACGAGGGTTTACTACAAGCCAACAGTCTCCTATGGTCATGAACAAGCCTAGGGTCTCAATTACAAGCAAGTAAGTAAAGTCACAAGATGTATGATCATTAAATATACAATAATAAGGCGTCCCAAATATTACATATTCAGCTGATCAAGAAGCTAGTCGTTACAAAATGTTAGGACTAGCAAGAGTGTAGTCATACATGATCAACCCTAGGATCTGTCAATCATGTTACAGCCCGTAGGCAGACAGTAAGTAAGTACAATCGAGCTAAACAGGTGCTCGTCGGCTAAACGCCTCAAAAGAATATTTTTACAATAAAGTGGGAGATCAAAAATAAACCCACTCGTTGCCCTGGTTACGTCTAGTCTCCACCATCGGGCTAGAAAGTCGATAGATCCTCTGGAGCTGCTCCAAAATCTGGCCACACAAAACCAGCTGGGTCAGACCCTAGAAAGAGCAAGTGCCACAAAGGAAGCTTCACTTAGGAACTAAAATCAGTAATTAGCATAGAAGATAATAATATATAGTAAAACTGGAAAAATATAACATCACGAGGATATACGGTAAGATAACCATGGGACCATTCAGATAACCAGGTTACAATCCTTAAACCAAACAAGGACCAGGATTGTAACCCTTCGTCTGAACCGAACTTGGTTTCTCCCATTTATCAGCAAGATAATATAAGAAAATTAGAACATGTAACGATCTATACAGGATCAAGACTAGACTGATTATTCCTTATTCAACAATTACGGCCAAGCAATAAGTATGGCTTGATACTTTAACTAACTAGGGTTATCACAGGCCTAGTAACTAGCAAGATGCAGTGAGATTATTCTACAGCCACAAGCCCTGCAGACCATCCAGATTACCCAGGTCAAAAATTAGGGGTTGAATTCAGGTGGGTACATCGTCCAGGAAACGCATGTACCCTTAGGTAGCTTGAAGGGTGCAACACATGACAGTGTGCTGGAAATGTGCCCTACTCGACGGCAGGCTATAGATCCCATGCGCGCCCAGGTAACGGGATTGCCTGTAGCTGGAAGATCTCTTTATGACTAATGTATTAATCTAGTTATTAGCCTTAGTCCATTTCAGTAGGTACACCTGACCGTGGTACTCAGGAGTCCCATCCTAGACATAATACAAGACAGGACTGGATTATTTGTACAAGCACAATCGCCTACGGTGTCCAGGTTATTTATACAGGTCATGTCATGTCAGGTAGCCGTCGCAACAGCATATCAAGATATATTATGTCAGGTTATCATGTCAAGTTTACTGGTCAAGAGTGCACCACGACGGGCCACTATCAGGTCATGTCATGTTCACTTGTCAGGAGTACACCGCGACGGGTCACTTTCGTGTTCAGGTACATGTGCAGGGCTTTATAGTGCAAGCATTCAATCAGGGGACCCAAGTTAAGCTGAGGTTACAAGACATGAATTAATGATAATAATAATAATAATAATTAAATAATAGGGCAAGGCACAGGAAGGAGCCCTACAGCTCAGGATTACTAGAACTCATACGGCCAATAAGGAGAGCGCATACAACTTGGTAAGGACAGGGGAATGCGGCTAGATAGGCAAGGGCGCATGCAGCTAGAAGGGCAAGGGCGCATGCTGTTCCAAGAAGTTGGGTCTCATGCGGCCAGCGAAAGAGTGGGCTTCATGCGGCTGACGGGAAGCAAGTCTATGCGGTTAAAGGAGGACGGTGGCATATGCGGCCAGGAGTGATGGGCGCACATGCGGCTGCCCGAAGAGTAGTTCCATGCGGCTACGGGAGAGCAATGCCTATGCGGCTCAGAAGTCATGAAGCCCTATGCGGCCAGGAATGATACTCAGTCTATACGGCCAAGGGAAAAGCGGGTCTAAGCGGTTGGGAGCTAATTACCCATGCGACTGAGGACGACTGGGGTTCATGCGGCCAGAGAATTTTATACGTGCGTAGTTCGGAGGAGTTCAGGCATATGCGGCCAGACTACCATACGGCTAGGGGAACACTTGCCGTATGAAAGGTTCATGCGGTCAAGCCTAAGCACAGTTCATCTTCTCCAAAATTTCGAGAAGAAGAGCACCATGAGAGCCAAGTTCTCAAGCTCCATAACTCCATCATCCGGAGCCCAAATCCGAACTTCCATAGGTCAAAATGGGGCAGAACAAAATTCTCTACAACATAGAACCATCAAAACTTAGAAATAACAAGATTAAGTAGATCGAAACTCAAGAAATCCGAAAATGAGATAGACTTAGATCTACAAGAATCAGGCCGTAGAAAGTAAAAATGCCAAGTACTAAAGTAAGTTAAAATGCTGAAAGGAAGAGAATGAAGCAATAAAATTGGAGTTCCTCCATGAAGCAAGTTGCACTTGTCTAGACCTCTCTCTCCCTCTCTCTGGTAGGTGAAGGAGTTAATGGAGGAAAGAAGAAGAGTAATGAAGAGAGAGAAGGAAGTGGGGGTTAATAAATGGTAGTGGTGGTGGTAGGTAGGTGGTTCTCTCCTTGGTTCATAATAAACCAAATAAAACCAAGCCTAGCCGAACCCAAACCAAGAAATAACCAAGCCAAGCTAAGCAAGAAATCATGTAATACAAGATGAAACACGTACACGTATTCTAAAATACGTAATGCGAACCACAGGCATTACAGTATGCCCCCGCTCTCCAGTATTCTGGTTCTGGGGCGTGACATGGTTTAAGTGGTGGCCCATGCAGGTCTTGTAAATCAAGATATGTGAGGGTTTACCGAATAGAAGTCTCAATCAGCAGTCGCCCTTGATCTCTGCTTATATCTTCTGAATCCCTATCTTGACCTGATCATATGCTTGTATCGTTGATCTGTCATGGTCCTTCCTTATTATTCCCTATGTCGTCTTCTTCAGCAGCATTGTTCCTAGACCTGTCGATCAGTAAGGCGGAGCACCTTCCGTAGACCAGCAGCAATCTGGAGATCAAGCCCAACATTTAGGAGTAGCCTCCAGAGTCATGCCTACTGGAGGAGAGCCACCAGTTCAGCCCGTCCAGCCTACAGAGCCTGATGATGGCACTTTGGTGGGTCTCATTAGGTCACTATTAGCCTCCCAGGATCGTCGAGGAGATGCCTTGCACCAGGCGGTGGCCGACGCTTTGACCAGAGGAGGTCATCTGGGTAATAGCGCGACCAACAGCTTCAAGCGTTTGAACCCTCCCTTCTTCGACGGCAGTGAAGATGCGATCGCTGCAGATGCATAGCTTCAGGACGCAGAGGTGATTCTAGAAGCAGCCAAGACTCCAGAGAATGAGAAGGTGGCCGTGGTGTGCCTACAGCTATTGGATCTTGTCCGCAGCTTGTGGGCGGTGTAGGCCGTTGGATTATTGACATCCATTGCTTGGGCGGTATTCAGAGAGAGATTCCAGACCAAGTATTTCGATGCTGTAGCTCGATACGATCTACAGACGAGGTTCACCAATCTGAAGTAGATGGACAGGACGGTCGACGGATATACGACCGAGTTTTCGAGACTCAGTCGGTTTGCTCCCACCTTGGTAGCGACCGAGTTCGATAGGGTCCAGCGGTTCCAGCAGGGACTTCATCTAGAGATTTTGTTAGCGGTAGAGCAGTTTGAGCATCAGACCTTTGATACAGTACTAAGGGCAGCTCGGAGGCATGAATATACCTTCCAGAGGAACGTGGATAGGACCGGAGATCGGAAGCGATCCCACGGTCAGATGAATTAGCCATCAGCACCAGCCTCGGCAGCCAGGGCTTTGACCATTGGATCTCCGAGGCGAGCGGCCTCAGTGACGTCGGTTTAGCATTACTCCCCGATGCACTCTCAGCAGCAGAAGCAGAAGCAGTCTTCTGCAGTAGGATGTTCACACTGCGGGAAGTCAGGGCATATGGTATCAGAGTGTCGCAGAGCACAGGGTTTGTGCTTGGTTTGTGGTGCCCCGGACCACAGGGTTGGGAACTGCCGGAACAGGAGGAGTTCATCGGCCTTCTCTAGTCCTTCAGTTAGAGGACCATCACCAGTCCAGCAGCAGCAACAGCTGCAGTACCCGTTCTCGAGGCCATTGTCGACGCAGGCCCAGGCATTCCAGCAGCAGAGACCGCAGCAGTATGCCCAAGCCCAAGCCCTGATCCAGAGCAGGCAGAAGAATTTTCAGCATAGGGGACCCGCACCCAGAGGGCATGGTCAAGTGCTGGCCTTGACCATGGGAGAGGATGGAATAGCACCCGGTGAGGTAGTGGCAGGTACTATTCTCTTCAACACCTTTCCGGCTTCAGTATTATTTGATTCTGGTGCCTCGCATTCATTTATGTCTGCACAATTCGCGACACGGATAGGACTGGAGCTCGAGTCATTATCAGTAAGGCTCAATATACTTACTGGTAACGGTCTTGTGGAAGTAGATAGAGTATTTTTCTCGTGTCGGATCGTAGTTAGCGGTAGAGAGTTTCTCGCTACGTTGATAGAATTCTTGATGGCCAATTATGATGTGGTCTTAGGGATGGATTGGTTGAGGAACCAGTATGCCATGATAGATTGCCATATTGCAGGGTTGTTTTTAGCATCCTCGACGAGTCGTAGTTTTCCTTTTCCCGAGGCGAAGTTGAACCTTCTCCTCCCGTATTGCGGATGGCAGTAGCAGCAGTGCAGTTATCCCGGATCGTCGAGAAGTTTCCAGATGTTTTCCCAGAAGAGCTTCCAGGAATGCCGCCAGAGCGAGAGATTGAGTTCACCATAGACTTGATCCCCGGGACCGCACCTGTGTTAGAGAGAGTCTACAGGATGGCGCCGTCAGAATTGGAGATATTGTACAAAATGATTAAAGAACTCAGGACCACGAAATTCATTCGTGCTAGTGGATCGCCTTGGGGAGCCCCGATGGTTCTTGTGAAAAAGAAGGATGGTACGTCCAGATTATGTGTTGACTATCGTATCTTGAACTCAGTGACGATCAAGAACAGATACCCTCTCCCGAGGATAGATGACTTGTTTGATCAACTCAAGGGGGAAACAGTATTCTCGAAGATTGACTTGCGCGTAGGATATTATCAGATCAGAGTCAGAGAGCAGGACATCCCAAAGACAGCTTTCAGGTCTAGATATGGGCATTGGGAGTTCCTTGTGATGCTATTTGGAGCAACCAATGTGCCGGCTATATTTATGGACCTCGTGAATCGCATCTTTATGCCTTATTTGGATCAGTTCGTGATTGTGTTCACAGACGACATCCTGGTCTATAGCAAGAGTGAAGCGGAGCATGAGCAGCATCTCAGAGTTGTCCTCCAGATTCTCCGAGAGCACCAGTTGTATGCCAAGTTTAGTAAATACGAGTTCTGGCTTGATCGCATTTCATATTTGGGTCATATCATCACCAGAGGAGGAGTAGAAGTGGACCCCCAGAAGATCGTGGCTATTGAGACGTGGCCAGTGCCTAGCACAGTTGCAGAAGTTCGCAGTTTTCTTGGATTGGCCGGCTACTACCGACGATTTGTTTCGGACTTTGCTCGAATTTCAGCACCACTGACGTAGTTGACCCGCAAGGATGTGCAGTTTGCTTGGACAGCAGAATGTCAGGATTCTTTTAAGAAGTTAAAGCGAGGCTTGATGACGACACCCATTCTCACACTTCCAGATGGGACCAGAGGATTCTCAGTGTATTGTGATACTTCAGGCCGAGGTTTAGGATGTGTTTTGATGCAACATGGGAAGGTAATAGCTTATGCGTCACGACAACTTCGTGATCATGAGAGGAATTACCCAACCCACGACTTGGAGCTGGCAGCCGTGGTGTTTGCACTAAAGCTTTGGAGACACTACTTGTATGGAGATAGGGTGAAGATTTTCTCCGATCACAAGAGCCTGAAGTATGTGTTCACTCAGAAGGATCTTAACATGCGTCAGAGGAGATGGCTAGAGCTGCTTGTAGATTATGATGTCAACCTGCAGTATCATCCTGGGAAAGCCAATGTTATTGCGGATGCATTGAGCAGGAGAGCCAAAGTTTATTTTCTAACAGTGCAACCAGAGTTGTTAGCAGATCTTCAGAAGATGGGTATAGAAGTTGTCCTTCCTACCAATGTGGTATTAATGGCCAGCATACAAGTTCAGTCCAATATAGTTGAGAGAATCAAGATAGCTCAGTCATCAGATTCTAAGCTTCAGCGGCTTAGGACAGAATGTGTAGCAGGGCGAAGACCAGAATTATGCATTCATGAAGACGGTACACTTCGACATGGTAGGGGTCTTTACGTACCCAGTGGAGATATCAGACAGGAGGTTATGACCGAAGCTCACAGTTCTCAGTATTCGATTCATCTCAGTGGCACGAAGATGTACCGAGATATCCGTCAGCACTTTTGGTGGAATGGCATGAAGAGGGAGATAGCTCGGTTTGTCTCTCGGTCTTTGGTTTGCCAACAAGTCAAGGCTGAACATCGAAGGCCAGCTGGACTTCTTCAGCCCTTGCCAATTCCAGAATGGAAGTAGGAGCATATAACCATAGATTTCGTGACTGGATTACCTAGGTCCCCGGCCGGTAGAGATGCTATTTGGGTTATAGTTGATCGGCTCACGAAGGTGGCTCACTTTCTCCCATTCAGAGTTGGTCAGTCGACGGCTCAGCTAGCAGAGATGTACCTCAGGCAGATCGTTCGACTTCACGGTATACCAGTCATTATCACCTCGGACAGAGATTCAAGATTCACGTCACACTTTTGACGTAGTCTGCAAGAGAGTTTGGGAACTCACCTCCAGTTCAGCTCAGCTTATCACCCGCAGACAGATGGTCAGTCAGAACGCACGATCCAGACTCTTGAGGATATGTTGAGATCTTATACGCTCGACTTCGACAGTTCGTGGGAAGATCACCTGCACCTGGTGGAGTTCTCGTACAACGACAGTTTCCAAGATAGCATCCAGATGGCACCGTTCGAGACACTGTATGGTAGGAAGTGCAGATCCCCACTAGCATGGGACGATGTTGGAGAAAGGCAGATGCTTGGTCCCGAGTTGATCACTCAGACAGTCGAGGTGGTCAGAGAGTTAGAGATCATCTTCGCGTTGCACAAGATCGCCAACACCATTGGACCGATTCTCATCGGCGTCCCCTTAAATTTTTTTGTCGGTGACCATGTATTTCTTAGGATCTCGCCTAACCGTGGCATCATTCGTTTAGGCGTACGGGGAAAGCTTAGTCCTAGGTATATAGGGCCGTTCGATATCTTGGAGCGAGTAGGAGATGTGTCCTATCGTCTCGTTCTTCCGCCGTCTCTGAGTGAGGTACATGACGTGTTCCATGTATCCCAACTACGACGGTATATCCCGGACCCGAGCCATATTCTGGATCATTCAGAATTGGTTGTTGGTACCAACCTTTCGTATGAGGAAGGGCCCGTGTCCATATTGGATCGGAGAGAGAAGATACTCAAGAACAAGACTATCAAGTTAGTCCGAGTTGCTTGGGGTCATCACTCTCTGGGTGAGTCAACGTGGGAGCGTGAGGATGATATCCGATCGCGATATCCTGACCTGTTTGACTCGTGAGGTATAATATCCTTCTTATGACTCATGCCTTCGATTCCTTGCTTGCATGAATAATTGCTTGATTACTAGACTAGTATAGCTTGCCTGTGATTAGTATAGCTTGTCCTTGTATCTCTAGCCTCTTGATTAAATTTCGAGGACGGAATTTTTTAAGGTGGGTAGAGTTGTGATGATCATAGTTCGTATTACGTATTTTAGAATACGTGTACGTATCTGACTCGTATTACATGTCTTCTGGCTTGGTTCGGCTTGTTTGGGTTGGCTTGGTTCGGCTTGGGTTGCTTATTGGTTTTTCATGAACCAAGGGGAGAACCTTTACCTACTACCACCATCCCCATTTATTAACCCAACACTTTTTCTCTCTCCTCATTCACTCTTCTTCTTCCTCACCATTACTCTCCACCTACACCCAAGAGCCCTAGGCAAGTGCAACTTGCTTCATGATGGATCTCAAGTTTTATTGTTCCATTCTCTTCTTTACATGATTATAAGTCTCTTTAGAACTTGGAGTTTTCAATTTTTATTGATAGATTCTTCTAGATCTACGTTGTAACTTGGGGTTTCATGAGTTCATGGATTTTTCTTGGTTTTGATCTACTAAAACTTGTTATTTTCGAAAACTAATAGTTCCATGAGCAACAACACGAAATTTCGTATGAATTTGGTTTTTGATTCACCTCATTTCGAGTTAAAATGAAGTTTTTATGGCCAAAACAAGTTTTCTGAATTTTTTATGTCGGCTGAGTGAAATTTTACGCAGGGAACCCTGAAATTGCGTATTTTACGCTGGATTGCATCAAGAATGTAAGATTTTACGCAGGAAATCCTGAATTTGCGTATTTTACGCTGGATGGTATCCAGAATGTAAGATTTTACGCAGGAAACCCTGAAATTGTGTATTTTATGCTGGATAGCATCCAGAATGTAAGATTTTATGCAGGAAATCCTGAATTTGCGTATTTTACGCTGGATGGTATCCAGAATGTAAGATTTTACGCAGGGAACCCTGAAATTGCGTATCTTACGCTGGATGGCATCCAGAATGTAAGATTTTACGCAGGGAACCCTGAAATTGCGTATTTTATGCTGGATAGCATCCAGAATGTAAGATTTTACGCAGGGAACCCTGAATATATGAAATTTTACGCAGGGAATCCTGAAATTGCATATTTTACGCTGAATAGCATCCAGAATGTAAGATTTTACGCAGGAAACCCAGAATTTGCGTATTTTAAGCTGGATGGTTTCCAGAATGTAAGATTTTACGCAGAAAATCCTGAAATTGTGTATTTTACGCTGGATAGCATCCAGAATGTAAGATTTTACACAGGAAACCCTGAATTTGCGTATTTTATGCTAGATGGTACCCAGAATGTGAAATTTTACGCTGGAACCCTCCCCTTTTGCGTATTTTACGCAGAATTGACTTTTTGGCGTAAAAGTGCACATAATGGCTATTTTTGCCGAGTTTAGCTATATTTTAGCCAGAATTTCGAAAAACTTAAAACCTGAAAGTTTTAGATCTTTGTCTTGCCTTTTCGAATATCTCTGGAGCACCTCATTTTGGATTCGTATGTGTAAGTTATGCCCCGTCTCCCCTGAGCCGCATGATTCCTCCACAACTTTGGCACCCTGTTTATATTTAGTTATTGCATATATGCTTATACCAGGTTAAATATTAATTTTAAATATGTTCTATGACACGATGGTGACCCGTTGTGGTGCACTTTTGACGAATGACATGACATGATAGTGGCCCGTCGTGGCACCCTCTTGACAGTAAATTTGACATGATATATATCTCGAATGCTGTTGCGACGGCTAGCATGTCATGACAGAATTGAATGACCTGGACACCGTGGGCGATTACGTTTGTACAAATAAACCAGTACTATCTTGCATCATGTCTAGGATAGGGATCCCTGAGTACCACGATCAGGGATGGCTACAGTAATTGACTAAGGCTAATAAACTAGAATAATTCAGTAGACATGAAGAGATTTCCTGCTACATGCAATCCCGTTATCTGGACGCATTAAGTGGACTTGTAGCCTACCGACGAGTAGGGCATATTTCCAGTACACAGTCACGTGTTGCATTCTTCATAAACGGACATTCGACCTGGATAATCGGATGGTCTGCAGGACTTGTGGCTGTTGGGATAATCTCATTGCATCTTGCTAATAACTAGGCCTGTAATAACCCTAGTTAGTTAAAAGTATCAAGCCGTACTCTTGATTGACCGTGATTGATTGGATGAAGTTTATTCCAGCTTAGTCTTATCCTGATCCTGTACAAGATTGTGACATGACATGCTTATTGATGCTTGCCTTAACAATAACGATCGGGGGTCCAGTTCTGTTCAGACGAAGGGTTACAACCCCGGTCCTTGTTTGGTTTAAGGATTGTAACCTGGCACCCGGAGCAGTTCTGTGTCCTCTCTTCGTTTATTGTCTTATTGCAACCCCATGTCATGTTCGTCATGTTTTACCTTACTTTAAAACCATGATTATTTATACTGGCCTTAGCGATAAAGATCGGGGGTCCAGTTCTGTTCAGACGAAGGGTTACAACCCCGGTCCTTGTTTGGTTTAAGGATTGTAACTGGCTCCCGGAGCAGTTCTGTGTTCCCTCTTTGTTTATTGTCTTCACTGTACCAATAGTATTTAAAACGGGTTTCTATTCAAGTGAAGGGCTGCAACCCCGGTCCTTGTTTGGTTTAAGGTTGTGACCTGGCTACTTGAATGGTTTCCTTGTACTCAGTTTACTGTTGTTATCTCTATTATTATCAGTTCTTTATTTATTACCTTTAATATTCTATTGTGATATGCTGGTTTTAGTTCCTAAGTGAAGCCTCCTTTGTGGCACTTGCTCTTTCTGGGGTCTGACCCAGCTGGTTTTGTGTGGCCAGATATCGGAGCAGTACCAGAGGATCCACCTGTCTTCCAGCCAGATGGTGACCACCAGGCGTAACCCTGGCAACGAGTGGGTTTCTTTTTGTCCTCCCACTTTATTGTAGAAATTATTTTTTTGAGACGTTTAGCCGACGAGCACGTGTTAGCTCGTATTGTACCTTTATTTACTGTCTGCCTACGGGCAGTAACATGATTGACAAATCCTAGGGTTAATCATGTATGACCAGAACTCTTGCTAGTCTTGACATTTTGTACGACTAGCTTCATGATCATCTGAATATGTAATGTATGGGACGCCTTACTATTGTATATTTGGTGCTCTGACATCTTGTAACTGTTATTTCTTGCTTGAGATTGAGACAATAGGCTTATTTATGACCATAGGAGACTGATGGCTTGTAGTTAAACCCTCATGTATCTAGACAGTCGTGACCATATAGCGAGGTGGGTTGCACTTTAATATACGTCGCTGGCTATGTACGCCCCCGCTCTCCAGTATTCTGGTTCTGGGACGTGACACCCGGATAAAGGTGAATAGTATGGATTCACCAAACCACCAGTTAAGTATTATTTTATTATTTTGTGATGATTAAATAAATATATTTATTACTATTAGATATTAATATTATTGGTTGTCCTTTTTATTGTCAATTGAATTTACGTATATGTACATATATTTAGATATATTACATATATATAAACAGATAAAGGTAAGATTTATTTAGACTTTATGGGAAGTATTGTATATATATATAATATATATATATATATATATATATATATATATATATATATATATATATATATATATATATATATATATATATATATATATATATATATATATATATTGTGTGCACATATAGATAGATATTGGTATATATATATATGACTATATATATGATAATATATGGAATAGTAGATATAAATTATGGGCATATATAAAAAAAAAAAAAAAAAAAATATATATATATATATATATATTGTGTGCACATATAGATAGATATTGGTATATATATATATATGACTATATATATGATAATATATGGAATAGTAGATATAAATTATGGGCATATATATATTTAATTATATAGGCATAAATATATTTAGCATTTATTAATGTATATACACATATACGTGTCATACATATATATATATGAATATATATAGGCGTATATGTGTATGTATATCTATAATATACATATATATACATGTGTGTGAATATATATATATATATATATATATATATATATATATATATATATATATATATATATATATATATATATATATATATATATATATATATATATATATATATATATAAAATAATAGCAGTGGGCCGGCCCAGCCCAAGCCAGGCCAACACACTCCAGCGCAGCCCACAGCAAAGGGCCCAGCTTAAGCCCCCACATAGCCCGAGCCCACAACAAAATAAGTAACAGCAGAACCCCTCCCCAAACATACGAACACCCGACCTGTGCATATATAGATACGCGAGAGAGAAAGAGAAAAGTGCGAACTCAGAAACCCTAAACCCTAGACCAACACCAGCGCCGACCCCAACCCAGGTGGTTGCGCCCCCGCCACTGGCCGACCACCGCGGGCAACCTTCGACCGACGACAGAGCTACGAACAGAACAAAACAGGAGAGCAATCGGCAGCAACAACAGCCAATGAGGCCACTTCGCGAGGAATTTTTACAGCGTGTGATTGATCGTCCGCCGATCTACGAATTCGGGTATGAACACAACCTATTCAAGATTATTTCCCTTCAATAAGATTTAATTATAGTGCTCTGGATCGATCAGAAAAACAACACAAACATCGCGGAAAAACCTGTTCAAAACAGGGAACCAAACCAGTCCATGAACCCACATTGGAAGATCGATTCCGATCGAACCAATGCCAGTTTAGAAATTCTACCTGAACAAACTTTTAGAACACATATGGGACTTCACAACCTAGTTTGTATTTTCGAATTTCATTAATTATATGCAGAGAAAATAGTTTTCAAAGTTGAGAATTTATCTACGTAAAAATAATTTGGAAACCTCCGATACGACGTGTGTTCGGCCAACCCGGACGACGTGGTCGCAAACCGAAAGCATTGAAAGGTGCGTAACGGCTTCGTGGATGTGTAGGCTTTGACGGAATTCAAATTGGTCGCGTGTGCGCGACGAATTTGATGCGTATCCGTCGAAATTCACCGTATCGACCTCTGTACAAATTTCTTAATTACTTTGTGCACGTTCATCAGATCGAGACAAAACTTAAGCCAACAGGACCGTATCATTTTTTTAGTCCTGTATGCCAAGTTTGGTCCGATTCTGAGGTAGTTGATCGGATCGCCATTTTGCGGGCCCCACGAATCGATTCAACGGACGATTTCGTACATGGCCTACCGGAATCCAAAACTGGACATACCGTTGGGTTCGTATCATCAAAACGAATCCACAGATATCTAGTTTGACGATATTAGAGACCATTGACCCTGGTACACTTTTCGGTGCAAAGCGGGTCCAACGACGGACATCGTTTTTGTCCAAAATTATCGTTTTGCCCCTGTGTCCAGAATTGGACTTAAGGACAGGGAATTCTAGCTAATTTGACTATTCTGAGAATGTTGTCAATGTCTATTTCAGCTTTCGAAGACAGCTGTGAGACTTAGACCTTCTGACTTGTGGATTGGCTATATATTGTTGGTTCTTTGTGCAACCACCAGGCAAGATACCTTGCCTCCCTCTTCAGTTCATTACTCATGCTTATAGTTTCCTTACTTTATATATGTTATTAGTTAATTCTCTAGTTGTTCATGATTTACATGCTTATCTAGTCCCTATATCTTTATATGTTATCAGTTAGTTATTTCAGTTCTCTTGATTTGCATGCTTTACTTTAGACAGTGTTTACTGGTTTATTAGTCGTGTTCTTTTATCGTTATCATGCTTGACTGGATGTCGTGGTTCTACCGGATTGGTTCCCTCTCGTACTGTGTCGTGAGTCGTATCGTGTCATAGGATGTATAAGTCATAACGGAACTGCTGTACCTTGTATTGTGAAGCTAACCTGCGAGTCCACACTAGGGGCGAGGGTGATGCTAGCCTGTGAGTCCACACTAGGGATGAGGGTTAGTAGTATATGGTTCACACCTGTGAGTCCACAATAGGGGCGAGGGTGATGCTAGCCTGCGAGTGCACACTAGGGACGAGGGTTAGTAGTATATGGTTCACACCTGCGAGTCTACACTAGGGGCGAGGGTGATGCTAGCCTGCGAGTCCACACTAGGGACGAGGGTTAGTAGTTGTTTCAAACCTGCGAGTCCACACTAGGGGCAATGGTTTGAGTATTCGATTGGTTATCCGTTGACATTGTGACATCGTGTTCTCTGGTTCCTCTCCAGCAGTTCGTTTATGCGTAGTGGTTCTTCCAGTCATGTATAGTCGTATTTTCGTGTTGATTGGTCTTTTTATGTTTATTTTCTATATTTTCTTTATTGCATGATAAACTGCTAGATAGGCATATTTTTATGTATCTTACTATGTCCCCTGAGGACCTGATGATCTCTTCAGGTTAGTTATTGCGTGGCGTTAGTTAGCAGCTCTGGATGGCAGATGATTATGACACTTGTGGGGTCCAGATGTTCACGATATTGCTTGCGAGATTCAGGTATTGATACCATATTTATTATCCAGTTCATCTAGCTCGTGTTTTCCTTTCATTGTCATGATATATCCTAGTTATTGATTCAGTTTATAGACTCATGTTATTTCTTGGAGTCTAATCGGACATGTATGCTAGTGGGCTACAGACCACGACCCATAGTGTTCATTCTTGTTTATTATTCTTATTATGGATTGAGATATAGTTTTGCCTTGCCTTGATTAGGCCCATTGCCATAGCCGTGACAGCGTTTACGTATTCGAGTCGGGCTGGAGTCCGCTTGATGCGTAGCTGGCTTGCTCATGAGCTCGCGCCTAAAAAGCGGGTGCGGGTCGTGACAGACGAGCTTCTTCATCCTTGGCTGGCCCGACCAAGCAGACGATGCGGTCCTCCTAATATTTGAACTCCTGAACCTGCCCACCTTCGTGTCTGAACTTGAAGCTCCCCCATACACATGCGTCATCGAGCAGAACATCACGCACTGTGCATGCCGTCGATGACCCATAGTTCTCCATGAACCGTGTGAATGATGATGCTCCCGCCTCAGATTAAGTTTGCTGCAAACCATGATCTTCTTTCTGGCTTCGAACTGCTGAAACCGATATCGCTCCGTAAAAGCTTTGGCAAATCACCCATCGCTAAAACCAGATCCGTAGAGCAACCCCCACGTGGAGACCGACCAGCTGTCATGGGACCGACAGACTGACCCTCAATCTTTGACTCACCACCATTCGTCGCTTTGTCTCGACGAACCGATCCTCTGTATCCCTCAAAGCACCTTGAAGTCCCTCCTTAGTAAGTTCTCGACGATCCACCTCCTGTCGAGCACCCCTCGAGCCTCCATTCGATGTCTGTGGCCTACCTGTACAGCTCAGCGGCTTGAGCCTGTACATGCCACAACACAAATCTCCCCGATCCAGCTGTTGGAAACCCATCGCAAGCATCTAATCTTTGTCCCCAAACAGACTGCGACAGCCATCATCTGCCAGCCTCCCTATCGAAACCAGGTTGTAGCGCAAACTCCGTACATGTCGTATACCCTTGAGAACGAGCTTCTCACCGAGCTCCGTTATCAAGTGCACATTACCGATGCCTACAACTGCAGTCGTGCCCTTGTCGTCCATCTTCACATGTCCAAACCTGTCGCCGTGGTATGACGTGAAGATCCTCGTATGTGAAGTGGCATGATACGACGCCCCCGTGTCCATGATCCAGTCGTCGTCATGACACATGCCACAAGGTTCCTCTGCGTCGGTTGCTACGATGATGATATCTTCCATTGCTGTGAGATCCTCCTAATCGTTCTTGTCTTTTGCCTTCTCAGCTTTGAGCTTCATGTTGTTTCTCTTGATACGACCCCTTTCGCCACAGTGATAGCAGCCCTCCTTGCGGTCCACAATCGTAAGATTTCGAGAACTCCCCCATGTTCTCGTCTGTGAATTGGGTCTTCCCTTCCCGTAAGAAGTCACCAGAGCGGACTCCTGCGACGATTCCACTTGCTTGCGGCGAACCTTCTCATTCAACAAGCTACTTTTGACTGCCTCCATCGTGACAACTCCATCAGGCGCGGAGTTGGTCACTGACACCACCAACATCTCCCAGCTTTCTGGCAGAGAACTTAAAAGCAGTAGGGCCTGAAGCTCATCATCAATCACCATCTCCATCGCATATAGCTGATTGATGATTCCCTGAACCTCGTTCAGATGTTGTGCCACTGGGGCACCCTCCGTGTACTTCGAGATGACGAGTTGGCGAATAAGAAACACCTTGTTGCTAGCCGTCTTCCTTTCGTACATCGAATGCAGCTTCTCCCATAATGCTTTTGCTGAACTCTCCATGGACACGTGGTGAAACACCGAATCATCCAACCATTGGCGGATGAATCCAACGGCCTTCCGATCCAGTCGTTTCTAGTCTTCAGCAGCTTTTTCCATTAGCTTTACGTTATCGTCCTCCAACGGATCATGCAAGTCCTTGCACCATAGTAGATCCTCCATCATTGGTTTCCAAATCGCCCAGTTTCCCCCTGTGAGGGTGATCATTCGAGTGTTCATCTGCTCCATAGACATGGTTGCCAGGACCTCCAAAGCTCTGATACCAGATGTTGGAAATCGGATACGCCCTCCTGCGCTCCGATACCGTGTCTGAGATGTTGTCGCAGCAAAAACTTAGGCTAACCTACTTGAAATAACCAACCCTCGTCTAACGGATACCAAGCACAGATAAAGATAAGTATATGACGGTGACTACGTCACCTGGACAAATCGCAATCTCTATAACTCAGATAAAATTACAAGATTGACAAAAACTAATGTTGAACCCTTTGCCCTAATAGGTTCAACCCCCTCATCACACTCAAGAAGAAAAGAAAGATTATAATTAAAATCGCTCACCAACCCGTAGCAATCTCCCTAACCGAAGTTGACGACCCCTCGATTAGATATATTCTTCCTTCTGTCTTGGATGGCGAAGTCCTAAGAGCAAAGTACAAAACTTTCTCTTAGATTTTCTGTGGACGAGCACCTCGAATCTCCACTTTGTGCTGTGCTTTGTGCCTCCACCCTCACCCCATATATATAGGATGAAAAAAACCTATTTTAGGTCATAATAGAATTTTTTAAATATGAAGCCCTCAAATAAGAATCCACTACCAAAATACAGTAAATTAGCGACGGATATTATCCGTCGGCGTTAGCGACGACTTTGTGGCAACTAGCTGACGGAGTACCGACGACGACAAGCCGTTACATTTTTTATTTTATTTTTAGGGGGAGAAAAGGTCGCTCATCCGTCGCTAGGGCGTCGGAGATATAGCGACGGATATTTAGTCGTCGCTATGCAGTCGATTATTTGGCAGAAATTATGGAAAGAATTGGCGGAACAGTTCTTCGACTATGTAACGACGGATATTCAGTCGGCAAGCATCAAAAAGAGCGACTAACGGGCGACGGATAAAAATCCGTCGCTACGCCGTCGCTAAATATACGTTCCAGACTTAAATTGAAACGACGGGGGAAACTTTTCGTATTTTCCCCAAATTTACTCTCTCTCCTCTCTCTCTCTCCTGCGGCTGGAAAACCGATCGGCGTCGGCGTCCTCTCCTCTCTCTCTCTCCCGAAGGTAATCCCCTCTCTCTCTCTCTCTCTCTCTCGATCTCTCTCTCTCTCTCGGTGTCGTAGGGGCAGCGGGGGCGGCGGGCTTGGGGCGGGGACGTCGGGGGCTGGGCGGCGACGGTGGGTGGGAGGTTGTGGGTGGCGGGGCTGCGGGGGGCGGCGGGCTTGGGACGGGGGCGTCGGGGGCTGTGCGGCGGCGGTGGACGGGGGGTTGTGGGTGGCGGGACTGCGGGGGCGGCGGGCTTGGGGCGGGGGCGGCGGGGGCTGGGCGGCAGGCTTGGGACGGGGGCGTTGGGGGCTGGGCGGCGGGCTTGGGGCGGCGGGCTTGGGTCGGGGTCGACGGGGGGCTTTGCTTCTCAAATTCTAGTTTTAATTAGGTGTTTATATCGGCTAAATAATGTGTTATCAATATTGGGTGTTATCCATTAGTTTGGTGGTGTTTGGATTAGTAAATGTGAATATGGGGTTTGGGTTCATGGTGTATGTTCACTGTCTTAAGGACAGTGCGAGTTCTTCATCTGCCTTCTTTGTTAAGAATATCCTTGGGACATTCGCTTCACCAAAGTCACTGAATAAGTGAAGTTTTTCCTGGAAAATCGACCCTTAGAGTGTATCAGTTGTGTGCTTCTATATAGATGTATATATCTATACATCTAACTGTGATATACATATGTGTATGTGTGCTTTAGAGAGTGAGGAATGAAGGCAGGAGTACCATGTCTATTAGCATGCAGGACGGCTTGGGGTGTAATGTGTGAGTGTAGGTATGGTAGGAAATATAGGTAATGCTAGTGTAACTAGACTAAGGTAGTGCTTGCTAGATAGTAAGGACACTCTAGTATCCTAACCAAGTTAATTTTAGCCTAGATATTTAGGATATAGCTCCCATATCCTAGAAGTGGACTCTTGCAATTTAGAAATAGATAGATTGATCACTCAGTTTGATTAATTGACCTATAATGACTCTAAAACTTGATTTGCTGCTGCAAGCATACAACACCACAAAAATATTTACTGACTCGTCAAGTTGAACAGTGTATAACATGCTCGACGCTTAAGAGGAATCATTTCGACTTAGTGGACTATCGAAGAATCGGTATCGGACTATTGGTATCGATATCGGTATCGAACTATCGGACTATCGGTATCGGTATCAAACTATCGGTATCGCTAGCGGACTATCAGACTATCGGACTATCGGTATCGGTATCGAACTATCGGTATCGCACTATCGGTATCGGTATCGCACTATTGGTATCGGACTATCAGTATCGGTATCGCACTATCGGATCCACCAGTTACATGATTATATACTAATTCTGTTTAGTTTGTCTTACTATACAGATTTTCACATCCAATCTGTGATGGATCGTTATTTCGTTGATCGTACATGGATGTACAAACGACAATACGAGAGCAGAATAGGTGTGAGTGACAATTTTCAGGCAGGCGTGGAAGTGTTTCTTAAGTATGCCATGAGCAAAGCTCAGTTTATGGACGGTAACAAAATCAAGTGTCTATGTTATAATTGTCGTAATAGACGTTACGAAGAAGTGGTGAGTGTAAGAGATCATTTGACCCGTAAGGGTTTCGTACGTGATTACGGCCTATGGTTATCGCAAGGTGAACTATATACGGAAAGGCAGGTTGCGAATGCTGCTACTTATGCTTTTGATGATAATGCTGCAGCGAATTTTGTCGTCGATGACGACGAATGCTCTGTTGATTATGGAGACGTGCAGAACCTTGCACGAGATATGGTGTACGACGCGACAGGGCCTAATTTTGATCCGGAGGATCCTAATCCCCAGGCGAAGGAGTTCTATGATATGTTTCAGGATGCTGAAACTTCTTTATATCCTGGTTGTGAGCCACATTTTGTACTGTCAGTGACGATGCGGTTGTTGAACATAAAGTCCGATTTTAACTTGCCACAAACTTGCTATAATTGGATTACACAACTAATGAAGGAGGTATTACCGAAGGAATCAAAAGAGCTTCCAAAAAACTTCTACAAGTCGAAGATGATGGTCCGACAACTGGGACTGGGGTACGACAAGATAGATTGTTGTCGCAACGGATGCATGTTGTACTACAAGGAGAACGAGGATATAGAAAGTTGCAGCTTCTGTAATACGGATCGTTACAAGCCAGTCAGGGAAAAAGGAAAGTCAACTAGAAAACGACGTCCTTACAAGTATATGCATTACTTGTCAATCACGAAGCGCTTACAGAGGATGTATATATCTCAGAATACAGCAGAACACATGACGTGGCACAACGAAGAACGCACAAAGGACGATGGAGAATTGTCACATCCTTCGGATGGAGAGGCATGGAAATATTTCGATTTTTGCCATCCAGATTTTGTTGTAGAGCCTAGAAATATACGCATGGGGCTATGTTCTGATGGCTTCGCCCCTTTCGGGCAGTCGAGATCTCAATACTCCTGCTGGCCGGTCATTCTGACCCCTTACAATCTGCCACCATGGATGTGTATAAAGACTCCTTATATGTTCTTGACAGCTATCATACCGGGTCCTAAAAATCCGACGAAGAATATCGATATATATTTACAGCCGTTGGTGGATGAGCTAAAACAAATGTGGGAGATCGGCATCATGGCCTATGATATTTCTAGGAAACAGAACTTTCAGATGAGAGCTTCACTGATGTGGACAATCAATGATTTTTCCGCATACGGTATGCTGTCGGGATGGAGTACTCACGGCACCATGTCTTGTCCGATATGCATGCAAAATAGTAAGGCGTTCTGTCTTAAGCATGGAGGAAAAACTTCTTTCTTTGATTGTCATCGTCAATTTCTGTCCGCGAGTCATCCTTGGAGAAAGAACAAGGACGCGTTCAGAGCTGGAAAACAAGAATTTTCTCATCCGTCTGCCAGATTATCGGGATACGATATTTGGGAAGATGTAAAGGACTTGCCCACTGTAATGGAAGATCCATCGAACAATCGTGTCGATGGGTTCGGACAAACCCATAACTGGATCAAACGAAGTATCTTCTGGGACTTGCCTTATTGGAAAGATAATCTTATAAGGCATAATCTTGATGTTATGCATATCGAAAAGAATGTGTTCGATAATGTCTTCAATACCGTCATGGATATTAAAGAAAAGACGAAGGACAATCCAAAAGCAAGACAAGACATTGCCGAGATATGCAAGCGTCCTTATCTGAACTTGATACAAAGGGGAGCTGCTAGACAATTAAGTAAGCCGATAGCACAATACACATTGAGCAAGGAAGATAGATTAATAATCTGCAAGTGGGTATCTACTTTAAGATTTTCCGACGGCTATGTGTCGAATTTGTCTAGATTCGTTGATCTCAATGAACGCAAGCTAACGAAAATGAAGAGTCATGACTGCCACGTGTTTATGGAAATATTACTGTACATTACTTTGAAAGAGTTGTTGCCTTCTGCTGTATGGGTTCCGTTGGCCGAACTATCAATATTCTTTAGGGATATTTGTTCAACTAAGTTGACAGTGCAACACATGGTTGAACTTGAGGAGAAGATTATCTTAACAATTTACAAGTTGGAGAAAATATTTTCTCCTGGCTTCTTCGACAGCATGGATCATCTACCGATTCATCTAGCATACGAAGTCCGTGTCGGTGTATCTGTTCATTATCGATGGATGTACCCATTTGAAAGGTACATAAAAATTGATATAATTTAAGTTGAATTTCAGTGGGTTTTAAAATTCTTTCTTAATTCTTAAGATAATATGTCTCTCTAGATACCTACACCATCTAAAGAAGAAATTTGGCAACAAGGCTCATATAGAGGCTTCAATATGCGAATCATATCTTATCGAAGATGTGTCAAACTTTTGCTCCATTTATTTCGGTACTCATGTTAAGACAAATCGAAATAGACCTCAAAAGAATAACGAGGACGTTGAGGATGGAGGAATATTCAATGTAAGGGACAAGCCTGTTGGGGCTAGTAAAAGACGGTAGTTGACAGACGACGAGTATGATGCCGCTCACCGATATGTCTTGTTAAACTGTGACATACAAGAAGTGAGAGATTTGGAGAAGTAAGTCAGTACACTTGTACTCGTTATAATCTCGAATTTGATAAAGTAAGTGACTACACTTATATATTCTTATTTTCTCTAATAGTGTATTTAGAGATGAAGTCAAAATGAGGACACCCGATATTACCGATGAGGGACTTCAAAGAGAGGTTGATTGTACATTTCTGTCATGGTTTCGCAAATACGTAAGTAACTGAGATTATAATTGAGATTATAAATATATAATCTAAAACATTTAAATTATAAATATTTGTTTACAGGTTTTATTGCCTGAAACAACACTCACTCATGAGAGTGTTCGTTATCTGGCATTGGGACCGAAGAAGCAAATAAAGACTTGGCCAGGCTATGTCGTTAATGGCTTCAGGTTTAAGTCAACTCAGAATGCTATAAATATCGAATTTATCAATGACGGCATCAGTACCAAGGATTTTGGTGTTTGCATAAGAGGCACCATCTATGACGACGAGCCAGACTTTGACTATTATGGAGTGCTTCGGGATATTGTAGATTTACAATATATTGGCCCATATGATATGCATATTATGATGTTCAAATGTGAGTGGTTCGATACGACACCAAATATCGGTTGGAGAATCGATAAATAATTTGGATTTGTCGATATAAATCATCGCAGGAGGTATAGAGGGTCCGATACATTTGCGATAGCAAATCAGGCTGTTCAAGTCTACTATACAAGCTATCCAAGGCATCGTAGAGATTGATTTGACTGGTGGGCAGTATGCAAGATTAAATCTAGAAATACATTCAACGTTGGAGACCCAGCATACCAAGAGGACCAGATCGAAAAGTCCCAATACTTGGGACAACACTCGGATACAATGGATGTTAAAGATATTATTGAAGAAAATAGAGGGGAGGAAGAGGTTGATACACAAGACTTAGCTGTCAACCAGGGGAGAAAAAGGCGTCTTGTCCCAAATATTGAGGCAGAAGAAGAAGAAGAAGAAGAAGACGAAGAAGAAGAAGAAGAAGAAGAAGAATTGGATGGAGATGAGGATGAGGATACAGATGAAATCGACGATGAAGATAAGGATGAGGATGAGGATGAGGATGAGGAGGAGGATGATGATGAAGACGAGGCCGAGGATGAGAACGAAGACGATGATTAGGTTAAATATTGTTGTATATTAAAAACACTTTCAATTACGTGAATTAAGTTTGACCTCATAAAAACAATTACGTGAATTCATGTTTTTTTCATTCGATTATTTACTTATTGCAGATGGCACTCCTAGTCTTTTTCGTCGCGGCGGCACTCGTCTCCCTACTGGTGGTATGTATATTTTAGTTTAGAATTTTATATTCATTTATACTTTTATATTGTTAATTATGTTTATGTGTTCTATTTACAGGTCATGATGGCTGGTCGTGGTCATGGTGGTGGTGGTGGTGGTGGCGGTGGTGGTGGTGGTGGTCGTGGTCATGGTCGTGGTCGTAGTGGTGCTGGTGGTCATGGTCGTATTTATTCTTCTCGGGATGTGACCCCATCTAGCGACCCCGACCCGGAGAGTACCCCGGGCACAGACGCATCTTGCCGTCGATCGACCACTTCATCGAGGCATGAGTCCGGATCTGCTAGCGGATCCGTTCCGCTATCGGAACCACCAGCAGTGGATCCTCCAGTTACTGCACAGTGGGCCCCGGAGTACCCCTACACTCGGTTCCATCCGGTTACTGGGAAGTACATGCCCGGACCCGCGGATCCTTCGACGGTACCAGAGAGGCCGAGAGGCGAGTTCTGACGAGAGCTATGGCCCGCGGGGACCTCGTAAGTAAATTTAAGATAATTTATTAAATTTCTTTCATTTATTCAAGTTAATAATCCAGTCGTTTCTTATTTGTAGGTTTTTTTCGTTTAATGTTGTAACACCCAGTTTTCCAGAAGAGGGTAATTTTGAAATTTTGTAATTATAATTATTATTTAATGGTATTTATTTCATATTATAATTTTTAGTGATTTTTAATTATTTTTAAACTATTTAAATTTATGACTTGTGATTTTTGGTGTTTTACTAGTGAACAGTAGAGACTGCCTATCCTAGAGCCTAGCTATGTGATTAGGGTATTTTTGACATTTTTAGGATCATTTGGATTTATTATAATTTATTTGAATTTATGGGAATTTTTAGAATTTATTTTGGAATTGTTTGAATGAGGGTTGACTAGGTTGACTTTGACTAGCAATGACCTTGGTAGCCTAACCTAGATTTGGACCTAACCTAGATGGGTCATAACTAACTTAGTGAGCCACTTTGAGAATTAGATGGGTTGGTTAGGGGGTTGAGTCAAGTTTAGTTATGGTTAAGTGATTTGCAAGAAACTAGGATAGAACCCTTTGTTCTAGGCCATCTATTTCCCTTGATTCAATCCTAGCCATAGGATGAAACCTAAAAACCCTAAACCTAACTATTATGACCAGCCAAGAGACCCCCCCTTGCCTATATAATGTCTCTATGGGGATTGGTGCCTCTTTCTTTAATAGTTCTTCATTTTCTTAAGGAAATATGTAAGCCTTCATTAATTCCTTCCTAGTTTAATCAATAGGACTCCTTTTTGATTGGAATTTCTTCCATCATGATCTAATCAATGTTTTCTTGCTGATGGTGGAGTCAAATCTCAGATTTGCATCAATTTGGAGATTTTGGGTGGCTTTGAAGAACTCCTTGGAAGAGACTTTTTGTGTGAAGAATAACCCATAGGTACATTCTATTCTACGCATTAAAACTAGATTTAAATTGCATATTCATCTAGCCCTAGATGTCCTGGTTCTGTAGGTATAGGATTTTTCAAGTTTCGTATCCTGTACGTGTCCGTATTGGACACGTATCAGAGACAGGCGCAGGTGTTCGATGAAATGCCACAAAGGGCATGCCACAAAGGGCATTTCATTCGAGTTTTCAAATTGTGTTTGAATAGGAATTTAGGTTTTTGTGTCGCTTATACGATTTTGATTCACTGAGGTAGTTTCGGTGTCGTGTCGTATCGATATGGACACGTGCACACACGGGTACACGCGCGCGTGCACGAGCACTGTAGCTCCCCTGCTACCAGCATGCTCGTGCGGGCTGCCCAAGGCACGTGGGTGCCTGATTTTTGACACAGAGCAAGGGGCAGTGTCTGTCATGACACTCCCCAAGTCTCATGTCACAAGGTGGCGTGTCGGGTGCGTGCGGACACGCGCACTGGTCACGCATGATTGTGCAGCCTGTGCGTTTATGTGCTGTGGTTGCTCTGTGCTTTTATCCAGTTTTGAATGCTTTAAATCATGCTATAAATTGATAATTAAGATCCTAACATGTATAATAATCTGTGATAGATTAGGTTTGCATAATAGTTTAGTGGTTGGGATGGATTTGGATTCGAGCATGGGTTGAATGGTGTTCATTCACTGATATTTCTGATACACTGAGATATCAGTGAGAAATCACTGTTCTTGTAATATCCTTCACTAATTTTCTTAATTAAATGTTAAGTGTTAGTTATATTTTAATTACCTAAATATTTAACAACAGGCTTTAGATTAAATTCTCAGCTTTAGAGGGTTACAAGATTGAGCTGTATTGATTGGGTTCCTATTTCTGATACTGTATGAGTATCAGTGCATGTTCCACTGTTCTTCCTGTCGAATTTCATTAAATGAACCTAGCATGTATTATGTTATGTAGGGATTATATATTGGTTTCATGTGAGGATATCAACTGGGTTTGAATGCTAATAATAGCTCTTCGAAATCCTGAGAATTCCATTTTGTTGCACTGTCATATATTTACATCACACACACATATTCCTGAGACACACCACAGGACACATTGGACACTGTTGCACATTCCAGTCTCACATATTCCCTGTGAACGTTAGATTTAATGTGTAAGCCCCTATTTTTCAAATTCATTTTTAATTAGTGCTAATTAATTTTGAATGTTAATTTTAGCCTTAAAATAATTATTAGGAATTTTAGGAAATTTTTTAGAATTTTTAATGATTTTTAAATAGGTTTTTAAATTAAAATATATCAATTTGCAATTTTTCTAAATTATTTAATATCTGTTTGTAATTTTCTGAATTATTTTATAGTCAGTTTGCAATAAATTAATTATTTTAGTTAAGGAATGCAAATCCTAAATTACATTTAGTTCTGGAAAAACCTATTATGTAAAATCCTAAACCTAGGGGACCTAACTGCTAATCTACCCGAACCCCCCCCCCCCCCACGACAACTCTCTCTCTTTCCTCTGACTCTCACCGACCCCAGACGACTGCCCCGACCGCCACGACCTGCTGCCCCCGCCAAACCCGGCTGCCCCGACCGCCTTAACCCCCCTATAAAACTCCCCACTCTCCCCCGACCAAAACCCTAACCCTAAACTCTCCCCACGACCGCCAGCGCAGCCCCATCTCCCACTCTCACCCCCACCGGAACCCTAGCTTCGGCGAGCCCCTGTCCAGCCCCACCGACGACCCTCACCGCCAACCACCGCCGTCGATAAGTTCGCCTCGACGAGCTGAAGGCAGCGCCACTCGAGCGCCGCCTCGCCGACGTCTCCTCCACCGTCCACAACCCTCAACACCCCCCCGAAGTCGGACACACAGGTAACAGTTACGAGACTGTGTCGTGCGTGTCTCGTACACGTGTATGTGGTTCGCCGTGTCCTGGCGAACATTTTGATAGAACTGGACACGCGAGATTAAACTCGTGCGTGTCGTACAGGCCTAGGACACGAGGATACCTGTGTCCCTAACTGTCAGGACACAGGGTTGATTTATTATTATTTTTATATAATAATTGAACCGAACCTAAATAAAATAAACAAAACCCTAACCCTTAACACGAGCAGCGGGCTGACCCCCTGGCCAGCCCGACCTAGCCTAACCCCCCCCTCCCCCCCCCCCCGCGCTTCTCTGGCCTGGGTTCGAGTCCCCTGGCTGTCTTCCTTTTCCTTTTCTTTTTCTTTTCCTTTTTTTTTTTTTCTTTTTTCTGTTATATATATATATATCTATTTATATATATATGTATATACATATATAAAATATATATATATATATATATATATATATATATATATATATATATATATATATATATATATATATATATATATATATATGTATATACATATATTTGTATATATATATGTATTAATATATATACTATATTTATGTATATATATTTGATGTTTATTTTATATATATATATATATATATATATATATATATATATATATATATATATATACTTCATTATTTTATGTATGTATATATATATATATATGTATGTATTATGTATACATATATATTTATGTATATATATATTTCCTTGTGTATATATATTATTATATATATACTATTATATGTATATGTATACATTATTCTTGTATATATATATATATATATATATATATATATATATATATATATATATATATATATTATATATAGTTGAGTATTTTCTTATATTTATATATATATATATGTAATTTTTACATATATATATCCATTATGTAAATATCCCTATATTTATGTATATATATATATATTATTTTATATATGTATATTACTTAGCTTAGTGTAAATTATCTTTATAAGATAATATTCATACTTTTATAGTTACTATGTAAAATTTTACCTTATTAAAATATTAATATTTATTTTGCATTTCTACCCCTTAGTATTTTCTGTATATCTAAATTACTGCAACCATTTGGTGTCCAAGCCTAGCATGGGTATTTGGGCCCAAATGTGTTTTCACACATTCAAGACCTGTACAAGTCATATTGGACTTGATTCATGGCCTTGGGTCCTGTATTTGAACTTTGGTTCAAATTATATACATGGACAAAATACGCAGATAATTAATTATTGTGTGCAATGCTGTTTTTGATTTTCTAAAAATACTTAAAGTACTGCTAAAATTATGGAAAAATAGTTTTTAGATACTATGTTAAGTTAGCTAATTTAGTATAATTTTTGTAGTATTTAATTTACTGTTTTGCCACTAGTTTGGCATATGAAACCAAAACTCATTTTCTGTATACTTAGGAAAACTGATTTTTATAAAATACTTGTACTGGTTAATAAATTCTAGAAAAATTATAATAAATTTCTATGATTAACAAGGATCACTTTGGTACTTTACTTTAAGAAAAACTAGGCTTTTTGTCTATCTCTAAAATTGTTAGAACACAATAGTCTTTTGATTTATTTATTGATTAATTACGACTTGTAGCTTTTTGTGTTATTTTGAGTTTTAGCCGTGTTAAACCCCACCCCTCACTAGTGTAAAGACCCTAGAAAGTTAGTTAAAGTAGTGTGTCACCCCACATTGGTCTCCTATGCTAAAGTCATCATTTTGGCTAGGTGCCCAGTCACAAGTCGTATTTTACCAATTAGTGTCTTAGCGTTTTAGCTTAGTGTAAAAACTAAGTTATTGTATTTACTTCTACAGCGACGAGTTACCGGACACCCATAGCATTGTTATCGCAGCTTGTTTTGTTTTGCTTTGCTAGAGGCAAGTACTTTCTACGAACTTTACATATTGTCACATAAAATGAACTGCAAACCCCACCATGTTAAATGCGATCCTTGGGATAGCAAGTTAGATCTCTACATGTTGTACTTTCAGTTACTACCATGCTTAGAACAGTCTTGATTGTATCTCTCACATGATTATAATATGGGTTATGGGAAAACTGTTAGTAGCGTACGTGATCATGCCCCCTTACTCGTACGTACGTATCGAGCAAGGTTAACATTTTATGTATACCTTGTCGTAGGCGCACCAGCTGTATTTGTACGTATGTACATCTATCGCTTGTTTTCACTTGTACGTATGTACATTTTATTTACATTGTGCCTCAGTACATTGTACATCTATTGACCGATCACGTACCTGCTACAGTTTTAAACATTACATATACATCTGTCTCTATGACATATGTGTCCTTGCCATGATAGACTGTGTGATGCCATGCTTTTCAGTTATTCCTCTCGTGTTCATTTCCATGTTTCATATGCTAGTTTGTTAGATTCAGTACTTGCTCCCGTCCTGACAGGATAACGTTGTAGGTGTCCTTACTGAGGAGGAGTTACTCCACACATTATGGGGTTACTGCCGAGGACCCAGCTCTGCTTTACGAGGATGTTCCTGCGGGGAACCTCGCCTAGTTGTCTTTTGTTTACTTAGACTTTTGAGAGTGGACATGTATTAGACTATATCTTTTTGTAACTGGACATGTATCCAGTTTTACTTTGCAGTTCACTTGTACTTGGACATTTTACTATATACGACGACTTTTGTGTTTGGAGCATTTATGATTCTTCTTCACTTATAGAACTGTTAGCACATTTAGTCTTATCCTGTTGTCTTTAGAACAGCTTACTACGTTTTATCTCAACGTAGGCTGGGCATGACTCGGCCTGGCCCAACAATTTGGGTAGCGGGTCGTGACATGTTTTTAGTGGTGGCCCATGCAGGTCCTGACTAAACTGTTTGGTTACGTTATTGTACCAAGCATGCCTGCAATTAGGAACTTAAGGTAATTAGACAACATTAGGAAAGACGCTTAGAACACCTAGAGGAATGCTAGGATTGCAACATAGGAAATACATCACATATTTGCTATTATAATTAGATTTCCTTGCATATGATTACTTACTTTAAACAAACCCTTATAAGTCCTTTTTACTTTTATTTAGATGGTGCTTACTCGTTCATCCCAGTATGTTACCCCCGAGAATGGGGCCCTCCATATCCAGTCAGCTGACCAGTTGACTGATACACCTTCACCTACCACATTCCCCCACTCCACAGATCCACAGACCCAGATACCACCTTCCACATCACAGGCCCGGCAGGACCCGATACTTCTACCACCCCCTATCACTATACCCACCCAGGCTTCCGTCACACTCGACGGGACCCAGCTGCTCACACTGATCCAGGGGTTCCTAACAACCCATCAGGAGCAGACTACCCTACTCCGCCAGAGCATGGAGCGTTCTGAGGGATGTCCCGTGGTCCCACCACATGTAGAGCCACGGCAGAGAACGGAGACGATCAAGGACTTCATGGGTCTGAATCCCAAGGAGTTCTCAGGGACTGAGGGCATAGTAGTAGCTGATGACTGGCTAGATTCAGTAGAGAGGAAGCTTCTGGGAGTTAGGATGCCGGATGACCTCCAGGTCGAGGCAGCGGGATTTCTGCTGATAGACTTAGCAGGAGTCTGGTTCCGGAATGAGCCGTTGTTTGCGAGAGGTAGAGCCACTTGGGACCAGTTCAAGACCTAGTTCAAGAAGAAATTCTTTTCGACCACTGCTAGAGTAGCCATGGGGCTACGATTCCAGAACATCCAGCAGGGGAACCGTTCTGTTGACTAGTATGCGGCAAAGTTTAGTCGCCTGAGCCGTTTCGCTCCTAGTCTGGTTGCTGATCCAGAGGAGATGACCCGTAGGTTTTGCCATGGTCTAGTTCCAGACATTGGCATTCTTATAGTGGCGAACGGTACGACTGACTACTACCAGAGCCTAGAATTGGCCCAGAGGATCGAGGAGCGTCTTCTGTCATGCAAGAGGCCGGCTTCTGTACATCATGAGGGACCGTCCAAGCGTCAGGCTTTCCAGCAGAGAGCACCGACGCCACCCCAGCAGACTTACCGTCCCCCTATATCATATCACCCGACCCCGCCAGTTCGAGCCCCGGGACCCCGACAGCAGCAGAAGGGAGCTATATGTTCTTTCTGCGGAAGACCAGGACACGAGTACTCCATCTGCAGGAAGAGGCTGAAGCAGTGCTTAGTTTGTGGGTCTGCCACCCACATGATACGGGAATGTCCAGTAGCCAAAGGACCTAGAGGACCACTCCCGACTCAGCAGCAGAGGTTTGGACAGCACCTGCAGCAGCAGAAGGGACCTCAGGGGAAGGTCTATAGCCTAGCCCTTGAGCCGGAGCCGGAGCAGGTTTCGGAGCCAGATTACTTAGCAGACGTCATTACAGGTCATGTTTATTTGCATACTTTTCTGGCTCTATGTTTGTTTGATTCTGGTGCATCTCATAGCTTCCTATCATTAGAGTTCATGCAAGAACATTACTTAGTATCTACACCTACTGCGGAGATTAGTAGAGTAATGACGGAAGGAGGACCAGTGCCTATTAGAGCTAGCTATAGATGCTCTATTATGATAGCCGGGAGAGAGTTCGAGGGGCGATTCTTTGTGATGCCACTCCCCGGTTATGATATCATATTGGGGATGGACTGGCTTAGCTATGCCCATGCATCTATAGATTGCCATGAGGGTAGTATTTTGTTCAGTCCCCCAGACACATCACCATTCAGTGTCAGGAGGACAGGGCCGGAGATCAGCCTAGAGCCGAACTGTTGTGCGACTGTCGGGGACGCAGCACCGCCACACCCTATCATTAGGGAGTTTATGGATGTATTCCCAGAGGATCTTCCAAGACTTCCGCCTGACAGAGATGTGGAGTTCACTATAGATTTAGTGCCGGGTTCATCACCAGTATCCCGGGCTTGCTATAGAGTGAATTCTAAGGAGGCCATAGAGATGAAAGAGCAGATTGATGACCTGTTGAAAAAGGGTTTTATCCGATCCAGTGCTTCTCTATGGGGAGCGCCAGTGCTCTTTGTGCCTAAGAAGGATGGTACAGTTCGGTTATGTATTGACTACCGGGCCTTGAATGCCATCACTATCAAGAACAAATATCCTCTGCCCAGGATAGATGATTTGTTCGACCAGTTGAGCGGGGCGAAGGTGTTTTCCAGGATAGACTTGAGATCCGGGTACCACCAGGTGAAGGTTAGGCCAGCAGACATCCAGAAAACGACGTTCAACACGAAGTACGGGCAGTACGAGTTTCTGGTGATGCCATTTGGTCTCACAAATGTGCCAGCTGTCTTTATGAACTTGATGAATAAGACATTTCACCAGTATCTGGATAAGTTCGTCGTAGTATTTATCGACGACATCCTGATATACTCGAAGACGCCAGAGGAGCATGCAGAGCACTTGCGGATAGTTTTGGGGATTCTGAGGCAGGAGAGATTGTTTGCCAAATTGCCGAAGTGCGAGTTCTTTTTAGACCGAGTGGAGTTTCTCGGCCATGTAGTCACTGGAGATGGAATCTCGATGGATCCCAAGAAGATTGCTGCAGTTGAGACGTGGAAGGCTCCGACGTCAGTTTCAGAGATCAGGAGCTTTCTGGGTTTAGCAGGCTATTATAGAAAGTTCGTCCAGGACTTTGCTAGGATAGCTGAACCCATGACGAAGCTGACGCGGAAGGACGCAGAGTACATTTGGTCAGAGGACTGCCAGACAGCATTTGAGGAGCTGAAGAGGAGGCTGACGACCGCTCCAGTTCTGACTTTACCTTCAGGTTCTGGAGGTTTCACCATATACAGTGATGCTTCTGGGAAGGGGCTAGGATGTGTCCTACAGCAGCATGGGAAAGTAATTGCTTATGCATCTAGGCAATTGCGGACTCATGAGAGGAATTATCCTACCCATGACCTAGAGTTAGCTGCGGTGATCTTTGCACTCAAGTTATGGAAACATTACTTATACGGAGAGCGTGTGGAAATCTTTACTGACCACAAAAGCTTGAAGTATGTGTTCACGCAGAAAGAGCTGAACATGAGGCAAAGACGATGGTTGGAGTTGATGAAGGACTTCGACATCGATTTACAGTATCACCCCGGGAAGGCAAATATGGTGGCGGATGCGCTGAGCAGGCATCCGATGGCATGGTACCTGATGATTGATCGGCATTTGTGGGAGGATCTGGAGAAGCTAGGTATCGAGCTAGTTCGGCCTGGATCAGTGACAAGTTCGCCTCGACGAGCTGAAGGCAGCGCCACTCGAGCGCCGCCTCGCCGACGTCTCCTCCGCCGTCCACAACCCTCAACACCCCCCCCGAAGTCGGACACACAGGTAACAGTTACGAGACTGTGTCGTGCGTGTCTCGTACACGTGTATGTGGTTCGCCGTGTCCTGGCGAACATTTTGATAGAAATGGACACGCGAGATTAAACTCGTGCGTGTCGTGCAGGCCTAGGACACGAGGATACCTGTGTCCCTAACTGTCAGGACACAGGGTTGATTTATTATTTTTTTTATATAATAATTGAACCGAACCTAAATAAAATAAACAAAACCCTAACCCTTAACACGAGCAGCGGGCTGACCCCCTGGCCAGCCCGACCTAGCCTAAACCCCCTCTCCCCGCGCTTCTCTGGCCTGGGTTCGAGTCCCCTGGCTGTCTTCCTTTTCCTTTTCTTTTTCTTTTCCTTTTTCCTTTTTCTTTTTTCTGTTATATATATATCTATTTATATATATATGTATATACATATATTTGTATATATATATGTATTAATATATATACTATATTTATGTATATATATTTGCTGTTTATTTTATATATATATATATATATATATATATATATATATATATATACTTTATTATTTTATGTATGTATATATATATATATATATATATATATATATATGTATGTATTATGTATACATATATATTTATGTATATATATATTTCCTTGTGTATATATTATTATATATATACTATTATATGTATATGTATACATTATTCTTGTATATATATATATATATATATATATATATATATATATATATATATATATATATATATATATGTAATTTTTACATATATATATCCATTATGTAAATATCCCTATATTTATGTATATATATATTATTTTATATATGTATATTACTTAGCTTAGTGTAAATTATCTTTATAAGATAATATTCATACCTTTATAGTTACTATGTAAAATTTTACCTTATTAAAATATTAATATTTATTTTGCATTTCTACCCCTTAGTATTTTCTGTATATCTAAATTACTGCAACCATTTGGTGTCCAAGCCTAGCATGGGTATTTGGGCCCAAATGTGTTTTCACACATTCAAGACCTGTACAAGTCATATTGGACTTGATTCATGGCCTTGGGTCCTGTATTTGAACTTTGGTTCAAATTATATACATGGACAAAATACGCAGATAATTAATTATTGTGTGCAATGCTGTTTTTGATTTTCTAAAAATACTTAAAGTACTGCTAAAATTATAGAAAAATAGTTTTTAGATACTATGTTAAGTTAGCTAATTTAGTATAATTTTTGTAGTATTTAATTTACTGTTTTGCCACTAGTTTGGCATATGAAACCAAAACTCATTTTCTGTATACTTAGAAAAACTGATTTTTATAAAATACTTGTACTGGTTAATAAATTCCAGAAAAATTATAATAAATTTCTATGATTAACAAGCATCACTTTGGTACTTTACTTTAAGAAAAACTAGGCTTTTTGTCTATCTCTAAAATTGTTAGAACACAATGGTCTTTTGATTTATTTATTGATTAATTACGACTTGTAGCTTTTTGTGTTATTTTGAGTTTTAGCCGTGTTAAACCCCACCCCTCACTAGTGTAAAGATCCTAGAAAGTTAGTTAAAGTAGTGTGTCACCCCACATTGGTCTCCTATGCCAAAGTCATTATTTTGGCTAGGTGCCCAGTCACAAGTCGTATTTTACCAATTAGTGTCCTAGTGTTTTAGCTTAGTGTAAAAACTAAGTTATTGTATTTACTTCTACATCGACGAGTTACCGGACACCCATAGCATTGTTATCGCAGCTTTATTTTGTTTTGCTTTGCTAGAGGCAAGTACTTTCTATGAACTTTACATATTGTCACATAAAATGAACTGCAAACCCCACCATGTTAAATGCTGATCCTTGGGGTAGCAAGTTAGATCTCTACATGTTGTACTTTCAGTTACTACCATGCTTAGAACAGTCTTGATTATATCTCTCACATGATTAGAATATGGGTTATGGGAAAACTGTTAGTAGCGTACGTGATCATGCCCCCTTACTCGTACGTACGTACCGAGCAAGGTTAATATTTTATGTATACCTTGTCGTACGCGCACCAGCTGTATTTGTACGTATGTACATCTATCGCTTGTTTTTACTTGTACGTATGTACATTTTATTTACATTGTGCCTCAGTACATTGTACATCTATTGACCGATCACGTACCTGCTACAGTTTTAAACATTACATATACATCTGTCTCTATGACATATGTGTCATTGCCATAATAGACTGTGTGATGCCATGCTTTCCAGTTATTCCTCTCGTGTTCATTTCCATGTTTCATATGCTAGTTTGTTAGATTCAGTACTTGCTCCCGTCCTGACAGGATAACGTTGTAGGTGTCCTTACTGAGGAGGAGTTACTCCACACATTATGGGGTTACTGCCGAGGACCCAGCTCTGCTTTACGAGGATGTTCCTGCGGGGAACCTCGCCTAGTTGTCTTTTGTTTACTTAGACTTTTGAGAGTGGACATGTATTAGACTATATCTTTTTGTAACTGGACATGTATCCAGTTTTACTTTGCAGTTCACTTGTACTTGGACATTTTACTATATACGACGACTTTTGTGTTTGGAGCATTTATGATTCTTCTTCACTTATAGAACTGTTAGCACATTTAGTCTTATCCTGTTGTCTTTAGAACAGCTTACTACGTTTTATCTCAACGTAGGCTGGGCATGACTCGGCCTGGCCCAATAATTTGGGTAGCGGGTCGTGACATAATGTATTTTCCTTTTCTACATTTTCTGAGAATACATTGTATTCACTGTTAGGGAATGAAGCATGAAACTGAAATTGATTGTTTCCTATTGAACTGTAAATAAATGTTTAGTTAAATTCTTAATATCTGAATTAATTTTCCTTCCTTGCATTCACTGATCTACTTCACTGTTAATTCCTAAACTGGAATGGTTCTCCTCTTTTAACTGATGTTGATTAATGACCAACTGTCCTGTACATATTGATTCCTTGAATAGGAATGAACTGTTGGCACAAAAACCTGAGTTTTGTATTATGATGTTGAACAATGATCACATGAATTGATTTCCTATTCCTATGTTTATACAAACCTGAGTTTAATGAAACTGAGTTCTGAAAACTGAGATAGGACTCTAAATTCTTGATGTGTGAACTCAAGGACTGAGTTCATACAAACATGAATTAGTGTAGGTTTTAATGTTGATTTCTTTTCCTTTTTTCCTGAAATTCATTGGGAAACCTGAGATGGGGGAAATTTGGGTTGAACTGAACTGTTAATAACATGTTATAGGTTTCCTTTCCTTCCCTGTTTGCTAACTACCCACAGCCCATGTAACACACACAAGTTCATCATTGACACACACCCACACCATTACACACACACACATTCAGTTTTCACTCACACACTCACTGCTACACTCTAACACACACATTTTAGTCACACATTGTCACTCACACACACACACCCTCTTATTCCTTCACACTGTTCACTCCTCACTAGCCATGTTCACATTGACACCCTACACTATGTTGTACACACATGTGATACTTGTCACTCTTCCCCTCTAACTCCCTATCTTCCGTGTACATATTATATAATGTATTGTATATATATGTAAGTATCATATAATATATGCATGTGTGTGTATTAGTATATATGTATTATATAAATATGTGTGTGGATACATATATGTATAGTGCACCATTGTATATATATATATATATATATATATATATATATATATATATATATGTGGTATACATATGGGTAGCCATGTGTATATACATAAATTTACTATGTGATTCCATATGTAGGCCTAGATGCAAACTAGGTTGTGTGATGTTTGGTTTGACTTGTGTTGTATAGACTTAGTATACTAGCATAGGCTAGTTTAGCCTTGTTTAGACTAGTTAGAACTAGAATGACTTGTTGGACCTAGTTTGACCATAGTTGGCCTAGGTTTGAATTCTTGGTTGACCATGGTTGACCAAGAGTTGACTTTTGCCTAGTTTGACCTAGACTCATGTAGAATGCATTGTAGTGCTTAACTTTACCATTCTGGACTTGTTGTGACTTGTGCTGTTTTGAATAAGAGCTAGACACCACTCCTCGGATAGTATTTTTACCGGACACTCAGATACAGGCGAGTACATTCTCTGATCATTTCATATCCTGCTTAGAATTATTTTCTGTATTAAATTATTTTACTTGATACTGTCACGTTGGTCACACGGATTAGTACTATATGGATCCCTTCTTCAGATGTTATCCCTTCAGGGAGCATCGGGTACTCTATGTTCTGTACGTTTCACTTACATGGCGTATCATATGCTTCTTTGGTTCTTTGATCACTTGTGACATATACCCTTATGATCACAGAGTCTTCTCTGAATCCTTATCCCATTTATTGGGTCTATTAGAATCTCCATTTATGGGACTACTATGTACCATCCTTCGGGGGCATATCACCCTACGGGGGCATATCACCCTTTGGGGGCTTATCACCCTTTGGGGGCTTACCACCCTTCGGGGGCTGTTACACAGAATCATAACATAACCTGGTTGGATCCTTGTGTATTAATTGGAGGTATGGGAGAGTATAAATAGTCATGTGAACAATTCCAAAGTAGAATAGCCATGTACACCTCTTTAGTATAGCCATGTACAAATCCAACCGTTCACATGTCGACCTTGTGCTCTAAATCACTAGTCACTGGTAGCTCTTTACTTATGGTAGATATTTCTATTACAGTTTTCTCTCTGTTTATATACAACATTTCTTCAGTATCTATATCTTACTTTACTGCATGATTATATTTTCTAACCTGCTATGAACTGTTAAGATGTATTGTACTCGCTCATGTCCTGACTGGACCTGTTGAAAATATTACAGAGGACGAGGAGGAGGCCTGGAAGGATACCTTCTACGGGACAGCTCTAATTGAGGACATCACCCCCACTGCCTAGACTAGTTTAGTTAGGCCTTATCTTATTTTTATGTTGTCTTGAGACTGTTTAGCTAGACTTTACTTCAGTTCAGAGATGTTGAGTTGTATATATTCTTTCATATTCAGTAGCTGAGGTATGTACTCTGGATATTTGCTGGGATATTACCTTAGACTATTCTATCTTCTGTTTTTCTTTGAGTTCTATATCATATCGTGCTTCCTTCTTCCTTAGTTGTAATTGAGTTCATTTACTGCTTAGTATTATATTGCTAGATGTATGTTGACCTAGGACAGCGTTCTGCCGCCGACACTGCGGCGTAGGCTGGGCGTTGTTACGTTCTCGTACCCTCACAGTGGGTGCGGGTCGTGACACGTTTTTAGTGGTGGCCCATACAGGTCGAGTTTATGTAGTGGTACTCGAACTAGAGTATCACTACAGCCTGCAGTAGGATTAGGATATATATTTTGAAGGTACTCAATCACAGTTAGGATTCCTTGAAAGATTCTTGGGACGACCCTTGAGAATCTTATTTAAACTTCAATTTGAATCATTTCCTTGTTTTGTTGCTCTCACTCCTTGATTATTGAATTTGATTTTGTTGGATCGTTGTTGATTTGATTTTCCTATCGAGATAAATTTTTATGGCCTGAGTTATGATATTTTTCTGATAACATATGTCGACGGGAATACAGGGATGGTAAAACGTCTACTTGATTATGGAGCTTGTAGTTTATCGCAGCCATATTAGCTGGCGTGGCGGAAACATAGAGACCTGACTTCGGATGTACGTATCTTGGTTATGAGATTTGGAATTTCTCGCAGCTATACTAGTCGGCATAGCGAGAATTTTCAGACGACATGATTATAGAGGTGCATGCCCCAGTTATGGGACCTATCGTTTGTCACAGCCTTGCTTACTGGCATGGCGAGGACTCTGAGTAACATGATTTTGGACAGACGTATATGATTATCAGATTATATCCTGGAAAGGTTTTTAAACATATCATCTCTATCGTACCCTTCTGTTATTATAAATTGTTTTCCATTATCAAATAATTTAGGAGTAGAGATAATTCAGCTTTATAGAGCTTATGCATATGTAGTTCTTTCTTAGTGTGACGATTTGATGACTTGTGATTAGGCCCTTATCTTAGGAATGATAGTATAGCCTGGCTTTAAATAGTGATTCTTGTAGCTAGTTCTCCTTTGTTGATATTTACTAGTTTTTTAGCCTTGATGATTGATTTATTTTTCTTTTCTTTTTCTTTCAGTATGGCACCCATGACCCGAGCCCGTCGCCTGAGAGCAGCTGCAGCTACTGAGAGTGTGCCTCCACCTCCTACTGTTCAGGAGGTAGTTATCCCTCTATCTGATCAGGGGGTGGTGGCACCTCCTGCCATTGAGGAGATGGTGGTAGCCTCGCCAGAGAGTCTTCCTTCATCTCATGTCGTTCAGGAGAGAGATACAGTTTTGCCTGAAATCGAGAGCCCTTTCCTACCCCTTGTACTCTATACAGTACCACCCGGAGGGTTGTTACTTGACGCAGCCCAGATGTTTGGATATTTCCAAGAGAGGCTGTTGGAGTCACAGAGAGTTCATGAGGAGGCCATGAGGGAGCAAATCCAGAGGTTGCTACGTCTGCGGGACTCTGTGCTTCTAGGAGGAGAGCCTAGCTCCAAGAGGGCGAGGAGCAGTACCCAGTCCTACCCAGAGTTTGAGGAGTACCCCTTTATCCAGCCTATATCATCATACCCAGCCCAGTCTCCTGTGCAGCAGAGGCCAGCTGAGCCAGAGCCTATCTGTGCCTACTGCAAGAAGTCTGGACCAAGTGGAACAACTGTAGAAAGAGACTAGGATTGTGCCTATTCTGTGGTTTAGCTGCACAACGGGTGCAGCACTGCCCTGATATACCTGCCCCAACCAGGGCCCTGCTTCCAGGAGGGAGTTCTGGTTCTCAGACCTAGCTGGAGGTGAGTTTTGACCTAACCTTAGTATTCCTTTTCGAGAATTTTGATGCATCCCTTGCTTGTATGTTTTGATACCTTGTGATTGCCTAGTACTGTAGTATGGTTGGTATAACTAGATGAGACCCCAGACTGATATTGCATGCCATGACCTCCATAGGTTACACTTTCCAACTGTATGATTTAAGATAGATTTCTGAGACTATGATTGCTGGGGGCTTAACCTAGAAAGGGTACGATCATCTTAATTTCGAGGACAAAATTTTTATAAGGTGGGTAGAATTATAACACCCAGTTTTTCAGAAGAGGGTAATTTTGAAATTTTGTAATTATAATAATTATTTAATGGTATTTATTTCATATTATGATTTTTAGTGATTTTTAATTATTTTTAAACTATTTAAATTCATGACTTGTGATTTTTGGTATTTTGCTAGTGAACAGTAGAGACTGTCTACCCTAGAGCCTAGCCATGTGATTAGGGTATTTTTGACATTTTTAGGATCATTTGGATTTATTATAATTTATTTGAATTTATGGGAATTTTTAGAATTTATTTTGGAATTGTTTGAATGAGGGTTGACTAGGTTGTCTTTGACTAGCAATGACCTTGGTAGCCTAACCTAGATTTGGACCTAACCTAGATGGGTCATAACTAACTTAGTGAGCCACTTTGAGAATTAGATGGGTTGGTTAGGGGGTTGAGTCAAGTTTAGTTATGGTTAAGTGATTTACAAGAAACTAGGATAGAACCCTTTGTTCTAGGCCATCTATTTCCCTTGATTCAATCCTAGCCATAGGATGAAACCTAAAAACCCTAAATATTATGACCAGCCAAGAGACCCCCCTTGCCTATATAATGTCTCTATGGGGATTGGTGCCTCTTTCTTTAATAGTTCTTCATTTTCTTAAGGAAATAGGTAAGTCTTCATTAATTCCTTCATAGTTTAATCAATAGGACTCCTTTTTTATTGGAATTTCTTCCATCATGATATAATCAATGTTTTCTTGCTGATGGTGGAGTCAAATCTCAGATTTGCATCAATTTGGAGATTTTGGGTGGCTTTGAAGAACTCCTTGGAAGAGACTTTTTGTGTGAAGAACAACCCATAGGTACATTCTATTCCACCCATTAAAACTAGGTTTAAATTGCATATTCATCTAGCCCTAGGTGTCCTGGTTCTGTAGGTATAGGATTTTCCAAGTTTCGTGTCTTGTACGTGTCCGTATTGGACACGTATCAGAGACAGGCGCAGGTGTTCGACGAAATGCCACAAAGGGCATTTCGATCGAGTTTTCAAATTGTGTTTGAATAGGAATTTAGGTTTTTGTGTCGCTTATACGATTTTGATTCACTGAGGTAGTTTCTGTGTCGTGTCGTGTCGATATGGACACTTGCACACACGGGTACACGTGCGCGTGCACGAGCACTGTAGCTCTCCTGCTACCAGCGTGCTCGTGTGGGCTGCCCAAGGCACGTGGGTGCCTGATTTTTGACACAGAGCAAGGGGCAGTGTCTGTCATGACACTCCCCAAGTCTCGTGTCACAAGGTGGCGTGTCGGGTGCGTGCGGATACGCGCACTGGTCACGCATGGTTGTGCAGCCTGTGCGTTTATGTGCTGTGGTTGCTCTGTGCTTTATCCAGTTTTGAATGCTTTAAATCATGCTATAAATTGATAATTAAGATCCTAACATGTCTAATAATCTGTGATAGATTAGGTTTGCATAATAGTTTAGTGGTTGGGATGGATTTGGATTCGAGCATGGGTTGAATGGTGTTCATTCACTGATATTTCTGATACACTGAGATATCAGTAAGAAATCACTGTTCTTGTAATATCCTTCACTAATTTTCTTGATTAAATGTTAAGTGTTATTTATATTTTGATTACCTAAATATTTAACAACAGGGTTTAGATTAAATTCTCAGCTTTAGAGGGTTACAAGATTGAGCTGTATTGATTGGGTTCCTATTTCTGATACTGTATGAGTATCAGTGCATGTTCCACTGTTCTTCATGTCGAATTTCATTAAATGAACCTAGCATGTATTATGTTATGTAGGGATTATGTATTGGTTTCATGTGAGGATATCAACTGGGTTTGAATGCTAATAATAGCTCTTCGAAATCCTGAGAATCCCATTTTGTTGCGCTGTCATATATTTACACTCACACACACATATTCCTGAGACACACCACAGGACACATTGGACACTGTTGCACATTCCAGTCTCACATATTCCCTGTGAACCTTAGATTTAATGTATTTTCCTTTCCTACATTTTCTGAGAATACATTGTATTCACTGTTAGGGAATGAAGCATGAAACTGAAATTGATTGTTTCCTATTGAACTGTAAATAAATGTTTAGTTAAATTCTTAATATCTGAATTAATTTCCCTTACTTGCATTCACTGATATACTTCACTGTTAATTCCTAAACTGGAATGGTTCTCCTCTTTTAACTGATGTTGATTAATGACCAACTGTCCTGTACATATTGATTCCTTGAATAGGAATGAACTGTTGACACAAAAACCTGAGTTTTGTATTATGATGTTGAACAATGATCACATGAATTGATTTCCTATTCCTATGTTTATACAAACCTGAGTTTAATGAAACTGAGTTCTGAAAACTGAGATAGGACTCTAAATTCTTGATGTGTGAACTCAAGGACTGAGTTCATACAAACATGAATTAGTGTAGGTTTTAGTGTTGATTTCTTTTCCTTTTTCCTGAAATTCATTGGAAAACCTGAGATGGGGGAAATTTGGGTTGAACTGAACTGTTAATAACTTGTTATAGGTTTCCTTTCCTTCCCTGTTTGCTAACTACCCACAGCCCATATAACACACACAAGTTCATCATTGACACACACCCACACCATTACACACACACACATTCAGTTTTCACTCACACACTCACTGCTACACTCTAACACACACATTTTAGTCACACATTGTCACTCACACACACACCCCCTCTTATTCCTTCACACTGTTCACTCCTCACGAGCCATGTTCACATTGACACCCTACACTATGTTGTACACACATGTGACACTTGTCACTCTTCCCCTCTAACTCCCTATCTTCCTTGTACATATTATATAATGTATTGTATATATATGTAAGTATCATATAATATATGCATGTGTGTGTATTAGTATATATGTGTGAAACCCGCATTTTGAATTATTTGGTTCAATTGTAATTATTTTTATTAATGAATTTTCTTTTGTCGTAATATTTAAATATACATTTGGTTAAATTAAATCATTATCATATTTATTATTTATTATTATATATTGTGGGCTCGAAATTATTTTTTTAAAAATAATAAATTGGTTTTTTGTTGCTGACCTGACCCGAGCCCGGACCCAGTTTGAACCCGTTCCCAATTAGGGGCCCTAAACTATTATTTCGGTGTATGTACATAATTGTGTATATGCTTTGGGTTTCGGATTTTTCCTAAACTACCCAAACCCAGAACCCGCACCCGCAACCCGACCCGCTAGAGACTATTTCTTCCCACGTTGGAAGAAGCCCCTTATTTCTCCAAAGATTCCTCCTCTCCACATCCCACTCTCTCCACACTCTTCTTATTAACCATTTTCCACCACCAGCACATAAAGGATCACCACCCCTCTTCATATTCGCCCATTCTTAAATCCCACCCCCCTCCTTAAATCCCACTCCCACCAGCCTCTCTCTCCAGAACTCTATTTCCCTCCTTCTCACCGGAGACCCCCTCGTTTCTTCTTCCAACGGCCATGACCTTCCCTCTTCCCCTCCCGTAACCGGCAGAAAATGCCGACCTCCCTTCCCTACTCCTATAAAAACCTTCCCCATCCTTCTCCATCATTCACTTCTCACTTTCCCTTTCCCAAAGACATAACCCCCAAACCCTAGTCCGCATTTTTGGAGCCGATCCCGACCGCCGGCCTCCTCCAGCCAGCGCCCCGACCCCCCTTGCGGCCGTCCCGAGCTGCCCCGGCGTTCCACCGTCGCCGACCGAGCGCGGCCCGGCTCCCCGGCGCCCTTCCCGGCTGCCCGTGCCCCGCGCGTCTCCCCGGTTCCTGGCCACGCCCTAGCCTCGTGCCCCGAGCGCTGTTCTCCCCGGCGCACCCCGAACAGTGCTCTGCTGTTCTGGACAGCCCCTGTCCAGCGCTGTTCGCGAGATTTCGAGTTCGTTCTGTGGATTCGCGCATCCCGAGTCCGAGGCAACCCTTCGGATTCCGTCGATTTGGGTAATCCCTGGTTAATCATAGTAGTTCGTTCCTCCCCGTGTCAATGATGAGTTGGTCCACGAATTTTCTTTAGGAAATTCGATTTTTTTGGTTAACGTTGTTTCCGGGATTTTCCGAGAAATCTTCGGGAAAGCCCCTGTTTATTGGCTTTGTGTTTTCCGAAACGTTCGGAAATGGATTTCTGGATAATTTGGTTTTTCGGATACTTTTCTGAATTGTGCTGTGATGCTTTTGGGTTGGTTTCGGACTCCCGAATTCGTTTCGGGTCGTTCCGAATTAATATTGAGAATGATTGTGGTTATTTCTATATATATATTTTGGGATTCCCTGGTTTGGGATTTACAGGAAAATATTGGCACACTTTTCCAGTTTTTGGGTTCACCAAAAATAGAGGAAATGCTGCCGGATTTTTCATAAAATTTAATTGTATTTTTAAAATGATTTTAAAACGGTTTTTGGAAAATACTAGTATTTTGGGATTTTTAGACGACGACCGTATCGGTCAATGGGCCCTGGCTAAGTGCAAACGAAACTGGCTTCGCCCGGACGTTGAGGCATTAGCCTATATGACGATTAGACCATATCTGAGACTCATTAAATATTTAATTTATTTTTATTATTTAATTTATTCATAATTAAATTGTAGAAAGATTTTAGAACTAACAACTGTTTCGTCTTATTTCAATTTATGTAAATAAATTGTAATGGGCATAAGCCCAGCTGGTCTTTTGGCTCTGTGACCTGTAATTTGGTAGCGTAGGTTTTCTGTTGTTTTTCTGGTTTTGCGAGTTATTTTAGCGTACGCGTAATCAAATAGATAATTATTTTGATATAGAAAATTAATAAAGTTTTCTCATATTAAAATTTACAAGTTTTAATATTTAACAACGATCATATTTTTCTCATTAAATAAGAAATTTAGTTTTATATGTATAATTACGAAAAACATAAAGTTTTAATCAATTAAATTGGTAACTACGAGTTTTTCCAAAATACGAGTTAAATTGATCTTTTTCTCGTTATTAATTTCAACGCACCGATAATCGCATTTTGTTCGTATTTAATTAATAAAGATTAAAATTGACTAGGACACAACTAGAGATTGTAACTAGTATAGTAGCATTGGCGACTTTGGTTTTCTGAGACAAGTTTCCCGAATGTAGGATTTCAAGAAAGAACATGATTTTCCATCCCGACGTATCGACCCGTCCAGTCCAATCAATTTGAGGCAAGTACATTTTGTGTTAGTTTACAATTATTTAGTAATCGTTTTAATGCAAGTTTAAACCACGATACAACATGGAACTCTCTCTGAGAGCACTGACTGTAACTACTGTAACTACTGTAACTGTTTGGGGACTGGGGGAGTAGTGTAATGAGTATGACCACATCCAAATTACTGTAACAACTATGCGAGCTTACCCCTCTTACACACGGGGATAAGCCATATCATTCACTGTACAACCCAAGTCGGTCATATTCATTGCCTATTCACATCACAATTTTTTAACTGCTGGAGAACTGTTTATTTTCAAATTGTTTAAAAGTGCATGATTCTATTATTATTTTAATTGTCAAATTAGCATGAATTGTACTTTGCTCCCTCCTGACTGGAGACCCAACATTTTTAGGTATCACTGATGATGCTTTGTTCCGCGATATTTTTCCGAGATCCCAACTAGAGGACGATGATCTCGAGACTGATGAGCTGGTTGCCTAGATTTTCTTCTTCTTTTATAATTCATGATGTTTGTGGAAAATAATGTATTTCAGATGTATCTTTCATTTTGTTGTAAAAAGTTTTAAACTATTCGAATTATTAAAGTTGTGGCAATTAGACTATGTTGTTTATTACCTGCATGAGTGATACAGCTTACTGCCGCCGTCTCAACAACGGTGCAGGCTGGGCATGATCCGATTCGACCCAAGAAATTGGGACCTGGTCGTGACATATTTTTAGTGGTGGCCCATGCAGGTCAGAACAACAACTTAGGAAAACATATCTAAAAATAATTAGAACACTAGAACATTGATTTGTCACAACATAGGTCCGAATTATATATAAATAAATATTTTTGTTTGATTATAGACTGGTAGGCTACCTTGCTTATGTGTGCATCCTAAACCTTCCAGAGAATGGCCATTGACAAGACCAATCCTGCTGGCGATGAGGTGTCATCTCCGGATCATACCCCATCTCCTCAACCAAGTCCAGGGTTTATTCCCTCGCAGCTGATTGACCGTCCCCATAATGCATCCAGTGAAGTTTTTACTACACCAGCGGATCCTACCTCTTCTCAAACTGAGCTATATTTTCTTGAGGAAGTACCCATTCCTGATGCTCCACCAGTACTAGCGAACACCTCCCAGATGGTTGCCCTATTTCAAGAAATCCTGGAGTTCCAGAAGGATCAAGCTGAAGCCCAGCAGGAACAGATGAATATCACGAGAGAAGTCATGAAGAACGTCAACGATGTAGCCTTGGCTATCTTAAACCAAGTTGGAGTAGAACCTCGTCCTAGGAGGGATACCCCTGAATCTAGAAGATATTTGGGCCCTATCAAGTACTCTACTATCCGGCAGTCATATCGTAAGAAGCTATTGGTTTATGACTACTGCAAAAGGCCTGGTCACCAAGCCAATATTTGTCGCAAGAGATTGAAAAAATGTTTGGCATGTGGATCTGCTGAACATCGGGTAAAGGACTGCCCCTTATCTTTCCATCAAACCAGAGCACATATCCCAGCAACACCTGTTAGGCCACAACCTAGGGACTCTCTTCCTATCCAGCAGACCTTGCCTCCTACAATAAGGCATGATGCAGACTCGAGGTTCATAGAAGATGAAGCAGTTGGAGACTGCTCATGCAAGAGCCAAAACCATGAAGAATAGTACCTAGGACTGCTGAATAGCATTATCTATTGTTATAAGAAGTTGTAACAGGATATCCTTAGATCAATCATGAGAGTTTTTACTGTAAATCTCCACATAAATAAAATTCTTAGTTGCACCTTTATGGTAGATGTCTTCCCTGATAGTCTTCCCGGATTACCCCCCAGATCGAGATATAGAGTTCACCATTGACCTAGTCCCCGGCTCTCCCCCTATTTCTAAGGGATGCTACAGAGTCAACCCGAAGGAGGTCAAGGAGATAAATGACCAGATCAATGAACTGAAGGCTCTGGGATTCATTCGAGACGGAGCTTCACCATGGGGAGCACCTGTCTTATTTGTGCCCAAGAAGGACGGAATAGTACGGATGTGCATCGACTACCGGGCGCTGAACAATATCATCATCAAGAACAAGTACCCTCTGCCCCGGATCGATGAACTATTTGATCAATTGAGCGGAGCCAAGGTGTTTTCAAAGATTGATCTTAGATCTGGCTACCATCAGATCAGGGTCAGGAAGGAAGATATTCCCAAGACGGCATTCAACACCAAGTATGGGCAGTTTGAATTCTTGGTCATGCCGTTTGGACTGACGAATGCTCCTGCGGTGTTCATGAATCTTATGAACAAGGTTTTCCATGAATACCTAGATCAAATTGTCGTTGTCTTCATCGATGACATTCTGATCTATTCAAAGACGGAAGAAGAGCACGAAGAGCACCTCAGGAAAGTTCTGGAAACTTTGAGGAAGGATAAGCTGTATGGTAAGCTTTCCAAATGTGAATTCTTTCTAGACAAGGTGGATTTTCTTGGCCATGTTGTCACAGGAAAAGGAATTTCGGTAGATCAAAGATGATAGCTGCTGTTGAGAAGTGTCTACCCCAAGCTCAGTTGCTAAAATCAGGAGTTTCTTGGGCTTGGCTGGCTACTACCGGAAGTTCGTGAAGGATTTTGCCAGAATTGCTGAGCCGACGATGAAGTTCACTCGGAAGAATGAAGAGTTCATCTGGACGGAAGATTGCCAGGCATCATTTGATGAGCTGAAGAAGAGACTTACCACTGCACCAATCCTTGCACTATCCGCATGAACTGGTGGTTTCTCAATCTACAGTGATGCCCCAGGTAAAGGACTGGGTTGCGTTCTTCAATAACATGGAAAAGTGATTGCTTATGCATCTAGGCAATTACGGACTCATGAGAAGAACTATCCTACACATGATCTGGAGCTTACGGCAGTCATTTTTACTTTGAAGCTATGGAAGCATTATCTATATGGAGAGAGAGTAGAAATATATACAGACCACCAAAGTCTGAAATATGTTTTCACTCAGAAGGAGCTGAACATGAGACAAAGACGATGGCTGGAGCTGATGAAGGATTTCGACATCAACCTGCAGTATCATCCGGGTAAGGCTAATATTGTTGCAGATGCACTTAGTCGATACCCGATGACAATTTTCTTGACCAAGGAGCGTCATTTGCTGGAGGACATGGAGAAGCTTGGATTGGAGATTGTACTGCCTGAAGAAGAGATGAAGAAACTGGGAAGAGAAGCCATTGTACCAGGAGCTGAATCAACAATGATGCAGTTGCAAGTGCGTTCAAGTCTTATGGACAGAGTCAAGGAGGCACAGTTCCAAGACGAGACGCTTTGCAAACTCAGAGATCAGGTGCTGGCAGGAACACTTGAAGGATTCTCAATCGCCAGTGACGGAGCGCTGAAGAATGGTACGAGGCTTTGTGTACCAACTGGCGAACTGAGGAACGAGCTGATGCAAGAAGCGCACCAGTCGCAGTATTCCATACATCCTGGAGCCAACAAAATGTGTCGAGATATGCGTACCATTGTTTGGTAGTTTGGAATGAAGAAAGACGTGGCCAGGTATGTTGCTAGATGTTTAATTTGTCAACAAGTGAAGGCTAGCATACAGAGACCAGCAGGACTATTGCAGCCGTTTGACATTCCGGAGTGGAAATGGGAGCACATAACAATGGATTTTGTGTCGGGACTGCCTCGATCCCAAGGAGGGAAGGATGCCATTTGGGTTATCGTGGACCGACTGACAAAATCAGCTCACTTTATCCCCTTCAAGGTTGGTCTATCCACCGAGAAGTTGGCAGCACTGTACATGCGGCACATCTACCGGATTCATGGAGTACTGGTAAGTATTATATCTGACAGAGATACGAGATTTATCTCTCACTTTTGGAAGATTTTGCATGACAGTTTGGGAACACAATTGAAGTTCAGCACTACCTATCACTCCCAGACAGATGGACAATCAGAGAAGACAATCCAGACGCCTGAAGATATGTCGAGATTTTGCGTCTTGGAGTTTGGAGGGTCTTGGGAAGATCATTTGCACTTGGTAGAGTTCTCTTACAACAACAGCTACCAAGCCAGTATTGGTATAACCCCATTTGAAGCTCTCTATGGACGTTATTGCCGTACACCACTTGCATGGGACGACGTAGGAGAAAGAGTACTGCTTGGTCCAGAGATGGTGAGTGATGCAGTAGAGAAGGTGAAAGTAAGCTCAGAATTGTCCAAGACAGACAGAAGCATTGGCAGATAGCAGTAGACGGCCTTTGGAGTTTGAAGAAGGTGACAGTGTGTTTGTGAAGTTTTTTCCTACCAAAGAAACGATCAGTTTTGACGGAGCTGAGAAATTGAGGCCAAGTACATCGGTCCATTTGAAGTATTGAGCCGGATTGGAGAAATAGCGTATCGGTTAGCTCTACCAGCTAATCTTGAGGGCGTGTACAACATTTTCTACTTTTCGCAGTTCAGACGCTACATTCGGGATCCGAGTCACATTTTGGATAATTCAGAGCTGAAGATTGGACTCAACCTTTCAGTGCCAGAGAAACCAGTAGCAAGCGTAGTCAGAGGTGAGAAGAAGATCAGAAATTTGGGCCATCACATAACTCCTATTACTTATTCTTTCGTTCTAAACTTGACTGATGCTGCTAAGTTAGCCTAGTTTTGCAAGCTATTTCTTTATCAAGCTTGATCATGACAGTATTTTATTGGGTGCACCCATTAATATATTGTCTGATCAGGACCGGTACATGATGGTCTGATCAACCTCGTGTACTTTGGTTCGCCTTTGTATTTTTCTGCATGGATGATATCATAAATGAAACTTGTTCCTAAACCGTCTCATCCACGACTGCCTTGGAAATTCTTATTGTTAGACCTGAGTTACGGGTGCAGTACCCGTACTTGTTTGAGACTTAAGGTAACCCCTGACCCTGCCTTTAAATTTCGAGGACGAAATTTTTTCAAGAAGGGAAGGTTGTGAAACCCGCATTTTGAATTATTTGGTTCGATGGTAATTATTTTTGTTAATGAATTTTCTTTTGTCGTAATATTTAAATATACATTTGGTTAAATTAAATCATTATCATATTTATTATTTATTATTATATATTGTGGGCTCGAAATTATTTTTTTAAAAATAATAAATTGGTTTTTTGTTGCTGACCTGACCCGAGCCCGGACCCAGTTTGAACCCGTTCCCAATTAGGGGCCCTAAACTATTATTTCGGTGTATGTACATAATTATGTATATGCTTTGGGTTTCGGATTTTTTCTAAACTACCCAAACCCAGAACCCGCACCCGCAACCCGACCCGCTAGGGACTATTTCTTCCCACGTTGGAAGAAGCCCCTTATTTCTCCAAAGATTCCTCCTCTCCACATCCCACTCTCTCCACACTCTTCTTATTAACCATTTTCCACCACTAGCACATAAAGGATCACCACCCCTCTTCATATTCGCCCATTCTTAAATCCCACCCCCCTCCTTAAATCCCACTCCCACCAGCCTCTCTCTCCAGAACTCTATTTCCCTCCTTCTCACCGGAGACCCCCTCGTTTCTTCTTCCAACGGCCATGACCTTCCCCCTTCCCCTCCCGTAACCGGCTGAAAATGCCGACCTCCCTTCCCTACTCCTATAAAACCCTTCCCCATCCTTCTCCATCATTCACTTCTCACTTTCCCTTTCCCAAAGACATAACCCCCAAACCCTAGCCCGAGTTTTTGGAGCCGATCCCGACCGCCGGCCTCCTCCAGCCAGCGCCCCGACCCCCCTTGCGGCCGTCCCGAGCCGCCCCGGCGTTCCACCGTCGCCGACCCAGCGCGGCCCGGCTCCCCGGCGTCCTTCCCGGCTGCCCGTGCCCCGCGCGCCTCCCTGGTTCCCGGCCACGCCCTAGCCCCGTGCCCCGAGCGCTGTTCTCCCCGACGCACCCCGAGCAGTGCTCTGCTGTTCTGGACAGCCCCTGTCCAGCGTTGTTCGCGGGATTTCGAGTTCGTTCTGTGGATTTGCGCGTCCCGAGTCCGAGGCAACCCTTTGGATTCCGTCGATTTGGGTAATCCCTGGTTAATCATAGTAGTTCGTCCCTCCCCGTGTCAATGATGAGTTGGTCCACGAATTTCCTTTGGGAAATTCGATTTTTTGGGTTAACGTTGTTTCCGGGATTTTTCGAGAAATCTTCGGAAAAGCCCCTGTTTATTGGCTTTGTGTTTTCCGAAACGTTCGAAAATGGATTTCTGGATAATTTGGTTTTTCGGATACTTTTCCGAATTGTGTTGTGATGCTTTTGGGTTGGTTTCGGACTCCCGAATTCGTTTCGGGTCGTTCCGAATTAATATTGAGAATGATTGTGGTTATTTCTATATATATATATTTTGGGATTCCCTGGTTTGGGATTTGCAGGAAAATATTGGCACACTTTTCCAGTTTTTGGGTTGACCAAAAATAGAGGAAATGCTGCCGAATTTTCCATAAAATTTAATTGTATTTTTAAAATGATTTTAAAATAGTTTTCGGAAAATACTAGTATTTTGGGATTTTTGGGCGACGACCGTATCGGTCAATGGGCCCTGGCTAAGTGCAAACGAAACCGGCTTCGTCCGGACGTTGAGACATTAGCCTATATGACGATTGGATCATATCTGAGACTCATTAAATATTTAATTTATTTTTTATTATTTAATTTATTCATAATTAAATTGTAGGAAGATTTTAGAACTAACAACTGTTTCGTCTTATTTCAATTTATGTAAATAAATTGCAATGGGCATAAGCCCAGCAGGTCTTTTGGCTCTGTGGCCTGTAATTTGGTAGCGTAGGTTTTCTGTTATTTTTCTGGTTTTGCGAGTTATTTTAGCGTACGCGTAATCAAATAGATAATTATTTTGATATAGAAAAGTAATAAAATTTTCTCACATTAAAATTTACAAGTTTTAATATTTAACAACGATCATGTTTTTCTCATTAAATAAGAAATTTAGTTTTATATGTATAATTACGAAAAACACAAAGTTTTAATCAATTAAATTGGTAACTACGAGTTTTTCCAAAATACGAGTTAAATTGATCTTTTCCTCGTTATTAATTTCAACGCACCGATAACCGCATTTTGTTCGTGTTTAATTAATAAAGATTAAAATTGACTAGGACACAACTAGAGATTGCAACTAGTATAGTAGCATTGGCGACTTTGGTTTTCTGAGACAAGTTTCCCGAATGTAGGATTTCAAGGAAGAACCTGATTTTCCATCCCGACGTATCGACCCGTCCAGTTCAATCAATTTGAGGCAAGTACATTTTGTGTTAGTTTACAATTATTTAGTAATCGTTTTAATGCAAGTTTAAACCACGATGCAACACGAAACTTTCTCTGAGAGCACTGACTGTAACTACTGTAACTACTGTAACTGTTTGGGGACTGGGGGAGTAGTGTAATGAGTATGACCACATCCAAATTACTGTAACAACTATGCGAGCTTACCCCTCTTACACACGGGGATAAGCCATATCATTCACTGTACAACCCAAGCCGGTCATATTCATTGCCTATTCACATCACAATGTTTTAACTGCTGGAGAACTGTTTATTTTCAAATTGTTTAAAAGTGCATGATTCTATTATTATTTCAATTGTCAAATTAGCATGAATTGTACTTTGCTCCCTCCTGACTGGAGACCCAACATTTTTAGGTATCACTGATGATGCTTTGTTCCGCGATATTTTTTCGAGATCCCAACTAGAGGACGATGATCTCGAGACTGATGAGCTGGTTGCCTAGATTTTCTTCTTCTTTTATAATTCATGATGTTTGTGAAAAACAATGTATTTCAGATGTATCTTTCATTTTATTGTAAAAAGTTTTAAACTATTCGAATTATTAAAGTTGTGGCAATTAGACTGTGTTGTTTATTACCTGCATGAGTGATACAGCTTACTGCCGCCGTCTCAACAACGGTACAGGCTGGGCATGATCCGATTCGACCCAAGAAATTGGGACCGGGTCGTGACAATATGTATTATATAAATATGTGTGTGGATACATATATGTATAGTGCACCATTGTGTATATATATATATATATATATATATATATATATATATATATATATATATATATATATATATATATATATATATATATATATATATATATATATACATGTAAAAAACAAATAAAATATATATATATATATATATATATATATATATATATATATATATATATATATATATATATATATATATATATATTTTAAAAATATATATAAATATATATATATATACATGTATTTGTGGTATACATATGGGTAGCCATGTGTATATACATAAATTTACTATGTGATTCCATATGTAGGCCTAGATGCAAACTAGGTTGTGTGATGTTTGGTTTGACTTGTGTTGTATAGACTTAGTATACTAGCATAGGCTAGTTTAGCCTTGTTTAGACTAGTATGGACTAGTTAGAACTAGAATGACTTGTTGGACCTAGTTTGACCATAGTTGGCCAAGTTTGACTTTTTGGTTGACCAGGGTTGACCAAGAGTTGACTTTGGCCTAGTTTGACCTAGACTCATGTAGAATGCATTGTAGTGCTTAACTTTACCATTCTGGACTTGTTGTGACTTGTGCTGTTCTGAATATGAGCCAGACACCACTCCTCGAACAATATTTTCATCGGACACTCAGATACAGGCGAGTACATTCTCTGATCATTTCATATCCTGTTTAGAATTATTTTCTGCATTAAATTACTTTACTTGATACTGTCACGTTGGTCACACGGATTAGTACTATATGGATCCCTTCTTGAGATATTATCCCTTGTCACTACCATATTTCTAGTGTGAGGGTATTTTTGTCATTTTGGGGTATTTTTAAATTTATTAGAATTAATTAGAATTTATGGGAATTTTTGGGAATTTATTTGGAATTGTTTGACTATGTTGACTTTTGGCTAGTGTTGACTTTGTAGACCTACCTAGAAACTAACCCTAGTTAGTGGGCCATGGTTAGGTCAAGAGACTCTAGTCTAACCTAGCCTAGCACTTGGTTTAAGTCATTTTAGCAAATAGGAATAGAAGTCATAAGCCATGACTTGTGGTTTAGAACCTTGTTAAATCAAATCTACATTTAGCTTTGTAGTGGCCCAAGGCCCAACCAAATGACAAGACCCTATCCTAACCCACTTGGCCGGCCACCATATCCACCTAGGGATTCCCCATTATAAATATCCTTATAGTTTTTAGGGCTAGCCTCCCTCCTTAGAAGAAATAGATCCAAGAAGAAAGAGGTGAGTTCTTGTCTTAATAAATCCATTTTAATTCCATAATAGGTCCTAAAATCTCCAAATCAGTTGGAATGATTTCTAACACTGGTATTCTTGCTGTTATGGTTTTGGTTCAGTTTGCTATTGATTGGAAGTGATTTGGACATCAAGCAAAGAGCTAGAAGAGCCATTTCCCATTGAAACTTCACATTGAGGTATCTCCTTCATTTCTCCATGAAACTTCATGTAGTCTTCACCAATAGGAAGCCCTAAGGGTCCCCCTAGGGTTTAGATAGGTTCGTGTCCTGTGTCAGTGGTTTCGTGTCCATTTGGGACACGTATCAGGAACCCACTGTAGGTGCTTGTTGAAATGTCCCAAAGGACATTTCAACCTATTTTCTAGAAATCTTTTGAATAGGAATCTAGATCTTATTATTGCTTATTGATTTCTGTCTTTCTGAGGTGGTATTTGTATCGTGTCGTGTCGTTTTGGACACACGAACCCACAGTTTCTGACCGCACAGCAGTCCCCTGCTACTCGGGGCCCACAACTCCTTGGACACGACTCTTGGACACGAATAAATTGACATACACTATGGGGCAGTGTCTGTCATGACACTCCCCAAGTGGCACGACTTCTCGTGTCGTGTCGAGTGTGCACGACACGCCACACTAATTTTACACTGAGTCTGTGTACTCGTGTGTATGGGCTCTGATACGCGTGTCTAACTTGGACACGCGGACACGAGGACCCAGGACAGGAGGACCTAGACTTAACCCTAGTCTAGGGGTACCCAGGTGCATGAACACGTGGCCTACCATGTGCTGTGTCGTGTGCACGACACTCGTGCACACGTGCACGAGACCTTGTTCACTGCACTGTGTCCAATTGCTGTTCTGGTTTTTATTCCAGTTTGGACACATTGTGTCCACTTGGGTGGACACCTTTGCATTGTGGGACACATGTATGATATATATTTTGGTTACCAACCATTGGTTTAGTAAATTAGGTCGAATTGGTTGGTTAAAATCATTTTTTCTAATTTTTTCTGATACATGTATGAACAGAAATTTCCCAGTTTATATACATGAACTTTGTCACCTAATTTAAACCAATTAAATACTGTTAATATTTAGTTTCAGTCCCTAATATGTTACTCCTATGTGTAATCTAACTGTAGTTCGAATTTGGGTTGATTTGGTTGTATGTTGGGTTCGAAATGGGAGTTTCAAAACCTAAAAACTAAATGGACTGAAAACTGGGATTTGATACATGATTGATTTCCTTTTCTTGTTATTCCTGTCATATGATGCAATGTTTGCTGCAAATGGAAACCTGAGATTAACTTGATGTATCACTTGTAAATCTGAAATTTAGTTGCCATGTTAAATTCTTTATTTCCTCACTGTTAAGTTGCTGTCAAACTGAGATTTGTATTAACCATATTTCCCTTCTAATTCAATGTTGACTTCATTTCTTTATGGATTAAATTCTGAATTGTTATGGTTACATGGATTGATTTCCTTCCTTCCCTTTTCAGTCTTCTTTCACTGTTTGTGTATTTACTGCTCTCACATACACTGTTTCCTTGCATACCACTTCCTGCACACATATGCACACTGTCACTTTGTAATTCCTGCCACATTATCATTTTCCTACACACAGCACTCTCCTCTCTCACAGTGTTATACACACACACATTTTTCTCTCCTTACTGTTATACTTAATCACCTTAGCACACTCCTCTTCTTCACTGTTTTCTATTCCTGCACAGTAAACACACACCTTGCATTGTTTTCCTGCACACAGTATTTTCCCTTCCCTGTTATTTCCTGCAACATTGACACAACACACACACTAGCCTTCCCTCACACATTCTTCACTGTTTGGGTTTCTATACATACACTTAGCCACCACACACACACAGCTCACTATCACTGTCATGTTAATTCTTGCACATTTATTAGCCATGACACACACACACTCTAAATTGTATACACACACACACATGTTTCCCCCTTCTTTATGCTCTAGTGTATGCATCCTAGAATATGAATGCCTATGGTAGTGTGCTATGCTTTGTGCCTATATGTATGTACTTATAGTATTAGCTTAGGTATTCTTAGTATAGATTCAATAATATTGTATCTATATATATAATGTGTATGTGCTTAGGTATAAGGAGTACTTGAATGGTGTGTTGTCTAGAATAGAAGTATTAGACCTAGTTAGCCTAGTTTAGACTAAATTAGACTTGGTGGACCTAGTTTGACTTCTAGGGTTGACCAGAGTTGACCAAGAGTTGACTTTGGTCTAGATTGACTTAGAATCATATAGAATGCATAGTAGGACTCCATTTTGATATTCTGGACTTGTTGTGACTTGTGCTGTTCTGATTAGGAGCCAGACACCACTCCTTGGACAGTACGTTTCATACCGGACACTCAGTTACAGGCGAGTACATTCTATGATCATTTCATATCCTGCTTAGAATTATTACCTGCAGTAGATTACTTTACTTGTGCTGTCACGACATTATCACGGATTAGTACTATACGGATCTCTTCATGCGATGTTATCCCCCTCGGGAGCATCGGGTACATTATGTCATGTGTGTTTCACTTTCATCATGTACTCTTGTGCTTTCACCATACATGTACACTCTTGTGAATCATGTACTCTCATGTTCACAGAGCCTTCATGTATACTATTATGTGCACCCTTTTAAGGGCCCCATGTGATATCCTGTACAATAACATAACCTGCTTAGATCCTTGTGTACTGATTGGGGAAAACGGAGGAGTGCTAGTAGTCATGTGAACAATTTAGTAGTGTAGATCATGTACAACTCTTTAGTGTAGATCATGTACCAATCTGTTCCATTCACATGTGCTATCCTGTACTCTACATCACTAGCCACTGTTAGTTCCCTACTTATAGTAGATATTTCTATTGCAGTTCTCTCTCTGTTTACATACTGTATTCTTCAGCACTTGTATCTTACTTTACTGCATGTTTATATTTTCTAACCTGCTATGAATTGTTGAGATGTACTATGCTCGCTCATGTCCTGACTGGACCTGTTGAAAATATTACAGAGGACGAGGAGGAGGCTTGCCTGGACACCTACTATGGGGCAGCCCTAGATGACACCTGTGAGCTGGACCCTCAGGAGGATCCAGCAGTAGCTGAGGACCTTCCCCCGACTGCCTAGACTAGATTAGCTAGCTTGTTTTTCACTTGTAGTCTTGAGACATGTTCTAGTTAGACTCTTTATTTGGAGATCAGTTGTATATATTCTTTTATCTGAGACCTTGTACTGCTGGGATTATCTTAGACTACTGTTTATCTATTTCATTTCCTTGAGTTCTATTCATATCGTGCTATATCTTCCTTAGTTGTGATTGAGTTTCTATTGCTATGTCACCCCCATTCGGGGAGTATAAACTGTTTAGATATTTATATTGCTAGATGTTGTGACCTAGGACAGCGTTCTACCGCCGACACTGCGGCGTAGGCTGGACGTATTCACGTCTCGTGCCCTTACTTTAGGGTGCGGGTCGTGACATCCCTTCAGGGAGCATCGGGTACTCTATGTTCTGTGCGTTTCACTTATATGGCGTATCATATGCTTCTTTGGTTCTTTCATCACTTGTGACATATACCCTTATGATCACAGAGTCTTCTCTGAATCCTTATCCCATTTATTGGGTCTATCAGAATTCCTATTTATGGGACTACTATGTACCACCCTTCGGGGGCATATCACCCTTTGGGGGCTTATCACCCTTTGGGGGCTTACCACCCTTCGGGGGCTGTTACATAGAATCATAATATAACCTGGTTGGATCCTTGTGTATTAATTGGGGGTACGGGGGAGTATAAATAGCCATGTGAACAATTCCAAAGTAGAATAGCCATGTACGCCTCTTTAGTATAGCTATGTACAAATCTAGCCGTTCACATGTCGACCTTGTGCTCTAAATCACTAGTCACTGGTAGCTCTTTACTTATAGTAGATATTTTTATTACAGTTCTCTCTCTGTTTACATACAGCATTTTTCAGTATCTATATCTTACTTTACTGTATGATTATATTTTCTAACCTGCTATGAACTGTTGAGATGTATTGTACTCGCTCCTGTCCTGACTGGACCTGTTGAAAATATTACAGAGGACGAGGAGGAGGCCTGGGAGGATACCTTCTACGGGATAGCTCTAGTTGAGGACATCACCCCCACTGCCTAGACTAGTTTAGTTAGGCCTTATCTTATTTTTATGTTGTCTTGAGACTGTTTAGCTAGACTTTACTTCAGTTCAGAGATGTTGAGTTGTATATATTCTTTCATATTCAGTAGCTGAGATATGTACTCTGGATATTTGCTGGGATATTACCTTAGACTATTCTATCTTCTGTTTTTTCTTGAGTTCTATATCATATCGTGCTTCCTTCTTCCTTAGTTGTGATTGAGTTCATTTACTGCTTAGTATTATATTGCTAGATGTATGTTGACCTAGGACAGCGTTCTACCACCGACACTGCGGCGTAGGCTGGGCGTTGTTACGTTCTCGTACCCTCACAGTGGGTGCGGGTCGTGACAAATGTTGCCAGGGCTCTTGGAGAAATTATCAGGGCTAACTTCCATGGTCCCTACCTCAACTTTTTGTCGGTGCCCCCGAACTTGAAGTACGCCTGGCTCGACGAGTTGAGGGTATATATCTATATCTTCTGGTTAATTATTAGTTACTCTTTAATCAACCATTTTTTAAATTACGTGATAATTGAATTTCTATGTTAGACGATGTACTGGTGGCCCCCCATCGCGAGGACGCGATCCGCAGGACCTACAGAAGCGCTGCCTCGAAGAAGATACGGGATATGATTCATGACCTGAAAATGGGGCATATGAGGCCGAATTGGATCCGGCAAGAGTATTATGAGGACCTCTTAGGTATGATGGATACTCCTGCGTACAAGGAGAAATCGGAGAAGATGAAGACGAACCGTCAGGTCGCGGGGCTTCATACGGGGGGATCAAGGCCCCACGCAGCGACGCTTGCAGATCTGGTGAGATACCATAAATTCATTTCACTATCGAATTAGGTATTATTAATATACGGAGTTAATTAAGTTCTACGAAAATTTCGTATGCAGGCCCAACGGGCGGTGAAGGAGGAAAGGGCGCCAGAATCGGTCACCATGTACGACGTGTTCCATCATACGCACAAAAGACGGAAGGACGGGAGCTTCGTCGACGAGAAGGCCAAGGAGACTGATGTAAGTACTTATGTTTATGAGATTTATGTTAGAATTAAAAGTATTCGGACTATAACTTAGGTAAACTTAGGATTCACACTTAACTTAGTGAAACATAGGATTTAGATTACAACTTAGATAAATCTTATAATATAAACACATTTATTTGATAGGCTGCGTATCGTGAGGCCCTTAGTCGGGCTCAATTAACTGACACCGAGGATGTCGGTGAAACGACGTCCGCCCGGACGCCCTCTTCTTTGGCCGCTCGCAATGACTTGTTCGTATATACCGTCGGCGACTTTAAGAAAGGGTTCCTGTACGGAGTCGGCTCCCTAGGGCCGTTGCACATGGCGACGCAGAGATTTCTACCGACACTGCCTCCTTCCGTGGCCCCGACAGACGATGATGTTAGGTCGCAGCTTATGCAGCTGCACGAGGCGGTGTCGTCCTTGCGGGACCAATTTGCCACATACTTTCTGCCTTCGTCTGCTGCTGTCCGTCCGTCTGCTGATGGTGTCGGTCCGTCTTCTACTGGTGCCAGTCCGTCGACTGCTGGTGTCGGTCCTTCTTCCGTGGGTCATCTTTCTTTCAACCCTGATGCCCCATTGGTACCGCCTCCGACTGTGACGGCACTCCTGGATCTCATGTTGCCAGAGCAGCTATGCCGACTTCCGAGCAGTGTCTACGACGGCTTGCCGCCGTACCTAGTGGAGGAGTATATTCGTCGGTCGCAGCAGGGATTACCACCACCGGGCAATCGAACTCCTCCTCCTTCTTCTTAAAATATTGTAATTAAGAAAATTTGGAATATTTGTGGCAATTTTGGATTATTTGTGCTATGATCGGATTATAACGACGGATATTAGGTTACTCTTCAGGATAATTGATGTCTATTTTCTATTAATTTGGGTTGGTCTATGTGATTCTTGGATAATTGGTGTACATTAAATTCGTATGTGCATATTTGGTCTATGTGATTCTTGGATAATTGGTGTGCATTATATATTTGTTTGGTTTATGCATATTTTTGTGAACAGAAAAAGTGCTGCAAATTTTTTTTCAAAAAAATCTCAGTAAGCGACGGATTAGTGACCGGTTAGCGACGGATATTACTAGTTTCCGACTAATTTTCGACGGAATTTCCTTCGCCAACTGGAAATTTGAAACTGTTTCCAGGTAGCGACGGGTGGCCGACGGAATATTTGTCGGCATGGTTCTGGTGGTATATACTTCGACGGAATAGCGACGGAAAAAGCCGTCGCCAAGGCGACGGATAATCAACCACTAATCAGTTGCTCTTTCGACGGCGTAGCGACGGACACTCCGTCGACAAGGTTCTGGAAATGTTGGACACTTCCAGAACTATGGCGACGGATAATCAGCCACTAATCAGTCGCTCTGTCGACGGCGTAGCGACGGAATGGCGACAACTCATCCGTCGCCATGGTTCTGGAAATGCCAAGCATTTCCAGAACATGGTCGACGGATAATCCGTCAGTATTCCGTCGCTAATCCGTCCTTAGTTAGCGACGGCGATCGACGGAATAGCAACGGTAAAATACACTCTGATACGCTATTACGACGGTTTACCGACGGCCCATTACGTCGCTAGTGTCTACACAGTTCAGTATTTAATAGTTGAAATGGACGAAAGCCCGTCGGAAAGTCGTCGCTAATGCTTCATATTGTGAAGTCGACAAGCCGTCGCTATTTCGTCCCATGACGACTGCTTAGCGACGGACCGTTATTAGCGACGAGCTGATTGCCGACGGATTATTTTGGCCAAGATCCGTCAGTGATCGGTCACTAATACAAATTACCGACGGACGGACGACGGATCTGGCCGTCGCTAAATCGACATATTTTGGTAGTGATCCTACTACACCTAAAATAGTCCATCAACATCCTATTTTAGATTATAATAGGATCTCTTAAATAAGAAACCCTCAAATAAGAATCTTATTATATCTAAAATAGTCCATCACTAATTATGGACATCCAAATCAAATTAAATCAAATATTTAATCAGATTTTGACTCCATAAATATGCTATTACCAAATCCAGACTGGACTCCAGCAACGTGAGGCCTTTGGATCGGTGAAGCCTTCGGGCTGGGATGATGCCTTCGGGCATAATGATTGTATATAATATAGGCTTTCGGGCTAGATTGGTTATAAGCCTTCGAGCTGAGTTCGTCAAGAGCGATGCGGTGCGACTGCGTAAGTCCTTCAGATCGGATGAAGCCTTCGGGCATAGGGATTGTATATATAGGTCTTCGGGCTGGATGAACTTCTTCGAATTTCATCTTCGCTATAAATTTTCTTTACAAATATACTGTTACTTATGTTTACTAATTAAAATTATTCATTAAAATTAATAAGAATAACTAGATAATTAGACAAATTGTCCTTTAATCTTTCCAAATAGATTGCAAGCATATATATAATGATATAATAATAAATTTAGGATAATTGAGACAATTGTTTTAGTCTTCCTAAATATTGTTAATAAAGATCAAAATAATTATATTATCTGTTTTTAAGATTTCTAATAATATTATGCATATATATACCACTACTGGTATAAATAAAAGAGAATACAACCGACATACCATTGATGACGAACTACAAGTGTAATTGCAACAAAATTCTATCGTCACTGAACCATATACACGTCGGCCGTCGGCAATATGGACAAGTAGTCTATGACGACATATTTTTTCTTCTTCTTCATTTACTGATTATTTATATTTAAAAATTAAATCAACCCCTCCTTGATCTCTAAATTCAGAACATAGATTGATGAATTGTCCTTCCTACTTTTATATATTCTTTTGGATTGTGAATTTTCCTGTGATATCACTGTGTTTGATTGGCTATTTTTCCATGGAAAATATTTCCATCACAAATTTTCCACCAATTGTAGTGTTTGATAGTTTATATTTTCCATGGAATTATTTTCCAAAAAACTATCATTTTCCATATTTCCATCTAAAATAGTGGAAAATGAAACTTGTCCAACCCATAGGAAAATATCATTTTCCATGGAAAATAACTATTTTCCGTGAAAAATAATGCCAATCAAACACCCAAATTAAGTTTTCCATGGAAAATTTTTAAAATTCCATGGAATTTTTTTCCTAGAAAAATAATTCCATGGAATTAATTTCTTTTCCACACATTTTCCACCTTGCAATCAAACGCACCCTAGAGCTGTGTTTGATTGGGCTATTTTTCCAGGGAAAATATTTCCATCACAAATTTTCCACCAATTGTAGTGTTTGATAGCTTATATTTTCCATGGAATTATTTTCCAAAAAACTATCATTTTCCATATTTCCATCCAAAATGGTGGAAAATGAAACTTATCCAACCCATAGGAAAATATCATTTTCCATAGAAAATAACTATTTTTCTTGGAAAATAATGGCAATCAAACACCCAAATTAAGTTTTCCATGAAAATTTTTTAAAAGTTCATAAAAATTTTTTCCTAGAAAAATAATTCCATGAAATTAATTTCTTTTCCACATATTTTTCACCTTACAATCAAACGCACCCTAACTTTTTTTCCCCATTCAATGCGAAAGATCTATAGGTCTGAGGCCGTGGTTTGGCAGCAGAATCATTCAAACTCCCAAGTGGTCGGCAAATAACAACAACAACAAACTAATAATTAATACGTAAGCCATCTAATTACCTCCTTAATCATCATTATCTTCTAAATTAAAAAATAATTTTTTTAAGTGTTTAACCTGTCTTTCACTAGATTTTTTAGATGTTCGACGATATATACGGGACTTTATACATGCTACATTGTATATCTGTTGGGTCCACCGTTTTTAACTCCCAAAATTTTTATAAATAAAAGAAATAATACGTCTTTGTGTCTCGATACACTGAATTTTCACATCACTAGACATGATCTTATGTTTCTTTTCGGTAATTCCAAGAGTCACTCGAATTCGGCTTATTCATTAGAGTTAAAACAACCTTTCCATTTTATTTTTTATTATTATTATTATTATTATTATTTTTTTAGAATGTCCACTTCTTAATGGTGCCTTATCGTCACAATGATGGGGACGACGCTTGACCGGACTCTGCACGCCACGTGGACAGCCTCGGCACCACAAAAGCAGAGTGAGAAGAGATCATCGTGATTAATTAAGTTACTAATCATATCTCTAAAAAAAAATAAGTTACTAATCACAATCGTAGGGTGTCGCGATCGTTTCTTTAGTACCAATCAAGACCGCCCATGATGATGCAAGTGAACCACTTGCTCGGATCGGTAACTTGGAGTCCGGATTTGAAAAGTTTTAGATAACGACTTTTAAATAAAATAATTCGTATTTAATAAGTTACTAACAAACGATCTAGAATTTTTTTTAAAAATTAAAATTATTTATTTCTTCATATCTCTATTCTTTAAAGATCCTTGAAAACGTTTAAGTCGTATATATATTCTCACATAATTAAAACTAACTAAATAAATAAATTACAATTAATTGTTTTACTATGTAATATTATCTAGATATAGTCAAATATTTCTAATTCAAGTGGTTAAGATGAGAAACAATTTTGACGTGCATGCACGTGCCCGTATAGTATAAATAAATAAAAAAATTCAGGAAAAAAAATTATATCATTGTTCTTCCAAACAATAGTTTATACACTCATATAAATTGCAAGTATAAAATAGATTGTCAAGTAGTAAATCAAAAAGTATTGAAAGCAAAATATTCACTACCAAACGAAATTGATGATTAAAAAAAAAACTCACCTCCTAACTTTTGAAATAAGTAACTTTGGGACCATAAGGTAAACAAAGATAAAAAAAGAAGAAATATAGTAGGGTATTAATAGTTATAGTTACATTTTTTTTATAACGATATAAATAGAAACATAAAAAATTTCAAGTCATCCAAAACTACGCTGCACTAATTTCCGAAGTTTCGAGTAGACCAAACACAATGTTTTTTTCTTCTAAACACTTGATAAGTGACCAGCTTAAAAACTTTCTAAAATCGATAAAAATAGCGTTGCCAAAGTCTCGAGACAATTTTTTTTTGAACACGTTAACCTCGACTCAACTCGAATGGACTCGTTGCTTGATTGCAGCCTCAGGCCTCGTTTGGTTCATGGAAAGGATTAGAAAGGAAACCAATTCCTTGTTCTTTTTCTTTCCTTAAATTTTTTATTTTTTATTTTTTTCGGTGTTTGGAGATGACAAAAAAAATTTAGAAATAAAAGTGAATTTTCTATTATGGAAAAGTGAATCCTTGGTTGGATTGGGGGAGTAAATTTTGTTTCCTTATTTTTTTTCGACACAAATTATTTTTCTTCCCTCGTACTTTATCTATAACGGAAAAGTGAATCTTGTTGGATTGGGAGAACCATTTTTTTCTCTCGTACTTTTACATCCAAACATGAAAAAATAATTACTTTTCTTTCCCAAACCTACTATTCCGTCAAGCAAACTAGGCCTGAGGTCTCGTTTGGTTCGCGAAATAGAAGGGAAAGAAAATCAATTCCTAGCCATTTCATTTCCTTAAAAAAAAAATTATTTTTAATAATTTTTCTTTCCGATGTTTGAAAATGAGAAAAAATTTGTAACGAAAAGTTATTACTTCAATGTAAAAAAGTGATTATTTGTTTGCTAACCAAACGAGGTCTCAGAGTATTACTTAATTATGTAAAGCCCGGTCACGTGGGGCCAGGCCGGCATTTCCGTCTCAACCTTAGGCGTTTTCGTCAATCCAAGAGACACGTAAACGCCACATATATATATATATAGAAAAAGGGGAGAGACGATCTTCTCTATCAGTAAATCGAAAGAGCAGAACACTTCGAAATCGCCGATTGCTTCCAGCATCGATCGGATGACGAGAGTGTACCCGAAGGCCGGCGGCGGCGGCGTCGTGGGGTGCGGAGACGACGGCGGTGGCCGGCGGGAGGAGGAGGTGCTGACGGTGTGGCGGAGGTCGCTGCTGCTGAATGGGAAGGGGTTCACAGTGTTCGACGGGAAGGGGGATCTGGTGTTCCGAGTGGACAACTACGCCTCCGACAACAAAGGGGAGGTCGTCCTCATGGACGCGGCCGGGAAGCCTCTGCTCACCATCAGAAGAAAGGTGATCTCTGCTTCCTCTCTCCCTCCTCGTATTTGTGTTTATAATCTGCCGTCAAAATTTTAGGAAGAAATATTCGGAAAGGCTTAATTTCAACTTGTTACCGTCAGCTGTTCAAAATTCTAGAAGGCCGGCGATAAAGTTACTACATGTTTTGTTAGGAGACATCACAAGTCTTAAGGCGATCAAAATTCTGACAATCTTATGCATACATAAAGCGGTAGAAATTCAGTCCTAAAAAAAAGCTTTTTATAAAGGCACTTCACTTTTTGATCAGGACTAGCCCATTTTTAATTGAGAATTTTTGACTCGTCCCCCACTTTGTTTACCCGAATTAAGGGTGCACCCCACTGTTTTGCATTAATGTACATCACCCCCCACATTGGACGGATTCCGTCAGAAATACTTTTTTTGGACCAAACTGCCCTCATCTTTTTCCTCCCTCTTTCCTTTAACCCACCTCCCTACCCACCCCCCACCCCCCGCGCAGCCACCGCCGCCGCTCCCCCCTCCCTGCCTCCGCTCCCCACCTCTGCCATCGCCACCGCCAGCCTCTGCGCCTCCGCTCCCCTCCTCCGCCACCGCCCCCTCCCCCCCTCCCCGCCTCCGCTCCCCCCCTCCGCAACCGCCCCCCTCCCTCCGCTCCCCCTCCCCTTCCCGCAGCCGCAACACTAGCAGCAGCAGCCGCGGCGGCAGCAACAGCGGCGGCAGCAGCGACGTGGGCGGCAGCAGCGAGAGTGGCAGCAGCGGCGAGCGGCGAAGGCGGCGTTGTGGGTGCGGTGGCCGCGGGGGTGCGGTGGCCGCCGGGGGGGGGAGGGGGTGGAAGAGGAAGAAGAAAATAGGAAGGGTATTTTGGTCCAAATTTTTTGGTCAAAACGTTTGACCGTTAATTTTTGACGGAATCCGTCAAATGTGGGGGGTTATGTACATAAATGCAAAACAGTGGGGTGCACCCTTAATTCGGACAAACAAAGTGGGGGGCAAGTCAAAAAATCTCAAAAAAAATTTGTATTATTTACAAGTTTGCCTTTGAAGAAATTGATCAGGGCTATCCCACTCTTTGGTATAAGTCACTAGTGCAAACAAGGACTGCCCAAATTTCTGACAGCCCTACAAACAGTAAGGACTGCTAGAAAAATGGGCAGTCCTTTGTTTCACATGCTGTGACTTAGGACTGTCCAGTTTTCTGGCAGTCCATTCAGTTTGTAGGACTGCCAGAAAATTGGGCAGTCCTTGTTTGCACTAGTGACTTATACCAAAGAGTGGGATAGCCCTGATCAATTTTTCGATGACAAGCTTGTAAATAATACAAAGTTTTAAAATGGGCTAGCCCTGATCAAAAAGTACAGTGCCTTTATAAAAAGCCTAAAAAAAAAAATTAGGTTTCTGTCGGTTTTCGATTTTCCTTGTAAAATAAGATTATTTTTAATTTGATATCCAAAACTATTCAAATTTTTAAATTTGATACCATAAATTTTAATATTATATCAATCATTACACTCAACTATTGAATATTTTCAGGCGGATGCCTTAAGTCATTAATTTTTTCGTTTCAACAAAATATTAATAGTATTTTTTTGACCAAACTACCCTCGTCCTGGGGTATTTGACATGATCACAGAATTAGGGGAATATTCTAGAAGGCTTAATTTCAACTTGTTACCCTCAGCTGTTCAAAATTCTAGAAGGCCAGCGATAAAGCTACTACATATTTTGTTAGGAGACATCACAAGTCTTAGAGCATCTCCAACCCTATTGTCTTGTTAAGTGTTGTAAGTCTTAGGTGGCTCCTATGCCACAAGACAATGTCTTGTTTATGTGGCAAAATTATATCTCAAAAGACAATGAGATAGAAAAACTCTCTCCAATGCAAAAGTATTGAGGAGACAAATAAAAGGTATTTTTTTCAACTTCCAAGACAACTTTTAAGACAACTACTCATCTTCTTTCTTTTTTCTAATATTTTTTATTCATAATTGATGACATGGAAGAGAAGATATTGCAACAAGACAATCAACTTCACAATGTCTTCTTTAATTTTTGCCACATAAGCTTCACAATTGACTTGACAATTGCATTGGAGAGGAACTTTTGAATAAAATTTTGTCATTCCTATATGGCATTAACTTTTTTCCAAAGTCACAATAGGGTTGGAGATGCTCTTAAGGCGATCAAAATTCTGACAATCTTATGCATACATAAAGCGGTAGAAATTCAGTCCTAAAAAAAAATATATGATTATGTCGGTTTTTGGTTTTCCTTGTAAAAAAAATTATTTTTAATTTGATATCCAAAACTATTCAAGTTTTTAAATTTGATACCATAAACTTTAATATTATATCAATCATTACACTCAACTATTGAATATTTTCAGGCCGATGCCTTTAGTCATTAATTTTTTCGTTTCAACAAAAAGTTAATAGTATTTTTTGACCAAGCTACCCTCATCCTAGGGTATTTGACATGATCACAGAATTAGGGGAATATTTTTGTTATTTTGGATTTTCTGTTAACACTGTTAGGATATTAATTTGTACGATTATAGTTGTGAATTAAGTTGTTTAATATTAAAGCTTATGGTATCAAGTTGAAAATTTTGAATAGTTGATAATATCAAGTTAAAATTTAGCCTAAAAAATAGGACTGTCAAAATCTTAACTGTCATCTACATATCCAAGATTGACAGCCCTAACCGTCCAATTTTTTGTCGTCCTAAAATAGTAAAAAAAAAAAAAAAGACAAAATTTTAACAATCCTCTATTGAATTTGGACTTCCAAAAGTACCGTGCCGTTTTAAACACTTTTTGTAATGCATTTATACCAATCATCGGATTGCTTGAGTTGAAAATAGTAAGGAACCGTTTGGTACACTATAATATAACCGTGTTCCAATGTAATCAAATGAAAAAAAAAAAAAAATTATTTGATTATATTGTAATTATGAACCAAATGGGTCTAAATGTCAATGCCAACCATGGCCAAAGAATCTGAAAATAACCAAACTGAAAGCAGAAAGAAACAATCTGAAAATAACCAAACTGAACTTTTGAAACTATAAAACCAGTTAACAGCCTGAAGATTTCACGAGTTGCTATGCCCCCCAAAAAAAAAAAAAATAAAGCCTTCACACTCCCCAGGTGGAAGGATTTTTGCGACAGATCAAGCTATACATGAAAATAACAACAAAAACTCGGCGGACCCTTCCTATGATTATTCTTTCAACAGTTTCGAATGGTTCCAGTAAAAAACTCGGTTTCGACCCTTCCTATGATTATTCTTTCAACAGTTCCGAAACGATTTGAGTAAAAACCTCGGTTTCGGAAGCTTCTTATGATTATTCTTTCAACAGTTTCGAACGATTCATGTGATCTTGAATTAGGTGTGAGCATTCGGTTAATTCGGTTCAAACCGAACCGAATAATAAAAAATCGAATTGGACCGAAAACCAAATAAGCAAAACCAAAACCGAATCGAAATGGCTCATAATCGAATCAAACCGAACCGAATTAAATCGGTTTGGTTTACTTGTTTTATTCGATTTTTCGTTCTATTTGCGTTTTTTTTTGTTAATATATATAGTAACTAAATATACCTAGATATATATAGTATACACATATATATATTTTGTATATACCTAAAGTATATACCTATATATATATATATATATATATATATATATATATATATATATATATATATATAAACTAAATTTTTAATATATATTTTGTATATATATATATATATATATATATATATATATACAAAATATATATTAAAAAATTTAGTTTATATATATAGATATATATATATATATATATATATATATATATATATATATATATATATATATATATATATATACTTTAGGTATATACAAATATATATTAAAAATTTTAGTTTATATATATATATATATATATATATATATATATATATATATAAACTAAATTATATATATATATATATATATATATATATATATATATATATATATATATATATATAATACTTTAGGTATATACAAAATATATATTAAAAATTTAGTTTATATAATATATATATATATATATATATATATATATATATATATATAAACTAAATTTTTTAATATATATTTTGTATATACCTAAAAGTATATATATATATATATATATATATATATATATATATATATATATATATATATATATATATATATACTTTAGGTATATACAAAATATATATTAAAAAATTTAGTTTATATATATATATATATATATATATAAACTAAATTTTTTAATTCGGTTTTGGATCGAAACCGAAATTCAAAATCGAATAAGAAAATTCAGTATTTTTAAAACCGAAACTGAACCGAATCTCTTATTCGGTTCAATTTTCGGTCCAAAACTGAATAATGCTCACCCCTATCTTGAATTGAATGCATATCGGTATCCGTATCGGTATCGGTGTGGACCGATACTTTGGTTGTAAGTCAACAACACAAGTTCTAACTAAGTGGTTGCAGAAACTGAGCCTTGGCGAGCACTGGCTAATCTACGAGGGCGAGGAGACGTCCAACCCGCTTTTTTCGGCGAAGAAGCACATCAATCTTCTCCAGCCCAAGTCTCTGGCACACGTCGCACCGTGCACCGGCGGAGGCAGCGCTTGCGCCTCCCCGTCCTCCTCTCCGGTCGCAACACCCTTCTCCCCCAGCAGCAGCAGCGGCGGAAGCCCCAGAGGCGGTGGCACGGCATCGTCCCCGAAGGCCCCCTCGACCGCCTACGAGGTCGAGGGGTCCTACTCGCAGCGGTGCTGCGTGCTCTACGACGGACAGCGGCAGAGGCTGGCCGAGATAAGGCGGAAGGAGCCGCCCAAGGGAGGCATCGCCTTCGGCCTGGACGTCTTCCAGCTCGTCGTGCAGCCAGGGTTCGATCGCGCCACCGCCATGGCCGTCGTCATTCTGCTCGAACAGATGTGCGGCTCCAAGGGTTCTCTCATCAAGAGCTGATCGGTACTGCTTTCTTACTCGTTTGTATGTATAATAGGAGCTTACTACTGCTGCTTGATAATTGCTACTGTTCTTCTGATCACATCTGGAAGGGAAAAAAAACAGTTATTGTTGTTAAATTTGGGTCCAGCCTTCCTTTGGCTGTGTAGCACTGGAAGCTGTGTCAAGAAATTTTTTTGGTGTCAAGAGTCTGATACATGAACTTTGGCTTCCTTTTATTGCCAGTTGATGAACCAATGTGAAAATACAAAATATCATACCATTAACCTTCCTGTTCTGGCAAGAACAGAGTGCCATGACAAAGACTAGAAAAAAAAGAAGTACACTCATTCTAATAGTGTGCCAATTCAGTAGAGTAAGTTGCCAAGTCCTCTCTTTGGACTTGGAAATTTTGTTTCACTGGATCAATTCCTACGCAAATAAAACAATCGACGGCACCGACATCTTCTGTTTTTCCTTTCGAGAGAAATGATACTGTACACAGAGAAACTGGTGTTTCAGAACTTACAGATGGTTTGCTCTTCAACAGCTTACCAGAAAGGCTAAAATCTTCTTATACAACAAACAAATTAACAGCCAGAGTTATTTCTCTGCAGCATGTAACTACACTCCAAAGCACCAACTTTTTTTTACTAGACATGTTAGTAGTGCCCTTGGGGCAAAATTATGCTGATTCTCCCAAAGGGAACCCCCCCTGCTGCAGCAAGCTGTGCCATTTCATATACAAAAAAAGACCACACTGAAGATGCAAAGATTACAAGACAGGTCCTAATAAAATCGTGAAAAGGAACAAACATTCTTGGATCACACCTTTCCCGAACGGTTGACCTATCTCCCCACGACTTGGCGTCGTTTCTGGCCATTATCGGAACTTTGACTCACTTGATTTGGTGCTCCTAAATGTTGAGAGAGAGAAGAATGACCTTGTACCTGGAATTGAACATATTTGTAATAATGAAGATGTATAGACCAGAAAACTACAAATCAAGACATTCCATTATTGGCAGGATGAGCTTACCTTTACTGGAGGTGGATGATGCAGAACTCTGCAATTCCCGTAACTTGTCAGAAATTGTAGAAATACTCGTGCTCGATGGAGCTGTAGAGAAAAGAAATCAGTTAAATAACATAAGCTTATCATGAGTGGCACATTTTGCACATACAGGTAGTCAAGGTACTTTTAGTTAAGAGAGGATATTCACAAGAAATTAAACAAAGTGCATTCAGTTGGCAAAATATTTCTTCGGTTATAAAAGAGCCCACTTGCTGATCCACCTTCAGCTGCAACTTGGAGGGAGCTTCTGTATATCCCAAGAGTAACCTAGGTCTGACGCGTCAACGGATCTTGTAGAGAGCTAACCCAACCAACCCAACCTTTATGGCTGGGTTTGCTATTGTTGCTGCTTTTCAAAAAGCAAAAGCACAAGCTGCTTTTGAAAGGTGCCCCAAAAATGAAGTAGCTTATCAAAAGACGAGCAGAATCTAGTCTTACCAAACAGCTTTTGCTGCTGTACCAAACCCAGCCTATATATCCGAAGAATGACCCACTAGCCCAACCAGACCACCCCCTCCGGTGAACTTGACCCAACGAATACCAAGTTGGCATAGTTTGTTAGGTTCATGTAAACAATCATTTATATAACAAATGCATCATAGAAAAAATATTTACAAATGATTTGTGTAGACAAATGGATATCTTCAATCATAAATGGCGATGAAAGAAAATGGTATGCAGCGCTATTTACTCGAGAGTAACTGCCTCCATGCGCAGGGTCTTGGTTGTATCATGACTTCACTAAGCCTGTGTTTGATTGGGCTTTTTTTCCATGGAAAATATTTCCACCACAAATTTTCCACCAATTGTAGTGTTTGATAGCTTATATTTTCCATGAAATTATTTTCAAAAAAACTATCATTTTCCATATTTTCTTCTAAACTGGTGGAAAATGAAACTTGCCCAACCCATAGGAAAATATCATTTTCCTTGGAAAATAACTATTTTCCGTGGAAAATAATGACAATCAAACACCCAAATTAAGTTTTCCATATAAAATTTTAAAATTCTATGGATTTTTTTTCCTAGGAAAATAATGACAATCAAACACCCATATTTTCCTAGGAACTAATTTCCTAGGAAAATTTTGGAAGTCTTTGGTCAACCATCAAACGTATAACAGAGTAACTTAAAGCCTTATCTTTTGCAACATCATTATATTTAGAATGGACAAATGTCAAATGCAGCATACCTGACAAGGTATCATTCATCCCTCTGTAGTCCATGGATCCCTTGCTAGAATTCCCACCATCAAAACTTCCAGCGAGTACGGTCTTTGGTGGCTCATAGCTCTTGGCTTGAAGGGCCGCTTTCCTCAACAAGGCATCTGAGCTCCTCTTACTGACAGCTTTAGACTCTTCTATTTCGTCCTCTCCTTCAGAGAAGACTGATGGGCTACCCCAGCCAGTCACATTTCCGTCACCTTTGCTCTTTCGAGCAAACTTCAAGAGCCTCTTCAATCCCTTAGGGGCATCTTTTTGATAAACTAAAGCAGGGGGATTCTCAGCATTTCCCCACTCGATGCTCTCTGGCTCATTGCTGTCAGCCTGCATCATTTGTGATAGAGAATGGCGCGCTCTTGGGCTTGACGATGCCGTCGGTGGTGCAAGCCCAGGGGAGGTTGTGAGTTCGTGTTGGCCATTGTAACATGAAACAGAACCATCCTGGCATTCTATTTCCACCCATGCGGCTGACGATATGCCCAAATCTTCATCTGCTTGGATCTCGGAAACGGGAAGTTCTACTACATGCTTGAATCCATTATCAGATTCAATTATACTACTTTCTTCCAAACCATTGCTGCTACCATGAATTACAACGTTCTCTAGCATATCTTCCATATCTACGTCAAGATTATCTTTTGGTTGGTCAAGATCAATCTCTAGTTCCCGAGTGGTTGGCTCAGCAGCAGTCACAGAACCTGACTCAATTTCTTCACCTTGGATAATATTTCCACTGCTTTTGGAAGACTCATCGAAATGAGAAACTTTAGTTTTGGCTATAACAGGGCCGACACCGGGACCAATTCCTGTACCTTTCCTCAGGAAGGGCTTCGACTCTAATGGAACTACACTGCCTTTCTTTGTAACCTTGCTATAGAAACTCGGTTTGGCTAATAAGACACCAGGAACATCTCCAGGATCTGTTGAACTTTTGCTTTGCACACTTCTGCTATTCTTGGTTACTGGTCTCTGCTTCTTCTCTTCTTGGCCTTTCGGACTTGACTTCACATCAGTTGTGGGTTTTCCTCTCAAGCTAGGTTTGACATCAGCAGGTTTTCCTTTCCTGACTTTAGTCTGCTGAAGTGGTCCCTCTGTCCTTGGGCTTGGTATAGATGGTGCTGGCTGAGACTTGCGTGAGGTTGATGGCATTTTTGTTGTCGTCGGTGGTCCACTTGCTCTTGGCAATGTTCCTTGTGTTCCGCTCGCTCTTGGCAATGGTCCTGACGACCACGAGTTCCGTGTGGCAGGCAAAGGTGTTTTCGGCAAAACTTTTTTCGTAACAGCTGGTTTCGAAACTTCATTCTTGGGCAACACAGGTGGATCTGAATTTCTCCGTGCTTTATGAGAATGATTGGGTGAACCTCGCTTTCTAGCAACACTCCCAGGTTTTGAGGGTATTTCTACCTTTCTGTCCTCAAGGGTTCCCTTCATCATCACCTTAGATTGTGCTTCCCTAGATGTTCTCTTCCCGACATTCTCAACTTGAAGCTTCTCTTCCCTTTTCTCCTTGTACTGTTTGTCGGAGCCTCCCCTCTGCTCATCAGAGACATCCAGGTTTACTCCACTACCAACACTAGTGCATCCTCGGTGCTTCTCAGGCTTAGTTTCCATCAGCTTCATCAGCATTTGCTTCAACTCAGCTTCCGTCTGCCGACTCCATTCAGCAGAGGCTGTTGCACGATCATTGAGATCCTCAACCTTCGGTTTTTCAGGTTCAGCAGGTTCCCTTTGAGGCAGTGTAATCTTCTCCACTGATAAACATTCAGCAACCTGAGGACGCTTATCAGCGTTCGAGGACTCGGCAGTTACTTCTTCTGATTTACTCTCTTCTCCGTTCTGAGGGGCATCATCTGAGGTAGTTTCATGCGAACGTTGGTTGAAAGAGTCACCCATACCTGCACTCCATCTTCTTAATACAGACTTGGCGGTCGTACTATTTGATACTTCTCCTAAGCCCTTCTTTTGGCTATCCGTATTTTTATCTTTCTGTTTGCACTCAAAGAGATTTATTGCATCTTTAACGCTCATACTTCTAACATGATTAGCTTGACACTCGGGCTTCTCCGGCGGCTGGTCGGGTTCCTCATCTCCACTGTTGCTTCTTTCATCAGCATCCCTGATAGACACATTTCTTTCCCTACCAGGAAAATAATTGAGGCTCTTGATTGTAAGTGCAGTAGATCTTCGAGACCCGGATCTCCCTATTTGAATGCGTCTCATTGGGGAAGCAGACCTTCTAGGTGATGCAGATCTTAGAAGAGGTCGGCTTCTTTCAGCATGTGACTGATCTTCACGGGCCGAGTCAGAAGACTCCTCACTTTCTGTAGAGCATTCTCGTTCAGCCTGTGCAATTTTTGCCGGGGAGACGAGATTGATTACAGGTTTTACTTTGTTAAGTCGTGAAGTCGGCTGAAAGATAGCTTCTGTTGTTGTTCCAATATCATTTTTTGACTTGTGCGAGGATATCAAATGCTCATGTGAAGGATCATCCGGTAGGTCCTTTGGGCTCCGTGCTAAGATTTTCAACAAAAGATTCCTGTAAGAACAAACAAACAACAATATAGGTTTACAAGGCCAAGATCTCCAATTTGAAAGAAGGGAGAAAGCTAAATATTGAAAAAGGATGAATGATCTCAACAAGGATAATAGTCTGAACTACTTGGGCTTTGTAAGTTGCATGTTTATTTGAAACCATGAGTCAATATCTGTAGGTTTGATATGAGCAAGAGTGACACGGGAATTTTGGTCAGAGGGGGAAACAACTATTGATAACCGCATTTTTTTGCGTTGCAGCAAAACGGTGATTTGGTCGCGATAGCACTGCACGTGCTGCTGCAATATTGTGGCGGTGTCATGAACACTATTGTAAGCACATTGCAATGTAAACAATGAGAAGTTTTTAAGGCGAGTAAAGACGATTTGAAAAGTTTGACGGGGTTACAAGACCTAACTAATTTGCCTAATATCTATTAGAAGTATTCTTTTTCTCGATAAAAAAACCAAATTGATTATTTGAAATTCTAGTTTTTTTCTTAATATTTGCTCAATTACTTCCTTCGACAGTTTCATGGTATGGCTCGCAAGCTTCCTCAATAGTTAGTACAACTCCGTATCTCTCTATTACTTCTCTTACTTTTATAATATGATAGTATGGTACTACAATACTGCTTCTCTATTGATTAGGTAAAGGATTCATTTTGTATATAGATCCGACACTGATACAATTTTTATGTTACAATTTTTACGTTCGTTGTTGGCTGCTTAACGCAACCCTCCTTTATCGGGACTTAGAAGTTAGAACCTTGCGGTGAAAATATAAGAGATTGAGCAACGCACATGCAGAGTTAGGTTATTCAAGTTTAGGCATTAGGGATGGTATTTGAACTGGGCTATTAGTGTTTTGTGTTTGTATTAAAACTTGGGTTTGGGGTTCTGTTGTGACGTGCACGTGGCAAACGATATTTGTCCTCCACATATATAGTCTATACCCCTTAAGCCCCATCATTTTCCTCCTCCGCAACCCATGGGCTTCAAATGCAGATTCGCCCCTCCTCTCTTTTGCTCCGGACTCAACACTGCAGGTGCTGCATCTTAAACTGAATCCCCACAAGTGCTCGTCCTCCACCCTAGAATTATAGATGCTCTATTTGTAAAACTAAATGCATCTGCTGCCTTCACCACCAATCTTAGCCCTGACACATGTTCTTATTGTATCTTGCTCTGATTGCTATCCTATAGCCACTCCCCTCCGACCCCACTCACAACCCTACATTACTATACATGTTAACCTGAATTGTTTAACCTAACACCATTTTTTTCATTAATAAGTAATCTCTTCCAATATTGGTTTAACTTCGACCATAATCTGTTTTATTGGGATAAGATTAAAACATAATGAATTGAAAGCATCAATATCTGTTTTAAACCCAATATGTTCCTTCTAAAAATAATAAAACACAATTTTAGCATTCTACTTAATTAGATATTTGCAATTAGTTGGTAACAATTGCTACTAATTTTTAAATACAACATTTGGTGGGTTCACAATCTACCAAAGAACAAGGTGAAATTCATGGTGCTTCTCCAGAAACATTGTGTTAGTGTGTTTCTGCATAAAGCCTTGGTGTATTCTTAAATAAAAACAACTTTAAACACTACTTTCTAAGCATAATTACTCTTGTGATGCCATTGTGAACAGTCAAGATAGGAAAAAGAATCGGGCCCAGAAGAAGATGGACAAAGAAAAAGAAAGTTGAAATAGAGGAGCTGTGAAGCCTGGTTGTTATGCAGCCTATGCAACACCCTTAGCATTCAACAGGATCAAATAATCTCATATTTTGAGATAAATTACCTCAAATCTGTTACACCAAAATACTGCACAAATGCTGCTATATTTGATATTTGACACCTGGAGCAAGTTGCACCAGCAGCTCGATTAAATGAAGCAGCTAACTCATCTTTCAATGCCATGAGTCTCAAGTCCAGTGCTCTCAGTAATTCGTTCCTGGAAGGACACATTGTAGTTGAATACATAGATACCATTTACCTATGAAGTACAGAAAGGAATGCTTACTTTGTAGCATCTGATGATGCTGTCTCAACTTTTATCTGCAAAATTTCGAATAACCAGCAATTAAAATGATGAATGCTCATAATTGCTTTAGCAATTTCAGGTTAGGGGAAGAAGAAATTACATGCTGGTTTAGACCGACCTCCTTCATGCAGCCAAAATCTGCCAAGTTAGAGAAAACTGGCAATCATTTAGTGCTTCCAAAACTCAACAATAATAGCTTGAATGCTACGAATCTAATGCATATACAAAGAAAAGAGAAACAATACAATAGAGACCAGCATTCTAAAGCAATGGAAATATCAATGACGTGTTAAACATCACAGTTCAGACTTTGTGAATGTGTACAAACAGGTAGGAACCCTAATCCAGATAAATTTCCGACATAAATATACAACAACAATAAACCATTCATCACAAAATTTTGAGGCCAGCTGTTTGAATCTCTTTCTTCCATGCAACTCTGCTAATGTTCTCTGCATAACCTTCTTTAAAACTTTAATCCATGTTTGTTTAGGCCTACCTCTAGTCCTAGAGGATCCTTTAACTACTATTTTATTGCTCTTCTTTGTCGCAACATTTATTGGTATGTGTTGAACCACTTACAATGATTTTCTCTCATCTTGCCCTCGACTGGTGCCATCTCTAACTTCCTATGAAAACACTCATTTCTTATCATATCTTTCAATGTCTTGCCACTCAATTCATCCCCGTTCTCATTTCGGTTACACTAATTTTTTAGACATGTTGTTTCTTGATTGTCCTACACTTTGATCCATAAACATGGTCTTATAGCCATCTTATAGAATGTTTCTTTCAACTTCATAGGTATCTTCCGATCACAAAATACTTTATAAGCAATCCTCCATTTCAACCATCTTGTTTTAATTCTATGCGTGACATCATTTTCAATCTCTCCATCATCATGAATGATTGATCCTAAATACCGAAAGCTCTCACTCCTAAGTATCTCTTACCCACCTATATCTACTTCTCTCTTTTTTCACTTTTTGTTAAAATTACATTTCATATATTCTACTTTTATCCTACTAATCTTAAAACTAATTCCAAGGTTTCTCTCCACGCTTCTGTTTTAAGATCTAGACCTTCTCTACTCTCATCGACCAATACAATATCGTCAACAAACATCATACACCATGAAACCTCTTCTTGGATATGCTTAGTAATTTGAACCATAACTAGGGCAAAAAGCTAAGGACTTAATGTTGATCCTTGATATAAGCCAACACTAATAGAAGACGGTATACAATCCCCTCTAATGGTTTGCATGGTCATCATAACTCCATCGTACATATCCTAAATTGTTTCAATATAGCTACTATGAACTTGTTTCTTCTCCAAAGCTCACCACATATCTTACTAGAAACTCTAGGAACTTTATCAGAAGCTTTCTCTAAGTCAATAAATACTATACGCAAATACCTCTTTTTCTCTCTGATTATTCTATTAATCTTCTTAATAAGTAAATGACTTCCATAGTACATCTTCCGGCACGAGAACAAATTGATTCTATGAAATAATGGTTTTTTCCCGTTAATCCTTGATCAATTACTCACTTCCACAGTTTCATAGTATAGTCCATAAGCTTAATTCCTCTATAATTAATTCAATTATGTATATCTCCCTTATAAATTCCTTGTTTTAAATAGACTTTCAAAAATTCTTCCAAAGCACAAAAATATCTTACCAACGTAAAACCAAGTCTGAAACAAATTCAATAAAACTGAAACAATGTATGGAATACTAATAAACTCGTTAACCTAATTACATAAGCTTCAAAGTTCAAAATGCTAATGAACTCATTTAGACTTAATTTTATGAGAATCTAGGATGGATCTAGATTCTCATAAAATTTATATCCAAGACCTAGAATTCCTAGTAATAATCAAGACAAGCCTCTATCCAAATTCTTTGGACACTAAACCGAGCCAAATATGTAACCGCTGAGCACATCTCTTTCTCAACACGTGATTTCTATTCCTCGCTTACTACACACGTCTAGACAAGAATGGATACAACAAGAGCATACATTTCTACAGTCCAAAATTTACCAGGATGATCCAATTTTCATCAATCAGATGAAAGACATAACATCCTTTAGTAAACCAAGGGGAACGGCTGGGCCTGGGCTCGGTATTCACTCAATCTGACCAGGCTTCAGACTTAAAGTACCGATTGACTTGTTCAACTGATTCTGAAACTCCTGCTGCCAAAACTAGAACTGCTGAAAGGGCTGAAACAACGGCACTTACAATCCCACTTGGTGAACCAGGGCGGAAGGCTGGTTTCTTTATCATCACAGAGGAAGGCCAACACACTTGGTTATCAAAATACAGGACCATGAAAACCTTTACAAAAGCTAGTGCAGAAGATATTATGGAGACATCGGAGTCCAAAATCAAGAATGTAAGGCAATGTGGCATTTGATGAGAATCAGCTCACTAACCACAGAGTGGGCATGACTCAATAAAAAAGCTGGTGGACAAACATAACAATCTGCCAATAGATTGTGGCTTAGGGTTTGTTATTTTCTTTGCCTACATAACGAAAGATCAAAGAAGAAAGTACCTGTCTTTCCACCTCCTGATTGATCCCCCTGAAAAGCATAGGGATGGCTTAGGTACATGGCAATTAAATTTCACAAGCATCATCTAGAAGAGACATTATGCTACCTTGGAATATAAAGTAAGGTGAAACTTCCGGGTTTCCTCTAATTGCGACATCTCTTTCTCTAGTGCATTGGCAACTTCTAACGAATCCGGCACATTGACAATATGCAAAAACCTGAGAATACACGTACCATTAAACTTACTTCCTAAATACGCAAGAAAACCGAAGCATGGAAACTGCCATTCAACACACATGCCTTGCTAAAGTGAATTTAGTGAACCACGAGGAACCCTTCCGGTCATCGTCCAGTCCAAGTACGAAACTGGCACACGGCGGATCCGAGTGAAAACCTTTCGCTTCTGTTAAATGCAATGCCAGTCTATCAAGAGAACCAGACGCTATCATCTCCGTTTTGCCGCCTCTACAAGCGTGTGCCTTGTAACTACAATACAAACATGTATTAGAAAGGTGTTTTTAACTGACAATTTACTATTTCGAAGGCGACAACGACAACAATTACATCAAATTACCTATTTTTGGCAGTGGATACGTTGAAAACGACATAGTCTAGCACCGCATCTTCGTCTATTTCACCCTCCATTATTTTCCTTAAGCCAAATGACAGCAGCACTCACGTTAATATACTCCAAAAAGCTTACAAATTCTGCACTGATACACAATAAAAGCAAGACTATTCATCAGATCCCGACTCCCAACTGACGAAATAAAGCTAAGTTCATTTAGTTCCCAGATCGAAATCAACGAAATGGACAAAAAAATGCCCAATTTGCAGCATTTCGTCAACAAGCTCGAGTCTTTTTAACAAAAATACTGTTCGAAAAATTGCAAAGAGCGAAAAATTATAAGCTGGGATGAATAAATCAATCAACGAAGGCATTATAAAACCGAAAGAAAAGAAAAAAAACCAATCATTTCGAGTTATTTCAGTTCCCAAATTAAAATCAAAGAAATGGACCAAAAAATGCCCAATTTGCAACATTTCGTCGACAAGTCCGAATCTTTTAGCAAAAATACTGTTTGAAAAAACTGTAAAGATTGAAACTTTATAAGATTGGACGAACAATAACGGATCAACAAACACATTGTAAAACCAAATTAAAAAAAAATCATTTCGAGTTCAAAATAGAGCCATGAAGTCGAGATCTAAACCTACATTGCTCAAAATCGAGCAACGAAATGTCATTATTGATCTCGAAACTCTAATAAAAGAGGAGATACTGTAGAAACCCTAATACCTCTGCTGATTCCGAAGGAGCTCCTCCACTCCACTCTTCTTCCTCCTCGGAAAGGTCAAACAAAGAAAAGTAGAATAATGAGAGAGAATAATTACGAGTGTGCCACTGAGTGGGGATTTGGTGCTCCACGCGTTCTAACGAAGCGAGCAGCGTGGGTTGTGTAAGAAGTTTTTCTCTGCGGAAGGACGGACAATGCCACCGAGTGGGGACGTGGTACCTACTAAAGTATAATTGTTGGTGGTACCACCACCAAAGAATTTTTTTTTTTAAACTATTTATAAGGACATATCAAAAGTTGATCAGGGCTAGTCAAGATTGGAGCTAACCAATGTTTGAAGAGAATTTACTGGGGCTATGCAATTTTTCTACTTATGGGACTCTCCAAACCCCACACCCCCCAAAGTCCAAATTTTACTCTCATTTTTAAATTTCACTCTCTCTTCCAAAACCCTACATTTCTTCTTCTTCTTCTATCTTCTTATTCTTCTTCTTCTCCACCATTTTCATTCTCACATCTCCATCAAAATTCTAGTTTTCTTCTCATCTTCTTCTTTTTTTCTCCATCATTTCCATCATCATCATCTCCATCAAAATCCTAGTTTCCTTCTCATTCCCAATTTCGATGGCACCAAAAAAATTAAATAAACGCTAAAATGCATGAAAATAAAGCTTAAATATTTCTTTCCTCACAAAGAATGCATGAAAATAAATCCTAAAATGCATATTTCACTCTATTATCAAGATTGAAATAAACCCTAACATATTTTTTTCATTCGAAAATTTCGACTTTAGGACTGCCAGAAATTGTGGCAGTCCTGAAAGTGACTTGCTGTACAGCAAGTCCCTTTCAGGACTGCCTTAATTTCTGGCAGTCCTCAATATGTCTAGGACTGCCAGAAATTCTAGCAGTCCTGTTGTAGAGCATGTTCCTTTCAGTACTGCAACAATTCCTGGTAGTCCTCAATACTTCTAGGACTGCCAGCAATTATGGCAGTCCTGTTGTACATCGAGTCTATTTCAAGACTGCCATAATTTCTGGCAATCCTTAATACTTCTAGGACTGTCACTGTCAGAAATTGTGGCAGTCTTGATATGAACCCAATTCTTATACAACTAGGATTTCTTTTATAGTTTTTTTCTACAACTGGGATTTCATGCATAATTCTTCTATTAATAAATAAAAATTGATTAATAGACTAATAGATTAATAGATTTGATAGATTTGATAACCAAATTTCTTCTATAACCATGGTTTCATCCATAATGCCCAAACAAGAAGAAGAAAATAAACTAGGGTTTGGAGAAAGAGATCTGAGAAATTAGAAGAGAGCAAAAAATCAAAATAAACTAGGGATATTTTGTAAAACTTTCCCTAAATAATGGGCTAATTTGCGAAATACCCCCTAAAGATCTCGAATTGGTAAAACCCCCTTTCCGTCAAGACGCTGTTTGATTTTGGGTGACGTGGCAATCCGTGTGTGTTATTAAGTAAAAAAATAAAAGTTAGACGAAAATACCCCTGTGTACGTGGCAGGGGTCCTCCAACGGTCTTCTCTCTCTCTCTCTCTCTAACGGTCATCTTCTTCCTTTGCTGAACCTATTTATACCGATCATCTTCTTCCTCTCTCCAACCTATTTATACCGATCATCCTCCTCCTCTTTCACTTGATCCTCTTCCAGCGTGCAACTTGTCTACCGAAGATCAGGTTCCTACAAGCATGGGGGGTGCTCCTTCATCTATAGAGAAAGAGGTAATTTCTGCCATTAAAGGAGGAAACACAAATTATTATATTTACAGTAAGGAGGAAACACAAATTATTATATTTACAGTTAGGAGGAAACACTAATTTTTAATTTCTAAATTTGCAGAAATCGAGTGATGAAAGTGATGAGATTGATGAAAGTGATCAGATTAAATGCCAAATTTGTTGCCAGTCGACACATTCAGCAATAGGGTGCCCATTTATGTACTCAAAATGCCGAAGATATGACGGGATAAGAAGAGTTTGGGAAGGAAACACTCGAGCTAATTCGCACAGAAGATTTTTGAGATGTCAACACTTCAATTGTGCTGAATTCCAGTGGTTAGATGAAGCTGTGAAGTTGCCACCACCAAGACAACATTCAGCAAAGGGGTGTGCTAAGTGTGGTAGTCGTGTACATTGGGCCAAAGATTGTCCTGAAGAGATTGGTGAATTGTGTGGTCAGTTTCAAGGTTCACTGAAGTTAGACCAAATGAAAAGAAGATCAATGTAAAATAGACATTTGTTATATATAAACATGCTATCAACTATCAGCTGCAGTCTTCTCTTTCATGTCCACAGTTTCTAGACATACACTCTAGGTAATCAGCCGTCATCCATAAACTGTCGAAAAATACATGCACCAAACATAGTATCATTACAAAAGACAAACTGCAAGACTTCTCTTTCATGTCCATAGTATGTAAACATAGAATCCTTACAGAAGACAAACTTTCCAGAGTATCTAAATGTCCACAACCCAAAAATACATGCTATCAGCTGCAGTTAAAAGACAAACTTTTACATGCTATCACTGCACAAAATACTTAAAGCAGAGAATAACCTCTGTACAAAATGTCCACAACAAAAAAAAACCAAGTACAACTGTAGTTAAGGCCTCCATCTAGGTGGCCTGAAGATCTGGGATTGGGGTCTTGTTGCTTCCCTCATGCCATCAGCTTTAAATCCATACATGCTATGAAAGTTTGCTGCTGTTGCTGCTCTTCCAGCTGCACCTACCCCTGTATAAGGAGGCACATTAACTCCTCTTCCAGCAGCATTTGGGCCTCTACCTCTTGTTTGAGAAGCACCAGGTTCCATGCCACTAAATGTTGACCAGAACAAGTAATAAGAAAGCATAAAAAACATCCTAACTATTAAATAACATGTTTATTGTACCTTCCAGTAGTCTGTTGCTGAGCTGGAGGATTGCCTCCTCCTCTGCCTCTTCCTCTGCCCCTTCCAGGAGTCTGTGCATCAATCTTTGCAGCATTCCTTGTTGGACAAGTTCTTATATTGTGACTTAGAGAGTGACAATGTCCACACTTTCTCTTACCTTTCTTTGAGCTAGGTGTGCCTTCAATATCAGTCCTTATTCTATTTATCCTTGGTCTTCCAGCAGATCTCTTGTGTTTTGGTTTAAGCACTATCATTTCAGGCTGGGTACAAAACACAAACTTTACCTTTAGGCCTACTGATCACCCAAAATATTTAGAGCATAAATGTAAGTAAATTGATGACACAAAACACAAACTTTACCTCTACCCAATTCTCTTGGCTTGCACATGCCTTTACCACCCCAGCATAAGCCTTCTTGTAGGACTTTACCTTGTGCAAGTCATCTACCAAACTGCAAAAATGTAAGTAAAGCCATAAGTTAATATATAAGACAGCTAAAGTGTAGATATAGAAAAGTAAAACTGAAAGTGTACCTAATGACATCAATCCTCAAGTGTGTGGCCACTGCAACTGCATGCACACATGGAATTCCAGTGATATCCCAAACACAACAACTGCAAGACTTCTCGTTCATGTCCACATCCCACCTACTGGAACTCTTGTTGTTCACTACACACCAATTATATTCACTAGCACCAAACAATCTATATCTCTTCTTCTTCTCCATTCTATTCTTTACAATTCTATCTGCCCTTGGCACCAAAATCATACCCTCACCCTCCCACATCTTGACTTTCATTTTTCTCTCAAACATCAATCCCATTACCTTCAAATTAAAACCCTCCATAATTCTGTGTAAGGGCTTTGATCTCACATCCAACATCCAACTGTTGAAACTCTCACTGAAATTGTTTGTCACATGCTCACACTTTGAGGTTAAGTCAAATGTTGACCTAGCCTAAGTATTAGTTTCCACACTGGAAAACCACTCAAATGCACTCTTTGAGTCATTCTCAAGTTGATCCATGTACCTCTTGTGGTCAACCTCTCTATAGGCTTTAGATGCCCCCCAAGCAAGGGTTTTCAGGTGACTTCCCTTGTGTGTGGCTTTAAAATTCTCAAACATGTGTCTAAAACAAAATCTATGCCTACTAGAGGGGAAAACATCCTTTACAGATGGAATGAGCCCCTTTTGCCTATCAGATATGAATGTCAGTGGCAAAGGATGCTCATTAACCCTATCTCTAATGGCATTAAGAAATAGGGTCCAATTTTCCTTGTTCTCAGAATCACATATGAAAATGGCTAAGGGATACATACCATTGTTTGCATCTAGAGCCACTGCTGACAACAAAATCCCACCATATTTTCCTTTGAGATGACATCCATCAAGGCCAACAAATGGTCTGCAACCCTCTTTGAAGCCCTTCAAGTAGGCATCAAAGCCCAGACAGCAATAGCTGAAAGCCCCATCACTATCAGTAGCAACTGAGGCTATACTGCCTTGATTTTTAAGCAAAATCTGCCTACACACCTCTGGTGTCCACTTGTAACCATCTTCATAAGACCCAAAAACTTTTGTAAGGCTTTACCTAGAGCCTTCCAACAGACCCAGTACTTCACTGGGACTCCATGCCTGTTTAGTACCCTCTCCTGAATCCTCCTTGGCTTCAAGCTGTATCCATCTTCTCTGACATCCTCTTCTATAATAGCAGCTATCCATGATGCATTGGCCATTCTGTTCTTTCCTGACCCAGTCCTGTTTGTGCATGTGTGCCTCTCTACATATTTGGTGATCTTTATTGTGTGACCATCACCTTGCCTGCAAACATGAACAACATTTGGGAAAAAATATTAGTTAACTGAATTCAAGAAAATATGGTACATTTAGAAACTGAATTCAAATAAATTGGGAAACTTACAAGTTACCATTCAGTTGGAAGGAACATTTAGGATCCACACACTTGCACCATAGCCTTTTGGGGTCATCCTTCACTTTCTTCACTTCAAACATATTGTCAATGCATAGCCTGGTCACCCACATCTTGTACTCCTTCATAGTTGGCCATGTCATACCAACTGAACACTCATCTGTGTCACAAGACCATGGTACATGGTCTTCACTCTCAACATCTCCATACATATCATCATACTTGTCATCAACTTTGTGGTATTCTCCAAATCTCTCAGGCTCATCTGACTCTTCTGACTCAGATTCAGAATCAGACTCTTCCTCGGATGTAGAGCTGTCAGACCTAGCACTATGATATTCATGTTCAATTGGCAAATCATTAATGTCAACCTCATTGAGATTAGTACTCTCAGGGAGCACATCCAACTCTTCTTCATCCATGCCTAGAAGCTCCTCTGCAGTCTCATGCTCTTCATCAAACTCTACTTGTGCTTTCTTCTTGCTTGTTGCAGCTCTTCCATCTACATTTTCCTTTGCCCTCTTCTGTGGTTTCTGCTGCTCCCTTTGTGAATGTTTTCTAGGTGAAGCTCTTCTTGCAGGAGGTGTGGCATATACCACATTGCTTGCTGTAGCCACATTCTCAGGTCTTTCTACCTTACTAGCAACTCTTTTCTTGATGCATTTCTTAGTAGGTGTTACTGGCTTTTGAGTGACTGGCTCCTCTGGTTGGCTTGGCTGAGTTGGCTTTGTTGGCTGCTCACTAGAAGGAACTCTTCTAGGTGGAACTCTTGGTGAAAATCTTCTTCTCTGCCCACTGGGAGGCTGACTTGGCTGCTCATTCACAGGAAGACCAACAAGGTCATTGAAGAGTTCTTCAGCAACTCCTTCAGATTGTAAAAACCTAATCAAATCTTCAACTCCCTCATTTGTAGCTACCTTAATTGGATTGGTATGCACCATAAATAAATGAACTTTATCAGGTCCTTCATGATCTGAACCAGTCCAAAACCTCAACAAGTCTTTGTCTCCATCTGCATCAATTAAAAATCCACCCTCCAAATATTGAAATGTTATTAGCCCTCCCAAACCATGCAGATACTTTTCCATCCCATTGATCAAATCTAGCATACACAATTCATCTCCATCAAAGACTCCAAAATCTACTACTTTTCTATTCTTGTAATCATAGTATCTTAGTCCACCAAATGGCTGTTCTTTCGGCCAAGAGCCCCCATAATGAATGAGTAGATGTTTCTTGCCAAAATCTACTCTAGCACTACAAATTAGCAAAACAGGGTACAAATTTAGGGCACAGATTTTGTAAAACATGGTACAAATTTAGGGCACAAATTTCTAACATTATGGCACAAATTTCTACCAATCTAACATTAGGACACAAATTTCTAACATTAGGGCACAAATTTCTACCAAATCTAACATTAGGGCACAAATTTCTACCAAATCTAACATCGAAGAAATAACAGTTGGTTTAAAAACCAAGAATCGAAGGAAAACAAAGAATTGAAGAAACAAATACTGCATGTTCGAAAAATAACACAGAATCGAAAAGAAACTTACAACGTTCGTGGATCTAGAGACTGCATGTTGGGTTCTCCTCTCCTTCGAGCCTTCTCTTCGCCTTCAGACCTCCAATTTTGCCAGAATTTTAGAAAATTTTTCCTCCTCCTTCTCCTTCTTTCTTTCTTTCTCTCTCCACTGTCGAAACGTCTTCTCAGGAGGAAATTTTTCCTCCTCCTTGTTGGATTTTGGGCGGACTTTTGGGGAAGGATATTTTCGTCTAACTTTTATTTTCTTACTTAATAACACACACGGATTGCCACGTCACCCAAAATCAAACAGCGTCTTGACGGAAAGGGGGTTTTACCAATTCGAGATCTTTAGGGGGTATTTCGCAAATTAGTCCATTATTTAGGGGAGGTTTTGTAAAATATCCCAATAAACTAGGTTTGAAAAAATTAATGTTCTTGTTCTTGTTGTTCTTGTTCTTGTTCTTGTTCTTGTTCTTCTTCTTCTTCTTGTGAGGAAAGAGAGGAGAGCAAAGAAAATAAAAAGTTGACTTATATACTCACATGTTTGTTAGTCCTGAGTAATTTTTTCAATGGCAAACTTGTAAATAAATCAAAATTATTTTTGGCTAGTCCTGATCAACTTTTAAAGTGCCCTTATAAATAGCCTTTGTTTTTGTTTACCCACCGAAATTTGTGTAAACGTTCATCATCCTATTCAAAAAATTGTTACATAAAAAAAATAGTGGTCAAATCTTTTATGGTTGTTCACTCTTTCATTCAAGATGAGAATCACAATAGTTTTAGTTTCACACGTGACAATTTTGAGTGAAATGGTGAAACATTCACACAAGTTTTGGCAGACAAACAAAAATGGACTCACCACTAAATACTCGTGAATAAAAACAGGATGTTATGGGAAGAGAATGTTAGACCCGGATGTAGGGCTGAAAATCAGACGAACGAGCTCGAACAAATAGTGTTCAAACTCGGTTCGACTAAACTATTGAATGAGTTTGATTCGAGCCAAACTTAAGGTAAAGCCAAAAAAAATGTTGTTTGAACTTGGTTCGATTAGAGATTCAAAATGATCAAACTCGAGTCAATTGAACTCGTGAGCTCATACAAATACGAACCAAGGCCGAGCCAAAGTCCTATTAGACCTGTTGTATAAACCATCACAATGTTGTTCTCTAAGTCCTAAAGTTTTTTTTTTTTGTTGAAACAATAAAAAAAAAGCTTAAAACCCTAGTGCATCAAAACGTCGTATGGACGCAATTATTCATATTTGAGAGATAATAGAGATGAGTGATAGAGTATAATGCAACATACATATACTAGGGGAAGCCCTAGTATGAAAAGCCAAGCACGAGCCCGTTTGCGAACAATATTTGAGTCGAATAACATATGGTCGAACTCAGTTTGCACATCCCTTCGAAGAGAAAAATTTGATCGAGTTCGGTACCGACCAACCCACAAACTAGCTTCGAATTGAAATTGGATCGAGCCGAATGCAGGCAATTTTATTCGTGTTATTGTAGTTTAGAGAAATAGAAAGACTAGTCAGATGGACTATGATAATACTATTGTAGATTATGGACAAAACTTGTTTTCGTGAAAACGGACTTGTGTTTGATAGCTTGTGGGATATCGAAGATTGATTTATACGGTTACTGGCAATTATGTAGAGATTGAATTAAAATATTTTAATAAATAGTCTATAACTATTCTCTGTTTCAAAATAATCTCAATTTCTATTCTTGAGTACTATAATATATCCATTGCATTCCTTTAACACAACCAATAGTGACAAACATAAATAAATAAAAAATAACAACCACCATTTAGCCGACGTCTTGAATTCTAATTATCTACTTGCCAAATTGGTTATATATGCCATAGCAGGTGAGCTAGATATTTTTGGATAATATATTGTGTTTTGTATACCCAAATTAGTTGAAGGTAGTTTGAAGATTTTGTTAATATATATCTTAACTCTGTTTAGGATTCATGGGACTTGTAAATAACTCCGATATGATACCTAGAGGGTACTCTCGTCCTTATTCTTATCCGTAGTAGTGAATTATTTGTGCTAGCTATATCGGTGGTTTTTTTCATTAGTGATTCCCACCTTAAATCTCTTATGTTGCAATAGTTCGATCTTATTTTTGGTACGTGTGATGTAATCCTCATTTGTATTCTTCTCAACTACATTGAAGTATTTGTGTCTGTTGGAAATATTTACGTTTATCTTCAAAATTCTGTAAACAAAAATAAATAAAATTAAAGTTACCGGCCTCCGGGGAAGTCGCGCACGAAGCACTGCCCTAAGATTTGATTCGGGTCTATGTGCAGACTTTGTCCGAATGCTCCTAGTGGTAAAACCCCCGCTCTACCGGTATCCCGTCATCGCACACGACTAGGGAAGATTGACCCGAACTTAGCTTTTGCCCAGAAGATAGAAAGAATTAGAATGGAAGTGGATGATTGAAAATGGAATAAATTTTGTAGGAGTTATAGACATAATTTTTAGAGGATGGAAACCTTTTTTTTTCTCTCCTTTTCAACAACATAAAGGAGACATGTATATATAGGAATCATGTCACAAAACAATATGTCAATGGTCTTTCAATAGGATTCAATAGGAATAAAGGTGTGATAAAGGGTACTAATGTGACCGTTTTAGGGGTTAAAGAAATGATTCATGATAGGACTTTAATGTGAATAAAGGGGATAATAATATAGAGAAAAATTGATTTTTTTTCACCAATTATTACAACAATCCCCCCAAAAAAATCAAATTTTGAAACCAAAGATAACAATGTTCAAAAGGAGTAAGGATAGAAGAATTTCTGGGCAATTATATACTATGCATAGATGAGATGGACTACAACCTTGAATCTCACTTAGTGACTATTGTCTTTATCTGAAGAAGTGCTTGATGGACTACGCCTTGAATCAGACTTCTTGAACCAGATTCAGAAAATATAACACATAGTACGCTAGAGGTTCTTGGGTCTATCGGGTGGCGCATTTGATTGGCCATGCGCACTTTTTCATATTCATGAGAGTTGTCTAGGATCGTCCCGTCCTATAGTCGCGGCCTTCTCGACCTCTCACATAGGTAAGTCCTCAAAGGTTGGTGATAGGAATCAACCCTGCATATCATGCTTGGACTTATTAAGAGTTTAAACTCACCATATCCATATCACAAAAGGAACACTGTCACCATAGGGATGGGGTATGAATGTACACATGTACAGCCTCATGGGCTTTTATTTTAAAGAAAATTTAATCTCAGGTCAGTGTTCCATAATAGTCACCTAGTTCAGCTTGTTCCTACCCATTGAACCGGCTTCTTGGGATCTCCAGTCAGACTCGGTTGGGTTGCCACTGCTGGTGACTATACTATGGGCTTAACCCCATCCCCCTCGATGATTCTAGGATTAATTTCCTAGAAAAACTCTTCGTCAAGAGTAAACAGACTCTTCGTCAAGAGATCTGTAAAGTTCTTTATGACTTTTATAGTCAAGAACCACAATTTTGCCTTTTAGGCTCTTTTAATGTCTTGAAATGCAGCTGCAAGTACCTATTCATCTTAGAATTCACAAGATCATGCTTTAGCAGTTCTTTAGCATAATTGATAAAAATGACAGGTACAGAATATGTATATCATGTATTTGCATAATAAGAAGCTTAATCTATTCAATACTTCATGAAGTCATAGCAAGAGTAAAATTTAGGCTTGGGTCTGTAAGATATCTGATCCATTCAGCTTTAGTACAAGCTATGGTTAAATATACAATTTCAAGTTCTTTGATACTCCTAGCTATGATAGTTTGTCACATGGACCTATCATGTTCTGAGTATCAAAGTTGTTCCACAGATAAAATCTTACACTGGATCTTAGTGATCTTTAGTGTCTTTATATTCGAAGAAAATGTCATACAATGACTTAGAAAAATACTTAAGAATTTTATGAAACCAACAATAATCCATTTTTTTAGGAATCTTTGGTTTGACTAAGCTGGATATTTGTGTTACCCTTAAATCATATTATGTGTCATCAGAATCAAGGTGTATGATTCCATTAATTGCTAGATAAGCCCTAAGATAATGAGCCAAAACGCATCTGAGTATATCAACTCTTAAAGTAAGACACAGTAACTTTCAGTCTTGGCTCTAAAAATTTATATTTACTAGCCATGTTTGCAAAAAAATGACAATATAAAGTATTAGAATAATAGTTTAAGAGATTTTGCTAATCAACCTTAAAAAAAATTTAGTTTATCAAGTGTTGATTAATTTGGGTTAGCTGTAAGGGCCGGTTCCCAGCTAGCAGAGGTCCACAGGGGGACGATTAAGTACCGTGTCGCTTAGGGCTATTTACGCCCGGTTGACAGAAGGACCCTTTCGGCTTGTACCCAAAATAATCTCAACTTTAAAAACTTAGATTTAAAGGAATTTGCAATTTCACTAACTATTTTCTTGTAACTAAATTGTCTGAATGAATCAAAGAATTGTAACGTCACGAAATATAAGCAAAACAAAGTTTTTCTCAATATTGTGACTGAACAATATTGTAATAATTTTTCTTTTCCCGACTAGAAAGTCTAATATTGTGATAATATAGTTATTTAAGGTCCAAACATGTAAACCGACTAAGAAAAGAATATCACCATATTCTACATACAGAAACCTAGAATGATGCCTCACATACTTCATATATTTGTCCAACTAAATTTAGTAGACAAAATGAATAGAATATGTGAATTGTAAATTTAAAAAAAAAAACCTTTCCACGTGATTGGAGCAATTTTGTACTTCTTGAATTCGGCTTAGTAATAGTACTTCAGAAGAAATGTCATTTAGTACATTATTTTGAGATAGTTCTATAATCTCACATCCAATTTTGTCCAAGAATTTGGAAATGAAAAAATTTATAACCATCAAGTTAGAATAATAAAGCAAAAACTTTGTACTACTTACCTTATATCTTAGCATGTTTGATCCTTTCTAACATGCCATAACTTCTAATGGTTCTGACTTGAAGAAATAACATTACAAAGATCATATCGGAAAAAAAAAAAAAAGATAAACATCTCTAACATTTCGGTCTTCAAAAATATAATTTGAACCAATGCACAACTTTTTCATTCTGACACATCAATGTATATTGTTTACCATTAAAATAATTTAACAATATTTTTATGGTAAATATGAAAACAAGAATTATAAAAATGCTATCAGTATGCCCAAGTCTGACATATATTTTAGTTACATAATACAGTGAAAGAAAATATTTGATAATACTATATAGCAGCATGTATCAAAAAATCTATAAATTAAATATTACATATACAATAACCACATAACAATATATTTATACTTGGATGACTTTGCAAAATTATATTCTAGATGCAAAACTCCATAATTAATACTGAATGATGTAAATTTTTATTATTGATGCGTACCAATACATAGTTTTGTATGTAAAGTCATAATTAACATGGCCTGACAAAATTCTATGTTATCATCCATAACATCGGGCTACTAAATAGTTATTAATAATATTAAATGAAAGGATTTCTCGTGATGCATCAGGAATAGAAAACATGGAATTAGAATAGGTGTTATGAACCTTGCACTTTACCAATGATATGCAAAAGCGACAAAAATAAAATAAAATAAAATAAAGCAACATGAGTTTATCACTCCACGTGCCTTATTATATGTTACATAATAAAAAATTACATATGTTAAAGCATGTGCTAATCAATAATTTGCTCTATATGTTAGCATAATTATTAGCAACCAAAATTGTGCACATATAATAATCTAAATAAAATTGTTAAACAATATACATAATTAAATTAGATGCTACACAATATATATATATATATATATATATATATATATATATATATATATATATATATATATATATATATATATATATATATATATATATATATATACATACATACATTATCTAGGTAATAGTTCTAATCTATTTGAGAACTATTAAAATATTCTATAGAGCTAAGTTAGGCATGTGAATTTAGATTTTACAAAAAAAAAATCTTTGTTCTGCCAAATGCCTTTGCAAACGCATATACTATTTATAGAGATAAAAAATTCTATTTGTTGTAATTGCAAATAGCAATTTTGAACAAAGTAGCTTATCATCAAAAATAATTCATTGATGCATGCTACATATTGTTACCAATCAATTTGAAATAGTGGAAAGGCTAAATGCTACTGAGTTGGAATTGACAATATTCTCAAGATGTTACTACTGGCTCAAGTTATTGCAATGAATTTAAAAGTGAATTTTATTCATCCATACATGTTGTATATTATTTTTAATTGGAATAGAACAACAAATTCGTTATGTGCTAACAAGTATAAGGATGATTGGAATATTTTGTGCTAACATAATGAACAAAATGAAGAACTATTCTAGATGATGTGGAACATAATTTCCAACATCTATTTACAAATATTATAAACAAAATCGAAAATTCACTAGGGATTAGTTATAACTCAAACCACTACGGACTAAAGGAGTAAAGAACTTGAGTTATTGTCAAGGCATAAATATTCTTAAAACATTCATCATATTCATATATCAAAAGACATGAAACATCCTATTAATCAAACTTGAAAGTTATAAACCATAACCTAGATAAAATCATGACTACTCATAATTTGACCAAAATAAACCAACTAAGTTCTAAGAATCCAACTGGACCCAGTCTTCTATTGAACTCAGGGTGTACAAACTGGTGCAATAGTCAGCCTTATCAGAAATAATAAAATGAAAGAAATCGTATATTTGCCATAAGCAAGTATAATTATTGGATTCATAAAGTTGTATAATTAATGTGAAAAATAATAACATCTAAGTGATAAAATTGCACTAATTAAAAATATAATCCAATTAGTGTGATGTCATTGCATTAATTCAAAGTGAAACATCTTCCATGCAACATATAGGACATGTAAGGACACCCATTATTGATGATCACAAATATATTGAACATGTATAAGATTTTCTATCTGTCACGTCTCAGAACCAGAATACTGGAGGGCGGGGGCGGACATAGCCAGCTACGTATAATGAAATGGAATCCATCTCACTCACTACCAAAATTTATCGTTTTAGCGACGGCCACATCCGTCGCTAAGACGACGGTAATTACAATTAGCGACCGATTACCGACGGATATTGGCCAAAAATATCCGTCGGCAATCAGCTCGTCGCTAATAACCTTCCGTCGCTAAGTTGTCGTCACATGACGGACTAGCGACGGATATTCGACGTCACAATACGAAGCATTAGCGACGAATTTCCAACGGACTGTCGTCCACTTCAGCTTTTAAGTACTGAACTGTGTATGCTATAGCGACGTACATTTCCGTCGAAAACCCGTCGTAACAGCGTATCAGATCGTATCATTCCGTCGCTAATCCGTCGCAAGTCATCGGTAATTAACGACGGCTTTGCGACGGAGTTCTGACGGACTATCCGTCGAGCAGGTTCTGGAAAAGCTTGGCATATCCAGCACCATGGCGACGGAATAGTAGTCGCTAACCCGTCGCTACCGCGACGCCACAGCGACGGATTGCTGACTGATTATCCGTCGCCATGGTTCTGAAAATGTCATGCATTTCCAGAACCATGTCGACGGATTTTTCGTCGCTACGCCGTCACTATTTAGAGCGACTGATTAGCGGCTGACTACCAGTCGCCCTGGCAACGGCCTTTCCGTCGCTAGTCCGTCGAAGCTTATACCACCAGAACATTGCCGATGGATAATCCGTCGCTGCCTGGAAACAGTTTAAAAACTCCAGATAGCGACGGATTATCCGTTGAAAACCCGTCGGCAATTGGGAATATCCGTCGCTAGACGGTCACTAGTCCGTCGCTAACTGGGTTTTTTGGGAAAAAAAATTACAGCACTTTTCCTGTTCACAAATATATGCATAAACCAAACCAATATATAATGCACACCAATTATCCAACAATCACACAGACCAAATATATAATGCACACCAATTATCCAAGAATCACATAGACCAAGTAATGCACATACGACCAATTATCCAAGAATCACAGACCAAACCAAATTAATAGAAAATAAATATCAATTATCCTAAAGAGTAACATAATATCCGGTGCTATAAGCCGATTATAGCACAATTAGTTCAAAGCTCTCACAAATAATCCAAATTTTCTTAATACAACATTTTAAGAAGAAGGAGGTCGATTGTCCGTTCCCGTATTCGACCGACGCATATACTCCTCCATAAGGTACGGAGGCAAGGAGTCGTAGACAACACTCGGAAGTTGGCGAAGCTGCTCTGGGGACATGAGATCCATGAGTGCCGTCACAGCCGTAGGCGGTAGCACAGGGGCTTCAGGGTTGAAAGAAAGATGGCCCACGGAAGACGGACCGACACCTGCAGTCGACGGACCAGTAGAAGACGGACGAGCACCATCAGCAGACGTACCGGCAGCAGCAGATGGACCGACAGCAGACGGACCGGCAGCAGCAGACGCAGGCGGAAAGTGCGTGGCAAATTGCTCCCGCAAGGACGACACCGCCTCGTGCAGCTGCATAAGCTGCGACCTAACATCATCGTCTGCCCGGGCCACGGGAGGAGGCGGTGTCGGTGGAAATCTCTGCGTCGCCAAATGCAATGGCCCTAGGGAGCCGACTCCGTACAGGAACCCTTTCTTAAAGCCGCCGACGGTATCTACGAACAAGTCGTTCCGAGTGGCCAAAGAAGAGGGCGTCCGGAAGGGCGTCGTTTCACCGACATCCTCGGTGTCAGTTAACTGAGTCCGACTAAGGGCCTCACGATACGCAGCCTATCAAATGAATGTGTTTATATTATAAGATTTACCTAAGTTGTAATCTAAATCCTATGTTTCACTAAGTTAAGTGTGAATCCTAAGTTTACCTAAGTTATAGTCCGAATACTTTTAATTCTAACGTTAATCTCATAAACATAAGTACTTACATCAGTCTCCTTGGCCCTCTCGTCGACGAAGCTCCCGTCCTTCCGTCTTTTGTGCGTATGCTGGAAGACGTCGTGCATGGTGACCGATTCTGGTGCCCTTCCCTCCTTCACCGCCCGTTGGGCCTGCATACGAAATTTGCGTAGAAACTAATTAACTCATTTAATTAATAATACCTAATTCAAAATCACAATAAATTTACGGTTGCTCACCAGATCTACAAGTGTCGCTGCGTGAGACCTTGATCCCCCCGTATGAAGGCCCGCGGCAGATCGGTTCACCTTCGCCTTCGCCGATTTCTCCTTGTACGCAAGGTTATCCATCATGCCTAAGAGGTCCTCATAATAATCCTGCCGAATCCAATTCGGCCTCGTATGCCCCATTTTTAGGTCATGAATCATATCCCGTATTTTCTTCGAGCATGCGCTTCTGTAGGTCCTGCGGATCCCCTCCTCGTGGTGGAGGGCCCACCAGTACGTTATCTAACACAGAAAATCAATTATCACGTAATTTACAAAATGGTTGATTAAAGAATCACATAGACTTAACCAAAAAAATATAGATATATATTCTCAACTCGTCGAGCCAGACGTACTGCACGTTTGGGGGCACCGACGTAAAGTTGAGGTAGGGACCATGGAAGTTAGCCCTGATAATTTCTCCAAGGGCCCTGCCAACATTAAACGGAAAAAACCTACAAAGAAGAAACGAGTGGATTATTAACTTGAATAAATGAAAGAAATTTAATAAATTAACTTAAATTTACTTACGAGGTCCCCGCGGGCCATAGCTCTCGTCGGAACTCGCCTCTCGGCCTCTCTGGTACCGTCGGAGGATCCGCGGGTCCGCGTATGTACTCCCCAGTAACCGGATGGAACCGAGTATGGGGGTACTCCGGGGCCCACTGTGCAGTAACTGGGGCATCCCCTGGTGGATCCGCTGCTGGTGGTTCCGATAGCGGATCGGATCCGCTAGCAGATTCGGACTGATGCCTCGATAAAGTGGTCGATAGAGGGCAGGATGCGTCTGTGCCCGGGGTACTCTCCGGGTCGGGCTCGCTCGATGGGGTCACATCCCGGGAACTATGAATGCGACCACGACCACCAGCACCAGTACGACCACGACCACGACCCGCACCACCACCACCACGACGACCAGTACCACGACCACGGCCAGCCATCATGACCTGTAAATAGAACACATAAACATAATTAACAATATGAAAGTGTAAATGGATATAAAAAACTAAACTAAAATATACATACCACCAGTAGGGAGACGAGTGCCGCCGCGACGAAAAAGACTAGGAGTGTCATCTGCAATAAGTAAATAATCGAATGAAAAAAATATGAATTCACGTAATTGCTTTTATGAGGTCAAACTTAATTCACGTAATTGGAAGTGTTTTTACTATACAACAATATTTAACCTAATCATCGTCTTCGTTCTCATCCTCGGCCTCGTCTTCATTATCATCCTCCCCATCCTCATCCTCATCCTTATCTTCATCGTCGATTTCATCTGTATCCTCATCCCCATCAAATTCTTCTTCTTCTTCTTCTTCTTCTTCTTCTTCTTCTTCTTCTTTTCTTCTTCTTCTTCTTCTTCTGCCTCAAAATTTGGGACAAGACGCCTCTTTCTCCCCTGGTTGACAACTAAGTCTTGTGTATCAACCTCTTCCTCCCCTCTATTTTCCTCAACAATATCTTCAACATCCATTGTATCTGAGTGTTGTCCCAAGTATTGGGACTTTTCGATCTGGTCCTTTTGGTATGCTGGGTCTCCAACGTTGAATGTATTTCTAGATTTAATCTTGCATACTGCCCACCAGTCAAATCGATCTCTACGACGCCTTGGGTAGCTTGTATAGTAGACTTGAACAGCCTGATTTGCTATCGCAAATGTATCGGACCCTCTATACCTCCTGCGATGATTTATATCGACGAATCCAAATTGTTTATCGATTCTCCAACCGATATTTGGTGTCGTATCGAACCACTCACATTTGAACATCACAATATGCATATCATATGGGCCAGTATATTGTAAATCTACAATATTCCGAAGCACTCCATAATAGTCAAAGTCCGGCTCGTCGTCATAGACGGTGCCTCTTATGCAAACACCGGAATCCTTGGTATTGATGTCGTCATTGATAAATTCGACATTTATAGCATTCTGAGTTGACTTAAACCTGAAGCCATTAACGACATAGCCTGGCCAAGTCTTTATTTGCTTCTTCGGTCCCAGTGCCAGATAACGAACACTCTCATGAGTGAGTATTGTTTCAGACAATAAAACCTGTAAACAAATATTTATAATTTAAATATTTCAGATTATATATTAATAATCTCAATTATAATCACAGTTACTTACGTATTTGCGAAACCATGACGGAAATGTACAATCAACCTCTCTTTGAAGTCCCTCATCGGTAATATCGGGTCTCCTCATTTTGATTTCATCTCTAAATACATATTAGAGAAAATAAGAATATATAAGTGTAGTCACTTACTTTATCAAATTCGAGATTATAACGAGTGCAAGTGTACTGACTTACTTCTCCAAATCTCTCACTTCTTTTATGTCACAGTTTAACAAGACATATCGGTGAGCGGCATCATACTCGTCGTCTGTCAACCACCGTCTTTTACTAGCCCCAACAGGCTTGCCCCTTACATTGAATATTCCTCCATCCTCAACGTCCTCGTCATTCCTTTGAGGTCTATATCGATTTGTCTTAACATGAGTATCGAAATAAATGGAACAGAAGTTTGAAACCTCTTCGATAAGATATGCTTCGCATATCGAAGCCTCTATATGAGCTTTGTTGCCAACTTTCTTCTTTATATGGTGTAGGTATCTAGAGAGACAAATTATCTTGAGAATTAAGAAAAAATTTTAAAATAAATGGAAATTCAGCTTAAATTATATCGATATTTATATACCTTTCAAATGGGTACATCCATCTATAATGAACAGATGCACTGACACGGGCTTCGTATGCTAGATGAATCGGTAGATGTTCCATGCTGTCGAAGAAGCCAGGAGAAAATATTTTCTCCAACTTGCAAATTGTTAAGGTAATCTTCTCCTCAAGTTCAACCATGTGTTGCACAGTCAACTTAGTTGAACAAATATCCCTAAAAAATATTGATAGTTCGGCCAACGGAACCCATACAGCAGAAGGCAACAACTCTTTCAAAGCAATGGGCAGTAATCTTTCCATAAACACGTGGCAGTCATGACTCTTCATTCCCGTTAGCTTGCGTTCATTGAGGTCAACGCATCTAGACAAATTCGACACATAGCCGTCGGGAAATCTTAAAGTAGATACCCACTTGCAGATTATTAATCTATCTTCCTTGCTCAATGTGTATTGTGCTATCGGCTTACTTAATTGTCCAGCAGCTCCCCTTTGTATCAAGTTCAGATAAGGACGCTTGCATATCTCGGCAATGTCTTGTCTTGCTTTTGGATTGTCCTTCGTCTTTTCTTTAATGTCCATGACGGTATTGAAGACATTATCGAACACATTCTTTTCGATATGCATAACATCAAGATTATGCCTTATAAGATTATCTTTTCAATAAGGCAAGTCCCAGAAGATACTCCGTTTGGTCCAGTTATGGGTTTGTCCGAACCCATCGACACGATTGTTCGATGGATCTTCCATTACAGTGGGAAAATCCTTTACATCTTCCCAAATATCGTATCCCGACTGCCTGGCAGGCGGATGAGAAAATTCTTGTTTTCCAGCTCTGAATGCGTCCTTGTTCTTTCTCCAAGGATGACTCGCGGGCAGAAATTGACGATGACAATCAAAGAAAGAAGTTTTCCTCCATGCTTAAGGCGGAACGCCTTACTATTTTGCATGCATATCGGACAAGACAGGGTGCCGTGAGTACTCCATCCTGACAGCATACCGTATGCGAGAAAATCATTGATTGTCCACATCAGTGAAGCTCTCATCTGAAAGTTCTGTTTCCTGGAAATATCATACGTCGTGACGCCGATCTCCCACAGCTGTTTTAGCTCATCCACCAACGACTGTAAATATATATCGATATTCTTCGTCGGATTTTTGAGACCCGGTATGATAGCTGTCAAGAACATATAAGGAGTCTTCATACACATCCATGGTGGCAGATTGTAAGGGATCAGAATGACCGGCCAGCAGGAGTATTGAGATCCCGACTGCCCGAAAGGGGCGAATCCATCAGAACATAGCCCCATGCGTACATTTCTAGGCTCTGCAGCAAAATCTGGATGGCGAAAATCGAAATATTTCCACGCCTCTCCATCCGAAGGATGTGACAATTCTCCATCGTCCTTTGTGCGTTCTTCGTTGTGCCACGTCATGTGTTCTGCTGTATTCTGAGACATATATATCCTCTGCAAGCGCTTCGTGATCGATAAGTAATGCATATACTTGTAAGGACGTCGTTTTCTAGTTGACTTTCCTTTTCCCCTGACTTCCTTGTAACGATCCGCATTACAGAAGCGGCAACTTTCTACATCCTCGTTCTCCTTGTAGTACAACATGCATCCGTTGTGACAACAATCTATCTTGTCGTACCCCAGTCCCAGTTGTCGGACCATCATCTTCGACTTGTAGAAGTTTTTTGGAAGCTCTTTTGATTCCTTCGGTAACACCTCCTTCATTAGTTGTGTAATCCGATCATAGCAAGTTTGTGGCAAGTTAAAATCGAACTTTATGTTCAACAACCGCATCGTCACTGACAGTACGGAATGTGGATCACAACCAGGATATAAAAAGTTTCAGCATCCTGAAACATATCATAGAACTCCTTCGCCTCGGGATTAGGATCCTCCGGATCAAAATTAGGCCCTGCCGCATCGTACACCATATCTCGTGCAAGGTTCTGCACGTCTCCATAATCAACGGAGCATTCGTCATCATCGACGACAAAATCCGCTACAGCATTATCATCAAAAGCATAAGTAGCAGCATTCACAACCTGTCTTTCGGCATATAGTTCACCTTGCGATGACCACAGGCCGTAATCACGTACGAAACCCTTACGGGTCAAATGATCTCTTACACTCACCACTTCTTCGTAACGTCTATTGCGACAATTACGACATGGACACTTGATTTTGTTACCGTCCATAAACTGAGCTTTGCTCATGGCATACTTAAGAAACACTTCCACGCCTGCCTGAAAATCGTCACTCACACCTATTCTGCTCTCGTGTTGTCGTTTGTACATCCATATACAATCAACGAAATAACGATCCATCACAGATTAGATGTAAAAATCTGTATAGTAAGACAAACTAAACAGAATTAGTATATAATCATGTAACTGGTGGATCCGCTAGTATTCTAGCTCTTGAAGAGAAAAATATAAATACAGTTGTTACTAATAGTGCGATACCGATACCGATACCGATAGTGCGATACCGATACCGATACCGATAGTTCGATACCGATAGTGCGATACCAATACCGATAGTGCGATACCGATAGCATGGTTTAAAGTATCGGTCGATACCGATTCGATACGGCCGATACCGATACGGTTTGGCATGTTCCGATCCGATACCGACCGATACCAAATATTGCCTGATACCGACTATGGAGGTCTTTGTTCCGATCAATTCGGCAAAAGCAATCGGTAAGGGTGACTACTATTTCATATAATTTCAAAACTACTAAGAAATAACGCTGAAATACTTAAAATTATGCCTAAATGTATAAAATATATGTTTTTAAATGTAAATAATTTATTAATAATTATTTGTTTTCCGATACCAAAGTCCGATACTCCGATACGATACCGTCAATACTACCGATATCGCCGATACCAATACTCATAGGAATAGTCCGAAACCGATTCCGATACCGATTGTGAACCTTGACCGATAGTGCGATACCGATACCGATACCGATAGTACGATACCGATACCAAACTGAATCAATTACCGATACCTAGAGTCCACTTCTAGGATATGAGAGCTATATCCTAAATATCTAGTCTAAAATTAACTTGGTTAGGATACTAGAGTGTCCTTATTATCTAGCAAGCACTACCTTAGTCTAGTCACACTAGCATTAATTACCTATAATTCCTACCATGTCTACAATCAAACATTACACCCCAAGCTACTAGAGTGTCCTTATTATCTAGCAAGCACTACCTTAGTCTAGTCACACTAGCATTAATTACCTATAATTTCTACCATGTCTACAATCAAACATTACACCCCAAGCCGTCCTGCATGCTAATTATAATAGGCACATATATATGTATATCACAGTTAGATTTATAGACCTTGAACCCAAACACACTTATGCAGATGAAGAACTCGCACTGTCCTTGACACAGTGAACATATACACCATGAACCCAAACTCCATATTCACATTTACTAATCCAAACACCACCAAACTAATGGATAACACCCAATATAGATAACACATTATTTAGCCAATATATAAACTTAGATGAATTTGATAAGCAAAGCCCCCCGCCGCCCCCGACCAAAGCCCGCCGCCCCAAGCCCGCCGTCCAGCCCCCGACGCCCCCGCCCCAAGCCCGCCGCCCAGCCCCCGACGCCACCGCCCCAAGCTCGCCGCCCAGCCCCCGACGCCCCCGCCCCAAGCCCGCCGCCCAGGCCCCGACGCCCCGCCCCAAGCCAGCCGTCCAGGCCCCGACGCCCCCGCCCCAAGCCCGAATGTCCCCAAGCCCGTCGACACCGCGACACACACAGAGAGAGAGAGAGAGAGAGAGAGGGGATTACCTTCGGAGAGAGAGAGGAGAGGACGCCGTCGCCGTTCACCGAAGCCGCGCGAGAGAGAGAGAGAGAGACAGAGAGAGAGAGAGAGAGAGAGAGAGAGAGAGAGAGGAGAGAGATTGAATTTGCTAATAATTCGTCGCCAGATAGTCACTAATATTGATTATCCGACTGAATATCCGTCGCTAAGTCGTCGAAAATATATCCCGCCAATTTCCTACACAAATCCCGCCAAATAATCGACTGTGTAGCGACGACGGTAAATCCGTCGCTATAACACAGACAGTCTAGCGACGGATGTGCGACCTTTCCCCCCCCTAAAATTAAAATAAAAATGGCAAATGCGTATAGTCGGAAATCAGTCGCTGAGCGGCCACGAGACCGTCGCTAATACCGACAAAAAAATTCCGTCGCTAATAAACCGTCGCTAAATGAGCGTATTTTGGTAGTGACTATACGATCACGGCTGTCTAGAAATATGAGAGTTTATCTACAAGCCATCAGTCTCTTAAGGTCATAAATTATCCTATTGTCTCAATCTCAACCAACTAATAATAATTACAAGATATCAGACCACCAAATATACAATTGTAAGGCGTCCCAAACATTACATATCCAGATGATCATGAAGCTAGTCGTACAAAATGTAAGGACTAGCAAGAGTTAGGTCATACATGATCAACCTGGAGTTGCCAATCATGTTTACAGCCCGTAGGCAGACAGAAAGTAAAGTGCATCGAGCTAACAGGTGCTCGTCGGCTAAATGCCTCAAAAGAATAATGTACAATTACAGTGGAAGAACAAGAGAAACCCACTCGTTGCCAGGATTCCCTCTAGTGGTCACCATCTGGCTGGAAAGCAGGTAGATCCTTTGCTGCTACTCCGGTATCTGGCCATACAAAACCAGCTGGGTCAGACCCCAGAAAGAGCAAGTACCACAAAGGAGGCTTCACTTAAGAACCAAAACCAGCAAATTAGCACAATAATAATAAGGTAATAAAGACAAAAATTAAGGAAAAACATAACAGATGATATACGATGAGATAACCTTGGGACTATTCAGATAACCAGGTTACAACCCGTAAACCAAACAAGGACCGGGGTTGTAACCCTTCGTCTGAACGGAACTTGGTTTCTTCCACCATTTATCGGCAAAATATAAGAAAATCATGACAGGTAGCAATTCTTGGGCAGGAAATCAAGACAAGACTAGACAGGTTATTCTCATACGATCAATCACGGCCAAGCAATAAGTACGGCTTGCTACTTTAACTAACTAGGGTTATCACAGGCCTAGTTACTAGCAAGATGCAAATGAGAAATTCCAAGTCCGGTTACCTGTTTGTTACTACCTGAGTGATCCCAGCAAGAAAAGGAAAAGATAGCAGGATATAGCAGACACACTGTAGTAAGATACATGTGTCCTAAGGTACCATACTCGACGGCGGGCTGGAAGTGCGCTCATCTCGACGGATAGCAACAAATCCCATGTATATATATATATATAAGGCCGGGACCAAAGGGACAACAGGTAACTGGGGAATTCTCCATGAACTATTTGATCCATCTAGTCATTAACCTAGCCAGATTTAGTATGAATCCCTGACCGTGGGAAACCAGGGATTCATGTCCTAGACATGATGCAAGACAAGACTGGTTGATTACACAAGCACATTCAATACAATCACCCACGGTGTCAAGAATTCACTTAGTATGTCAAGTTAGCCGTCGCAACAGCGTTAAGTTATCAAGTCATGCTACAAGTCAGGAGTGCGCCGCCACGGGCCACTATCAAGTTATCAAGTCACAAGGATTAATTACAAGTTACAAGTTAGGTGTGCACCCCACTGGGTCACTAGTAAGGAGATCAGAGAATACCAGGGTCATAATCCACAGAAAAATCCTGAGAACCATACTAGTCATAAACAATTACTTGAAAACCATGTTAGGTCGTATCGGGTCAAGATAGTCGTGCTGTGTTGAACAGATCTCAGAAAAACCCAATCCATAAAAAGAAACCAAGTCGAGAAATAAAACCAATACTCCAAGAGCCAATAGGTTAAGCAAGGGGTTCAGGGTGCAGCGTACGCACAAGACACGCACGCAGGAGAGCGGCGTACGCGAAAATGTCACGCACGCAGGGGAGCTGCGTACGCGAAAAGTCACGCACGCCAGAGAGCTGCGTACGCGAAAAGTCACGCACGCCAGAGAGCTGCGTACGCGAAAAGTCACGCACGCTGGAGAGCTGCGTACGCGAAAAGTCACGCACGCCAGAGAGCTGCGTACGCGAAAAGTCACGTACGCCAGAGAGCTGCGTACGCGAAAGGTCACGTACGCGAGAGAGCTGCATACGCGAAAAGTCACGCACGTCAGAGAGCTGCGTACGAGAAAAGTCACGCACGCCAGAGAGCTGCGTACGTGCAAAAACACGCAAGCAGAGAGCAGCGTACGCGAAAAGTTACGCACGCCAGAGAGCTGCGTACGTGCAACAGCACGCAAGCAGAGAGCTGCGTACGCGTAAAAACACGCACGCAGGGTCTGGGTCGTCTTCTCCATGGCTGAGAAGAAGCTCCAATGGCTCCCAAAACTTCAAAACATCACAACTTGGCCATCCGAACTCCAAATCCGGATTTCCAAAGTTCTAACCAGGGTAGAATTGAACTCTCTTCCACATGGAAATATCAAAACCCATAAAAATCCAACTTAAATAGATCAAAACCATGCAAAATTGAAAATAGGGAAAACTTAGATCTAGAACAATGGGGGCTCCAAATCACAAAATACCAAGTTCTAATGTTGATCACCATGTCCTAAACTAGAAAATGGACAAATAAAAGAGGGTTCTCATGTGGTGGCAAGGTGCACTTGCCTATGGGTGGTGTTTGTGGAGAGGAAGGAGAAGAGTGTTGTGTAGAGGAAGGAGAAGAAGAAATTAATAGAGGTTTATGAGGAGAGAGAAAAGGTTGGTAGAGTTTTAAAGAGGGTGGGATGTGGTGTATTGAGGGTGGAGCATAGGCTAAGGTGTTCCAATACACATTAAACCAAACCAAACTAACCCAAACCAATTAAAACCGAGCCATGACAAAACCCAAAATACGAGAGATACTAAAATTCCACAAGTTGAAAAAATAAAAATATATGCCAAAATCTAGATACGAGTATAAATACGAAATACGGGAAATACGAGAAATGAGGGTGACAACTCTACCCACCTTAAAAGAATTCCGTCCTCGAAATTTAATCAAGAGACTAGAGATGTCGGGACAGCTATACTATCGCAAGCAATCTATGCTACCAATCAATCATTCAATCATACATGCAAACAAGGAATCGAAGTGCAAGGCATAAGGAAGATATTACACCTCATGAGCCAAACCGATTGGGATAACGTGATCGGATATTATCCTTACACTCCCACGTTTGACTCTCCCAAGGAGCGATGAACTCAAGCAACACGAACTAAACTGATAGTCTTGCGCTTAAGGTCTCTCTCTTTGGTCAAACAGGGACACAGCCTCTCCTCATACGAAAAGGTTAAAGGCTATTGGTACCAACCTTTTTGAATGATCTAGGAAATGGCTCGGGCCCGGGATATACCGTTGTAATTAGGATATATGAAACATGACATGTGTCCCGCATAACGACGGTGGAAAGCAAGACAATAGGACACAGATACCTCTCTGTCGATTCTGGATCTGGGCCTGGGCCAGGGCGAACTGTTGAGGCCTCTGTTGCTGGAAGGCCTGGGCCTGAGACGGCAATGGACCCGGGAACGGGAGCTGCTGTGGTTGGTGAACTAGAGCTGATTCTGGTGCTGGTACTGGTCCCATAACCGAGGGACTAGTTACTGTCGACGATGATCTATTTCTGAATGGACAAGATCCCATCATGTGGTCCGGCGAACCACAAACCAAGCACAATCCCTGTGCTCTGCGGCACTCAGTAACAACATGCCCCGGCTTCCCGCAATGAGAACAACCCGTTGCGAAAGGCCGCTTCTGCTTCTGCTGCTGGGGATAGGTCGGGACAGAATGCTGTAAGGAGGTAACCGAATCTGTCCTCGTAGCTCCAATGGTCAGGGCCCTAGCTGCCGGGGCCGGTGCTGAGGATTGGTTCATCTGGTCGTGAGACCGTTTTCGATCTCCGGTCCGGTCCGCTATCCTTCGGGAAGTGTACTCATGCCTCCTCGCTGCTCGCAAGACGGCATCAAAAGTTCTGTGCTCGAACTGCTCTACTGCCAATATGATCTCCAAGTGGAGCCCCTGCTGAAATCGCTGTGCTCTGTCTAGCTCGGTTGCCACCCAGGTGGGAGCAAACCGACTCAACCTTAAAAACTCGACCGCATATCCGTCGACTGTCCTATTTATCTGCCTGAGATTACTAAACCTGGTCTGTAGATCATATCTAGCCACTGCGTCAAAGTACTTGGTCTGAAACATATCACTGAATACCGCCCACATGACAGGCGTACCTAAACTCGCTGCTTGCATAGCCCACCAGCTGCGGGCTAGGTCTAGTAACTGCAGGCGCACCACCGCCACCTTCTCTGCTGTAGCTCCCTTTCCCAAAAAAATTCAAATTTTTTTTTATTTGATTTAAAGGGTAATCTTTGAAATTTTATAAGTATTAAATTTATATAATTATTTTTGTTATAAGATTTCTTGATTTTGACCAATAGGTATATATTTGGTATTTAAATTGCAGATGGCCTCAACTTACTACAAGTAGTACATATATTCTTTGTGTTATATATTGTACATTTTATGGCATACCAACCTAAATCCTTCATGTTCCATGGGTTCAATGATATGAACATATATAGATTCCTATACCTGAATTTCTTATAGTGTATTTAAAGTATATATATATTTATAACATGAGCTTTTATGTATATATATACATATATACAAAATCTCATACGTATAAGTATAACATTTTTATATAAAGCATCCAGCCCAAATAAACTCAAGCCCAACCTTCTCGTTCACTTCATTAGCTTTTCTAAGCTTGGCCCAAACAAACTTAGCTTCCAGTATAAAGGGATTTTTTTTTTTGAAATCACACGCACACACACACAATTGGGGGGCTCGAACCTTGCCGGCCCCTCCGGATGTCCGCTTTAATACCACTAGGCTAGAGAGCTCGGACGTATAAAGGGATATTGTAGTAGCCTTCAAGAAAACCCTAGGCGAAAGCACACCACCACCACCACCGTCTTCTTTACGATCGCAACAGAACGTCTGTGCAGCGCAACCTATGCCCATGGCTCCGCTCCCTCCTTCCCGACTACTTCCAGATTGTCCCTTCCGCCCACAACCCCTCGGACCTCGACCTTGAGATCGTATGCTACTCCAAGGACCTTGCCCTCTCCTCCATGGAGTGCTATGCCACCCGCACCGGCGGGTACGCCAAGGGCGACCCCCTCTCCTTCCATCTATCCTTCCCCAGGGGGTTCGACATAGAGAAGAAGGTGCGACAGTGGGGTGCAGCAGTGGCAGAAGCTGCCATATGTATCACCGTATGAAGTCGGGGCCAGGTTGCCGCCTAGAAGTGATATTAAGGAGAAATGGGCTGTCGGAAGGGTGCACGAGGTGCTCAGCCTGATGGTGCCGAAGCGGATACGTGAGAGTTGGAGGCACCGAGCATTGCTAGGAGCCCAAACCGATGGCCCCTTCCTCGTCGTCGACTCGACATACGTACGGTCGAGTTGGCAGTCACATTGTTGCCTCGGCGCAGCCGACAAAGCCGGAGTCAACACTGCTTGGCCCACCTTCGTCGAGCCAAGATGCCACAAGTCTGATATCACCTTGGCTCTGACCGTGACTCTCACCCCAGCACTCAAGCTGCTTCGACTTCTATGGCAGCACCGTGCTTCCTTTTAGGTAATCCTTTCTCATGTCTTGTTGTCCACATAAGAATAGATGAAAGAATAGAGATGAAGTATAAGTTAATATGGTATGAACACGTAAGCTTGTGTTACTATTCCTGTAGGATGATATTATAAACTACAGAGAGAAGAAGAAGTCATGCAAGCTTTTTTTTAATATATTAGTAGGTTTTACATTAAAACCCCCTCCACTTTCCTAATTACAAAGAAGACTATTTATACATATTTGCTATGTATATAGAGTTATATCTATAAGCAATTATGTTTTAAATGTAAATAAGTTCCTTACATATGTTACACAAATTCATTGATATATGTATATTTATGTAAGATGAGTATTTATAAATGATCTTTTATATATACGCCTTGTATATCTATAAAGTTATTTATAAACGAATATTTATGTGCACTTTATTACTTATATGTCCTTTTATTCAATATTCATGTATTATATATTATCATTTCCATATATAAACTCATGCCTATAATTCAGTGAGTTAAATATATATATTATTATTTCAGATTATATAAGTATTATAAAAGATATTATTTTCCATATAAAACTATTTTCACAAATAAGCTCTAAATAAGGAAAACTGTTTTCGAAAAACGAGAAAACCCTTCGATACGACGTGCGTTCCGCCAAATCGGATGACGTGGTCGCGAACCGAAGGCATCGAAAGGTGCGTAACGACTTTGTGGTCGTGTGGGCTTTGACGGAATTCAAATTGGTCGCGTGTGCGCGACGAATTTGATGCGTATCCGTCGAAATTCACCGTATCGTGTACTTTGCAAATTTTTCAATTACTTTGTGCACGCTCGTCAGATCGAGACGAAACTTACGCCATCAGGACCGTATCATTTTTCTGGTCATGTATGCCAAGTTTGGTCCGATTCTGAGACAGTTGATAAAATTGTCGTATCGCAGGCCCCCCGGTCCGACTCAACGGGTGATTTTGTGCACGGCCCGCCGGAATCTAATTTTGAACATACGGTTGGGTTCGTATCGAAAAATCGGATCCGTAGACATATAGTTTGACGATTTTAGAGACCTTTGACTCTGGCACGCTTTTCGGTGCAAAGCGGGTCCAACTGCGGACACCGTTTTTGCCTAAAATTATCGTTTTGCCCCTGTGTCCAGAATTGGACTTAAGGACAGGCAATTCTAGCTAATTTGACTATTCTGAGATCATTGGTATTGTCTATTGCAGCTTTCCGGGGACTGTTGTACGGGTTTTGACTATTGTGGTATTTTGAGTGATTTGGATCATCGGTTTCACCAGCACAGGACCACAGGCGAGTACAGTTTATTGTCTGCATTTCGATATTGATTTTCACTATATTTCATTGGTTGGTCATTGGTTATGTGATTATTTTCTATTATAAATTGTTGAGTCGGAAATGAGAAGTACCAAGGATGTGTGATCTGACCTTAGACCGTGTAGACCGTGTTGCATTTATTTCTTGTAGACAGTGTAGACAGTGATTTATTTATTTTTTGTAGACAGTGTAGACAGTGATTTATTTATTGTAAAGTAGACAGTGTAGACCGTGATTATTACTGCATTTAAACTGTGTAGATCGTGATTACTATTTGTAGACAGTGTTTCTTTATTGCAATATTTTCTGTAGACCGTGTAACTGTAGACCGTGTAACTTTATACCGTGTAGACCGTGTCGCATAATTGTCCCGAGACCGATCACATATCAAAGGTACTTCTAGCAGTTGGGGAAAGTCTGTTGTGTCTATTTATTTACTATTGGTTTTCTGTATTTCCTGTTTATTTTCAAAACTCATAATTGATGTCTAACCTTTGTTTCATAGTCATCTTCTTTATTTAAAATTGCATTCAGTGAATTGTGCTCGTTCCATTCCTGACTGGAAACCAACATTTTTAGGTTAGCCGTGGATTCACTTAGCTTGGGGAGTGACGGAAATACTTGCAGACAAAGGCCTAGAAACTAGCTAGAAAGTCGGGTTATAGTCATTCAACATTTGTACAAGTTTATATTTTCTGCAAATGTAAAACTTGTGATCATTGTAAATTAAATTAATTTTGTGAATGAGTATTATTTGTGATTTTGATCTTCATGGCCGTGACAGCGTACTACCGCCGACACTGCGGCGTAGGCTGGCTTGAACACGTCTCATATCCGTTTAAAAAAAAACGGGTGCGGGTCGTGACAAGTTTTTGTGGTGGCCCATGCAGGTCAGTCTTTGCAAATCATGCGAACTTGTCACGACCCGCACCCGGTATAGGGGCACGAGAAGTGGGTACGTCCAGCCTACGCCGCAGTATCGGCGGTAGTAAGCTGTCCTAGGTTGCTAACTAATCTCATGCAGTGAATATAAAAAGTATTTGTCCAGATATCAGCTCCGAATGGAGGACAAGTAAAGGGTATGATCTACTCAAACACAGTCTAAACACGAAAAGATAACACAGAAGTTATACCTAAGGAATTAAAGACAACAACAACTAACTACTAAAATAATACAACAATGTCTCAAACAAACTTAATACAAACTCAATACCTTAACTTTAATACAACAAGTTAAAACATGAAAACTAAAGTAGTCTACTAGCTAATCTCCTGAATCACTCCTGAGAGTCGGAACCAAAGGTAGCTAATCCCTCGCCAGGTCCATGGTAAGTAGGGCATGTGTCCTCAGGATTGTCATCTGTAATATTTTTAACAGGTCCAATCAGGACGGGAACGAGTACAACTCATCTAGAAAAACCAAATAAATGATAAAGAACTATAAAGCAGTTATAGACAGTTTTATTGATGAGCATGGCAGTTTTATACAGGTAATAATGGCATAGAGAAACAGTAAGATACAAGAAAAGAAAGATAACTAAAACAAGAGAAGAATCATGGCAATGAAGACTGTAATAAAAGCTAACTGAACTAGAATATCATGTGTGAGTCCAGACAGTACGATATAAGTCTAATGTAATCCCAGTGTGAGTCCAGTCCATATAATCTGATACCAGATAATTTCCGGTACAAGATGAGTCCAACAGTGATCAATGAAACCAGGGTGAGTCCAACTATGATCTAACAATGTGTTTTAAAATACCGAGGTCGACATGCAAACGGTTGTAGGTATCAGGCACATCTCTTACGGATCAGGCAAGAGATGGCTATGCTTCCAGTAGATTCCAGTTGGAGATTCCAGATTTGGGGTATGTCTACATGTCTTACTCAATATTTCCCCGCCCAGCAAGTGAATCCAAAATCGACAAAAAGAATCGAGATGAGTCTGGCCAATACATGATGATTCCAGAAATGATTCCGGAATGATACTAATGACTCCAGTAATAGAGGCCAGCAAGTAAGGTATGTGTCGATACATGAATCCAGAAATATCCATACGTGTTGATACAGAGAATCACATAGAACTAACTAGAACTAAAATACAGTAATCGACAAATAAATGAGAGAACTATCAGAGAATGTACTCGCCTGATACTCTGAAAAGAGTAATGTAATATCAGATGTCTGTACCAGGGTCACAATGTCCTAAAATAGAGCAATACAGTTATGACATATCCAAAATGAAGGTAAATAAAATCTACAATACAATCTATATAAATTCTAAGCCAATCTAGGTCAAAGTCAAACTTGGTCAACACTACAGTCAAACTAAGTCAAATTAAGTCATACTAGGTCACAAGAAGTTAAACTAAGTCATACAAGGTCAAACAAAGTTAAACAAGTCTAATCTAGGTTAAAGTCAACTCTTGGTCAAATATTCTAGCCAAACTAGTCAAGTTATCTAGGGTTTAGTCAATAATGGTCAGACTAGTCAATATGGTCAAACTAGGTCAAAGTCTAGGTCAATCTTAGACTAACTAAGGTTTTGGTTAATCATAGACTAGTCAATAAGGTAATTAGGTTAATGGTCAACTCTAACTCAAACTCTATAAGGCTAACTCAATCAACCATAGGCTAACATGTCTTAGGATACCTAAGATACTATACCACAATGTTAAGGTATAACCAATCTCCTATACAAAGTATATCACACAAAATATATATATAGCACAATACCAACCTTAATCCTGTAATCAAGCTAATCCCATTCTCCAACTCAAGTCATGACTCAACTCTAAGTATCTCACTTAACCCCATACATATCTTCATCTATATAGGATTACCCTCATAATCCATATGGTTAACCTAATCATCTGGTTTAGTCAAACTCAAGTCAAATAGTCCTTCTATGTTCATCCAAGTTATTTCTAGGTCAATTAGGTCATGGTTTGACCTATAGTTGACTTTGGTCAACAAGGGCCAACCATCTAGTCAAACTAGGTCTACTAAGCCTATTGGTCAATTCTAACTTGCTACTAACCATAGGCTAGTAATCCTAGGGCACTATGACATATATACATTACCTATATACATAGGCCATAAGCTAAGACATCAAGTCTATAACATATATGTTTACATATCTAATATATAGTCAACTATATATATATAATACCATAATCTATATATATATATATATATATATATATATATATATATATATATATATATATATATATATATATATATATATATATATATATATATATATACCCATTCACATATATATAATACCCTTATATATATATAACATATATATATATATATATATACCACTATATATACATAACATATATATATACACATACATAACATATATACATATATAGGTAGAGAGAGAGAAGGAGAGTGAGAGTGTGACAGTGCCAAGTGGCAGTGGTGTGAAACACAGCAGGGGGGGTTTTAAACCCTGGAAATCTGAGAAGGAACCCAACCCACACACATACATATATGCATATATTTAACCACCCCTACATATCTACATATACACATTTACATACACATACACATACCCACACACTCATATACATATATATATATACATATACAATGTATATACGCACAATTATTTATATATATACACATTAAAAATGAATTGAAATTCATTTTAGAACTCAGAAAAATACAAAAAAAGGCAAACTGGAACACTGTTCATTGCTGAACAGTGGGTAAACCCAAAATCGACACGCAAACCGTGTTAAGACTCGAGTGCAGTGGTTGGTAAACGTGCCCCCATGTGTACACGTGTCGTAGGTGTGCCTAGGTGTCCACCACGACACGACACGGCGTGTCCAGTGGTCAAAATACTCAATCGGGTAAATTTACAGTGTCACAGCGTCGTGCTAAGGTGCACACGCGTGTAGGACACAGCACACGTGTCCTCGTGTCTCGTGGTCACGTGTCTAGGTTCGCCTAGGGTAGGTCTAGGTGTCCCACAGCCTGATACGTGTCCAAGTGTCACACAGTGTCGTGTCCGAGCCCGTATCAGAGCTCAATTTTCCACGTGTGTGCTGTCAGTGCAAATTTAATGCACACACGAATTCGTATCCGATACTGCACTAGAAGACACGAAACTTGGGGGCATGCTCGCAGACATTGCCCCCTCGTGTCCACCAAGTGTCACCCCTCCACGTGTCGTGTCGTGTCCTACGTGAGTCCCGAACAGCAGGGGACTGAACACGCACGTGGCGCAGTCTCGTACAGCGAGGACAGAGCCTCGTGGACACGACACACGCATCGATACGTGTCGTGCTTGTGTCAAGGTGTAGCCTAGGTCTAGGGCTAGGGTTTAGGCCTGATACTTTGTGTCCGCGTCGTGTCTAGACACGACACGAAGGCCGTGTCAGTATGTGTTTTAACACTGTGTGCAGTGTAAACTAAACCAGTGCGTGTCGGATTCCTTACTCGACACGACACGAAGTGTCACGAAACTCGAGGGGGGCTTGTCAGAGGGTGCCCCCACCTCTGTGCCAAGTGGCACGTGTCCACGTGTCCAATTCGTGGAGAAAACAGTGTCGGGTTTTAGGGACAGTGCACGGCGTGTTTGTGTCCATTTTGGACACGGACACGACACTATAACGTGCTCAGTCAACTAGGGTTGTGTCCTACATGTCTAGGGCTACCCAAAAATATATTTTGTTTTGGAAAACAACAACTTTTAAACCATAGTGACATTTCACCAAACACTGCAACTAAGACACAGACACGTGTCCGATACGGACACCAAACCAAGCCTATTTCCTACCAAACTTGACCCACAGTTAGGGTATACCTATATGTATGCAACTATGGAGAGAAAACACAATCTTAATAGGTTTTGTGAGTGTTTACCTATTGAGTGAAAACTCAATGAAAATAAGGTTTTTGGGGGGGGGGTGTCCTCTTCACTTGATGGTGCCCAAAATGCTATGCAACCTAGCTAGCTAGCTTCTCTTAGCATCCTCAATGGTAGGGGGTTCCAATGCAAGAAGTTTGGCTCAATTTGGAGCTAAAATGGCTAAGTTGTGGAAGGTTGAAGTTGTAGGAAAAACTAGATTTTTAAGAGTAATAAAAAGAAGGTTGAATAAATGGGGGGGTGTGATTATATAGAGGGGGTAGGGTTGGGCTGCCATGGGGGGGAGGGGGGGGGGTAGGGTTGATATTTAGGGTTCCTTCTAGGTGAAGTAACTTAACTTCTAAGGTAAAGACCAATAGATCTTTCTTTAGGTCTACCTAAATATCTAAGTATACATAGTATCTAGATATTTATCTAACCTTAGATATTTATGACATAAAGCAATATCTTCCACTTAGTCTTCTAGGTTAGTGGCTAACCTCTAGATTAGGCTAAACTAGGTTAAGGGCTAACATGACACTTAACAACTAATTAAATAATAATAATTCAAATAAATTCTAATAAATTACCAAAATATCCTTTTGACTAAAAAGTGGTAATTTGATATCCTAATCATATGGTTAGGCTTACATGATCATGGTTAGTCTCTAGGTTATGAAATCTCTAGGGTTTACACTAGGGTTACACTAGTAAAATCACAAAGTCATAAGCCATGACTTAGAAAATAGTTTTAAATTAACTAAAATCACCAAAAATCATATTATGACCAAAACACCATTATTTAATAATAAAAATAATAAATTTTCAAAAAATCTCAATTTCAGAAAACTGGGTGTTACAGAACTCGTGATAGTACTTAAGTTAGTGGTACTATTGCGGGCCTGCGACTAAAAAGGCTCATTCACGAATTAGAAATTAATTTAATTTAAGAGAGTGACTAGGACTAGGAGTCCCTTATACAAATTTATCGATGGGTAGTCTAGGCCATGCAATGTAGATGAGGAGTTGTTAATTTTGACAGTTTATCAGATCCCCATAGTTACACTATTACCTCTTGATAGGACGATATGACCCAATGTGGATAGATTATTCACTTGGTGAGGCAGAGTTTCCTAGGGTAATGATCTAACCTTGATGAATTATTCAATTCATTCTCTTTGCCTCTTAGATATCATCCCCATATCCTAGCCGAATTATCTATATAATTGCTAGTTGCCCTAAGAATCATTATTTTACAAAGTTTTGATTTTGTTATCCATATACGGACCTCGAGTTAGTTTCGATTCAAGTTTGTCCCTCAGAGGCTTGAATACACATGAAAGAGATACCAAAATGTTTGTAGTTCTTTGTCTTCAGTTTGTTCCTTCCCGTACAATCTGTTATTTAAAGATTGTGACTGATAGGACAAATATTTATGCCTTATTTTATAGTCAACTTGTTCAAATCTCTAAAAGCTCAGAGATTTATTTATAGATATTAGTTAACTCATACTGGCAGGACAACAGCGCACTGTCGCCATTTATTTAAATTTAGGGGACTATGGATTCACTACGGCCAGCAGCGCACTGGCGAGACCCAACCCCTAGAAGTGGAATTGGTTTAAGAAAATATAGGTGATGGGATATTGCCAAAACTATGGCTAGTGGTCCTCTCTTGATCGTAGATACCCTTGAGCCAATATGGGATAGATTTAAGAAGTGTTCGATTTGGTAACATGTTGAGTTACGAAACCAAGGGTTTACCACAGCAAGAGTATACGGGCAAGGCGTAATCCGCGGTGAAATGACTACAAACATGATTACAAGTTTGGGATACCATAGAGAATAGGACAATGCCATGCATGTCCCATAAGATCCAAAGCCAATACTAGAGGAAGTTCTGTAAGTTGGGTAGCACGCCTCCCGATCTAGCATTCCGTGGTCCTTGACCTATTGGCCAGAGTATTGATTGACGCTAGGTTTACCTAAAATATAGAATTTAGAGGTCCATAACCCATTAGTCGACCAAGACTGTATGGATGAGAAGATAGTAGGATGACCGTATAAGCAAGAACACCGGATAAGGTTTTGATTCTCACAGAACTTGAACTACTTGTGCCTTCTTTCAAATTTTTTTGTATACTTGTAATTTGACTATTTTGACCAATGTTGCTATCACAGCCTAGTTTTGCAAGCTCACTCTTTCCTCGAGTTTGATTCAAGATATATGTTTATTGGGGACGCCCACTAACTTATTGTCTAATTAGAATCAGTGTATTATGGTCTGATCAACCATGATGCATTCGGTTCGCTCTTCGTTTAATTATACTACGTGGATGGAGATATAGAGGTATTTAGGATCTCATCCGCGACTGCTTTGACAATTCCTCTTGAATTATATGTTCGCCTTTGAATCATGAAATTATATTCAGTAACATCTTCCTTGAATTTTTATTGTTTTTGTCCTTCACCGATTTGGAAGACGAAAGCTCGTGATGGTAGAGAGATACCGCATATCTCCATGGCTATGGTAGTTGTATACACAAGGGTAGTTATCGTCAGCCAGCCATGTGATCGAGTTACTCGTTCTCCTCTCGACCCCAAACTGTTATCGGGACTTTCAAGCCATCTGAATTTAAGAATGATTAGGTTTTACCCTTGGTCGAAATGCCTACCTAGGAGACTACCTATTCTTTAGAGACCAAAGGTTGCGAGCCTCTAATTATTTGCTGGAAGCTTGCCTTAACTAGCAACCCTTAAGCCTTGAACCAACCCTTCCTCGACCGAAGCCCACAGTTAGACATGAGATGAGTGGACAATAGGGTAATCATTTACCGTGACACTCCTCCCGAGATTGGTTTCCGACAAATATTACTCTAGTTATGTAAATGTTTGATATTAAGACCTAACTAGTGTTGGAACACCACAGTCACTTGTTTAGCTAATACCATAGATTAAATACCCTGTCAAATTGTGATATACCAGTTGTCAACAACAACGCATGATCACTACAGCCCATACCACTAGAACCCTTATGACAATAGTCTGACAGGTTTGACACAACTAGGGATTCACGACTCAGTTGTTGGAAATCTCTTCATAGGACATGCCTTGGAGCTGGTTACCCCGTCGATAACTCTTGTACACTATGGATGGGTATGTTCCTCTATGTTATCGACCATGTGTTGTTATACACCCTCGTTTCTCATTTTATTGAGGAATGATCATTGACTTGACTTACATCTACCATAGCCCGATACGCCGTGCCTTATTCCCCATTAACAAAGAGTCGAGGTACAGTATCCGGACTTTGGGAACCCTCTAACCTCAATATTCCTAAGACCATGTCCTATTTCTAAGGTGGGTAGACTGTAAGCCTCCTACAATTTTAGGATATACGAAGATCACCGATTGATTAGTACAAAATTTTTTTATTATTAGAATAATAGTTAGTGTCTCATTGGACTCCCACTTTCCATTTAGATCGTTTTGTGTTCCCGGCCGTGTCATTAACAATCGGAGCACGAGACCAGCTGTTACCTTCCAACAAATTCTATATACAAGATCTAGACGAGTCCACTTTCATCTCGGTATATCATGTCCCACCCAAACACGTCATCTTGTACTCTATTTTTATGGTACAATTTTCAGGATGAAAGGACTAGCTCTAACCCATACCATAATACCGGTATACTCCCGACTACGACTAGATACTCAACTTCGACTCGAATCTGTCGACCCAATATATGGTGGTGATCGACTGGAAGCCCACTACGCACATATCACTAGTGTGCCATTTAATTGTGTCTTCTCATACTACTTAAATGCAAAAGTCACGGAAGGTGCATCTTCAGGGCTTACATAACCTATTTGACCAATCCGACTGCTCAACTAGCTCAACCATTTGGGTAGAAGGCTATTCTAGGTTACCTTAACCTATTAGAAATAATTTTATCACTGAGATCTTGTCCAGTCCATGTGGATTAAAATTCAAGATTCATCCAACCAGCGATTGATGTCCAACCAGGAAACCCATTAAGACCCAGTAAAACCCATACATGCATACCACTATATTTGAACTATTAAAACCGAACTTTTTGAAATAAGTTCCTACACCTATTAGGTAGTCTCCACCTCTTGGAATGTGGTGTCATTCGTAACCATTATTTTATTTACTTGGAAGTCGCGATATGATCTTGTATTGCATTTACATCCCTTGCTCGTGTGTTTAAATAACCACGAGAAAGATCACAATCTGGACTCCTCAAATTTCGTTCTATTATGAAACCTTGTTTGGATAGAATTTCGAGAACGGGACTTCTATATTGTACGGAATGCCAGCCACTCTAAGAGACGAAGGGTTCTTTGTTTTAAGTGACTAGGCTAGAGTAGCCCACTCTAGCAAATAAGTTAATGGTTCATGAATTTTCTTCTAGCTGCAACATTAGATATCCTCTACCGCCCTTGAGACTTCGTTAATGCTCTTGATTATTCTTCCTTATCTTCCTGTCCTTCCTATTTCAGAGTGACAAATGGTCACGCTTATTAGAAGTTAGCAATATTTCTTAGCTACTGGGGTAAATTTGTTGCATGTTAGATTTTGAGTGGTTTATAGACGTTATATGCAGTAGGTGTCTGTTGGTAGGATTGCTAGCAACTAGTTAGAAGATTATAGATTTTAGTTGTGAGGAGTAGTGTGACCCAAGGTGGGTAGAAGTCCTCGAGGGTTCATAATTACGAAATGACTAGGAGGAGGATATAAATTATTTCGAGGAATTAAATTTGAGAAGATTGTGGTAATAGTGGATTCATTCCTTTACTTTTATTTTTGAATTTTAGGCATGGTTATGAGTTAGAATTTCGAGGACGAAATTATTTTAAGGTGGGTAGATTTGTAGCTCCCTTTCCCAAAAAAATTTGAATTTTTTTTTTATTTGATTTAAAGGGTAATCTTTGAAATTTTATAAGTATTAAATTTATATAATTATTTTCGTTATAAGATTTCTTGATTTTGACCAATAGGTATATATTTGGTATTTAAATTGCAGATGGCCTCAACTTACTACAAGTAGTACATATATTCTTTGTGTTATATATTGTACATTTTATGGCATACCAACCTAAATCCTTCATGTTCCATGGGTTCAATGATATGAACATATATAGATTCCTATACCTGAATTTCTTATAGTGTATTTAAAGTATATATATATTTATAACCTGAGCTTTTATGTATATATATACATATATATACAAAATCTCATACATATAAGTATAACATTTTTATATAAAGCATCCAGCCCAAATAAACTCAAGCCCAACCTTCTCGTTCACTTCATTAGCTTTTCTAAGCTTGGCCCAAACAAACTTAGCTTCCAGTATAAAGGGATATTTTTTTTTTTTTGAAATCACACACACACACACACAATTGGGGGGCTCGAACCTTGCCGGCCCCTCCGGATGTCCGCTCTAATACCACTAGGCTAGAGAGCACGGACGTATAAAGGGATATTGTAGTAGCCTTCAAGAAAACCCTAGCCGGAAGCACACCACCACCACCACCGTCTTCTTTACGATCGCAACAGAACGTCTGTGCAGCGCAACCTATGCCCATGGCTCCGCTCCCTCCTCCCCGACTACTTCCAGATCGTCCCTTCCGCCCACAACCCCTCGGACCTCGACCTTGAGATCGTATGCTACTCTAAGGACCTTGCCCTCTCCTCCATGGAGTGCTATGCCACCCGCACCGGCGGGTACGCCAAGGGCGACCCCCTCTCCTTCCATCTATCCTTCCCCAGGGGGTTCGACATAGAGAAGAAGGTGCGACAGTGGGGTAGAGCAGTGGCAGAAGCTGCCATATGTATCACCGTATGAAGTCGGGGCCAGGTTGCCGCCTAGAAGTGATATTAAGGAGAAATGGGCTGTCGTAAGGGTGCACGAGGTGCTCAGCCTGATGGTGCCGAAGCGGATACGTGAGAGTCGGAGGCACCGAGCATTGCTAGGAGCCCAAACCGATGGCCCCTTCCTCGTCGTCGACTCGGCATACGTACGGTCGAGTTGGCAGTCACATTGTTGCCTCGGCGTAGCCAACAAAGCCGGAGTCAACACTGCTTGGCCCACCTTCGTCGAGCCAAGATGCCACAAGTCTGATATCACCTTGGCTCTGACCGTGACTCTCACCCCAGCACTCAAGCTGCTTCGACTTCTATGGCAGCACCGTGCTTCCTTTTAGGTAATCCTTTCTCATGTCTTGTTGTCCACATAAGAATAGATGAAAGAATAGAGATGAAGTATAAGTTAATATGGTATGAACACGTAAGCTTGTGTTACTATTCCTGTAGGATGATATTATAAACTACAGAGAGAAGAAGAAGTCATGCAAGCTTTTTTTTAATATATTAGTAGGTTTTACATTAAAACCCCCTCCACTTTCCTAATTACAAAGAAGACTATTTATACATATTTGCTATGTATATAGAGTTATATCTATAAGCAATTATGTTTTAAATGTAAATAAGTTCCTTACATATGTTACACAAATTCATTGATATATGTATATTTATGTAAGATGAGTATTTATAAATGATCTTTTATATATACGCCTTGTATATCTATAAAGTTATTTATAAACGAATATTTATGTGCACTTTATTACTTATATGTCCTTTTATTCAATATTCATGTATTTATATATTATCATTTCCATATATAAACTCATGCCTATAATTCAGTGAGTTAAATATATATATTATTATTTCAGATTATATAAGTATTATAAAAGATATTATTTTCCATATAAAACTATTTTCACAAATAAGCTCTAAATAAGGAAAACTGTTTTCGAAATTCACCGTATCGTAAACTTTGCAAATTTCTCAATTACTTTGTGCACGCTCGTCAGATCGAGACGAAACTTGCGCCATCAGGACCGTATCATTTTTCTGATCATGTATGCCAAGTTTGGTCCGATTCTGAGACAGTTGATAAAATTGCCGTATCGCAGGCCCTCCGGTCCGACTCAACGGGTGATTTTGTGCACGGCCCGCCGGAATCCAATTTTAGACATACGGTTGGGTTTGTATCAAAAAACCGGATCCGTAGACATGTAGTTTGACGATTTTAGAGACCTTTGACTCTGGCACGCTTTTCGGTGCAAAGCGGGTCCAACGGCGGACACCGTTTTTGCCCAAAATTATCGTTTTGCCCCTGTGTCCAGAATTGGACTTAAGGACAGGCAATCCTAGCTAATTTGACTATTCTGAGATCATTGGTATTATCTATTGCAGCTTTCGGGGACTGTTGTACGGGTTTTGACTATTGTGGTATTTTGAGTGATTTGGATCATCGATTTCACCAGCATAGGACCACAGGCGAGTACAGTTTATTGTCTGCATTTCGATATTGATTTTCACTATATTTCATTGGTTGGTCATTGGTTATATAATTATTTTCTATTATAAATTGTTGAGTCGGGAATGAGAAGTACCAAGGATGTGTGATCTGACCTTAGACCGTGTAGACCGTGTTGCATTTATTTCTTGTAGACAGTGTAGACAGTGATTTATTTATTTCTTGTAGACAGTGTAGACAGTGATTTATTTATTGCAAAGTAGACAGTGTAGACCATGATTATTACTGCATTTAAACTGTGTAGAGCGTGATTACTATTTGTAGACAGTGTTTCTTTATTGCAATATTTTCTGTAGACCGTGTAACTGTAGACCGTGTAACTGTAGACCGTGTAACTGTAGACCGTATAACTTTAGACCGTGTAGACCGTGTTTGACTTTGTTTGACTTAGCTTGACCTTGTTTGACTTTGTTTGACTTAGCTTGACCTTGTTTGACTTTGTTGTCTTCATGTTTGTTAAATGACACCCAGATACTAGTTTTAGTTGTTTAAATGACACCCAGATACTAGTTTTAGTTTCAGTTTGCTTTGGTAACTCACTATTGCTCATTACTTGGTACTAGTTTTAGTTGATTGTGTTTTTTTAAGACTAAACAAATGACACCCAGATATTACTTGTGTGTATGAGATAGCTTGAGTTGACTCTGGTCATTATTGGTACTTGAATTATAGGTTAGGCTTGTATAGCCTTGAATGGTGTGTGCTAGCTAGTATTGGGATACCAATATCGATAAGGTAAAGGGTACCTTGGTAGGTCATGACTAGAAATAGGATATTTGACTTAGATTTGACCTTGTTTGACCAAGGTTGACTATTTGACCTAGTTTGACCTAGTTTGACTTTGTTTGACTTAGCTTGACCTTGTTTGACTTAGTACAACCTAGTTTGACCTAGTTTGACCTTGTTTGACTTTGTTTGACTTTGTTTGACTTAGCTTGACCTTGTTTGACTTAGTACAACATAGTTTGACCTAGATTGTATATCATTGTTATTAGTAACTGTCCGCTACTAATGTGTGTCCCATAATAAGACATAATATACGAATTTGTGCCTGTTGGATAATATGTGTCCATCTTTGCAGAATTATTTCCAAATGGATATGAATTACTACTTGCGGAATCGTTCATGGATATACAATCGTCGTCCTGATGATATGTGTGGTGTGCGGGATGAATACATAGCGGGAGTAGAGCAGTTCCTGCAGTTTGCTAAGGCGTTCCCTCAGTACATGGACGGCACCAAAATTAAGTGTCCGTGTGTGAAATGTCATAACGTGAAATATTATCCAGAAGTGGAAGTGACATATCATTTGTACTCGAGGGGTTTCACGCCTAATTACTATCAGTGGACTGCACACGGAGAACTTGTGTCTTTAGCATCAGAGCCGGAGCCTTATGTTGAGCCGTATATGCATGCGGGACCTAATTTTGTTTCAGATAATCATGCATACGACGACGGGTGCGTGAACATGGTTTTCGATGCTGCGGGGCCTAGTTTCGTTCATGATGCACCTGAGGAGGCACCGAACGCCGATGCTGCACAGTTCATGGAGTTGTTGGAGAATGCAAGGACTCCACTGTATCCTGGTTGTGAGGATCATTCACCGTTAGAGGTGGTTACAAGACTGTTGAGCATTAAGTCAGATTTTAACATGTCGCAAGAATGCTACAACCGAGTGTTGGAGTTGATTATAGAGATCTTGCCGGCAGGTGCTAAGTTGCCTAAAGACTTCTACCGGTCTAAGAGGATGGTGAGATCGCTCTGGATAGGATACGAGAAAATCGATTCCTGTCGCAATGGGTGCATGCTGTACTACAAAGACGACAAGGACGCAGATGTGTACAGATTTTGTGGTGCTGATCGCTATAAGACAACTAGTACAGGAAGGTCTACCGATGCAAGAAGACCGACCGATTCAATGCACTACTTGCCTTTAACGTCGCGGTTGCAAAGATTATTTATGGTGAAAGAGACGGCCGAAAATATGAGTTGGCACATGCGAGAACAGATTGAAGGAGTGTTGGATCACCCATCCGATGGAGAAGCGTGGAAGCACTTTGATCGAGTGTATCCAGATTTTGCTTCAGATCCGCGAAATGTCAGGTTGGGACTATCTTCTGACGGTTTTACTCCTTTTGGTCTTTCGGGATCCCAGTATTCGTGCTGTCCTGTGATTGTCACTCCGTATAACCTACCGCCTTGGATGTGCATGAAGACTCAGTACATGTTTCTAACCGTTATAATTCCTGGTCCGAACAATCCCAAGAGGAACATTGACGTGTACTTACAGCCTTTGATAGATGAGTTGAATCAGTTATGGAAAGTAGGCGCTAACACGTACGATGTTTCCAGGAAGCAAAATTTTCAGATGAAGGCAACCCTTATGTGGACCATCAACGACTTTTCGGCCTATGGAATGTTATCTGGATGGAGCACTCATGGCCGTCTCTCATGTCCGTATTGTATGGACCGTAGTAAGGCTTTCCGCTTGAAACACGGCGGAAAACCGTGCTTCTTTGATTGTCATCGACAATTTTTGCCAAAAGATCATCCGTTCAGAAGGAACAGGAATGCATTCCGTGCCGACGTTGTAGAGAAGGGTGATCCACCGCCAAGGTGGTGCGGAGCCACGATATGGAAGGAGGTTAAAGATTTTCCAAGTGCTATAGAAGATCCTACAACTGGGTACAAGTGCGATGGATTTGGTAGAGTTCATAACTGGACAAAGAGGAGCATATTCTGGGATCTGCCATACTGGAGTACCAATCTGATCAGACATAATCTTGATGTCATGCATATTGAGAAGAATGTGTTTGATAACATAATTAATACTGTGATGGACGTAAAGGGAAAAACGAAAGACAATCCCAAGGCCAGGTTGGACTTAGAAGAAATATGCAAACGCCCTGCGTTGTATTTGATACAGCAGAATGGAAAACAGTTCCTGCCGAAGTCAATTTTCTCGCTGGACAAGGAGGATAAAGTGAGACTTTGTCGATGGATCCAGGGCCTAAAATTTTCAGACGGATATGTGTCAAATCTGAGAAGATGTGTCGATCCGAAGAAAAATAAATTGACGGGTATGAAGAGCCACGATTGTCACGTATTCATGGAGAGGTTAATTTCGATTGCATTTCGGGAATTCTTACCGCAGGCAGTTTGGGATCCATTGACGGAGCTTAGCATATTCTTCAGGGATCTTTGTTCTAAGAAATTGCTCGTTGATCGTCTAGAAAAGCAAGAGAAGGACATTGCGGTAACACTATGCAAGCTAGAGAGGGTATTTCCTCATGGATTCTTCGAGTCTATGGAGCATTTGCCGATTCATCTATCCTATGAGGCACGTGTTGGTGGACCCGTCGAATATCGATGGATGTACCCGTTCGAGCGACATTTGAATCACCTAAAAAGAAAGGTGAAAAATAAGGCACGGGTCGAGGGTTCTATTTGTGAAGCCTATGTTCTCGAGGAGATTACAAACTTTTGTTCGATGTATTTCAAGCCTCATGTTGCAACTAATAGAACGAGAGCTTCCAGAAACGACGAGGGAGATCATGAAAGTAATGATACAATACTGAAGGTATTCAATGCTCCAGGAAAGCCATCGGGTAAGATGAAAAAGAGATATCTGAACGATGATGAGCTAAGGGCTGCTCAGGTGTATGTATTACTCAACTGCGATGAGGAGGAAGTAGAGAAACTGGAGGGGTAAGTAATTAATACGTCTATATTATTTTAATAGTGTTAATTATTATACTATTATATTAATTGAACGATGTTGTTTTCAGCATATTTAATGATGATGTGAGGTCGGGTAGGCCACACATAACAGAAGAAGAACTAGAACAAGAAATAAGGTATTATTTTCCTTCATGGTTGAGTGCATATGTAAGACTTGAGAACTCTGTAATTACCTTTTTGTATATGCACTTGATTGAGAATGAGCTTAATTGCTTCTTTCGTGGTATTTAGCTCGATCGTCCATACGCAAGACTTGAGAATGAGTCTATTAGAACGCTAGCCAAGGGACCAATTTATGCTGCAAAAATATGGCCAAGCTACTGTGTTAATGGGTTTAGGTTCAAGTCAACAACTTGTCCGATCAGAGACAACTTTGTGGATCTCGATTCCACCAAAAACAGCTGTTTGTGTATCAGATCTTCGAACTACAAAGATGTTGATGCGGGCAACAATTTCTATGGCGTGTTACGGGAGATCGTGGAGCTGACATATAGTTATGGAATAGAGCCTGCTAAGATTGTATTATTCAGGTGTGATTGGTTCGATCCGATTGAAGGTCAAGGTTGGAAAGTAGACAAGCACGGTCTTGTTGATATAAACTATCGGCGTCGATATCAAGCCTATGAACCATTTGTCCTATCAAGTCAGGCTCAGCTCGTGTACTTCACAAGTTATCCTAAACGGGGAACAACAAGGTTGGACTGGTGGGCAGTATGCAAGACCAAAGCTAGAAATACCTTTGAGGTTGACGATATAGCTTATCAACAGGATGAACTACCTCTTGTAACAAATATTATAGAAGTGGACACGACGGAAGTTCCCTATTACACATCTAATTGTGTAGAAGAAGTAGAATTATCTGAAGAGGAAGATGCAGATGAAAGTGAAGATGTAGAGGAGGAAGAAGAAGAAGAAGAAGAAGAAGAAGAAGTAGATGAGCTAAACGAACTAGATGAATTTTCAGAAGAGGATTAAATCTGTACGTTTGTTTTATCATCATATTTGACACTTTAGTGACACTTCTATCATATAAATCTGTGACACTTCAGTGACACTTTATTGACACTTTTATTGACACTTCAGTGACACTTTTTGACTATGATATTTTTCAAAAATCTGTGATGTCTATCATATAAATATGTTTTTTTGTTTTATTGTCATATGTTTTATTGTCAGGTATGACTAGACCATCTGGACGACGCGGAGGATTATATATTAGGCAGCCCCGTCAGCCTCGAGCTGGGGATGGAGAGGGCAGTTCCGTACCCTCATCCTCATCTCCGAGTACGCCAGTGTACCGTTCTGTTCCCGGTCCATTCCGGGACAGGGCAGTTCTAGCAGGTTGGCGACTCCTCCCTCGTCGTCCAGCCTTCCTGATCCCGCGTCCAGCATCCCTGATCCCCCGTCCAGCATTCCTACTGTCGACGGCTCTATGGAGGGAGCCCACGCCGATCATATGGAGGACGACGATCAGACTGATCCTGCCCAGGCAGGAGGTGAGAGCGACCCTCCATGCGCTCCCCCGGGCGAGACGCGTATGGAGATTTGGACAGACGGGCCTATAAAGTAAGTTAATTAATTATTATATATTTCTCAAATGATTATATGTACATATATATTCATGAAAAATTATTATTGTATAGATATCGGCCTTCTGCAGTACAGAGACAGCTGGGGACATTTGTGAGGCAGAACTATGGTGGGCCTTGGCTCAACTACTTAGATGCTCCCGCAGATAGGAAGGCCTTTTGGTTCGCCCACTTCAAGGTAAAAAATTTGTTTAATTTTAAATTTTAATAATCATTTGTGTATATTATACAACTTTTGTATTTTACTTTTTGTAGAGGACCTATTTCTATCCACCACACCGGGCGGCGAGGATCGAGGGCCAATTTTCTGCCGTCATAGCCAAGCTCATCCGTGATGCGATCGACGACCAGAAGCGTCGTGATCGCTCCGGACAGCCGATCCAGGGTTGGATTACGCCAGAGCAGTGGACTGCGATGAAGGCTAGATTCAGCGAGCCCAAGTACCAGGAGCGGTCTGAGAAGGCCAAGGTGGCGCGGTCGAGCGCCGGTAAGTGGTGTGGTGGCTCCATTCTGATGACGGAGCATTTTCGTTATCTGGTACGTTTCCTATGACGGACATTAATTTATATATAGTTCGATATAATGTTTAATACTAATAATAGATAATATATTTTAACAGGTAAAAAAGGGTGAGGACCCGAACATGGTGACCGTCTTCCTGGTCACCCATCGGAGGGCTGGGGACTTCATTGACGAGAGGGCGACGCAGGCATATGTACGTTCTATTCTTTATATTAACTGACTATAATTTAGAAAACAGGAAAATAGATATCAATATAGACTTTAGTAAACACTTACACGTTAGCAAACATGTTCTAGGCCGAGTTTGTTCGGCTACAGAAGGAGGCGGCTGATGCTGCTGCTGCTGCTAGTGCGCAAGCAGAGGGAGGGGCTGGTACTTCCTCCCAGCCGCCTGCAGAGCCATCGCCGGACGAGCTCTGGATGACCGTCGTTGGCGGTCTTCAGAAGGGTACATACTACGGTACGGGATCCTACGACGCGTATTTGGCTTCGGAGTCATCCCGGGCCCCCTCTGTCAGCACGCAGTCTCCGGCTACGCAGGCGTCGTCACGAGCTGAGGATGTTCGTCGTCAGATCGAGGAGCTGTGTCGCGAGTTGCAGCAGCAGATTTCTGATGCGGTCGAGCGACGATCCGACCCTCCGATCGTCACCGGACGATTTGATGCGGTCGAGCGCAGTATACATGAGTTGATGACTCTGCATCAGACTACAGCTGCCAGCTTGCAGATGCTCACCGAGTCTACGCATCGCACAGAGCGTAGACAGGTCGAGCTGGAGGGATCGCAGAGGAGCATATCTGCCTCACTCGCTCAGTATACTGAGAAGGTGGTGAGTACCCTTGCTGCGCATGGTGAGCGACTGCGAGAGCTGGAGCAGGTACGTCCTCCGGGTCCATCGACGGCGCCGACTCCAGACATTCCACTGCCTCCTACTGTCCCTACGGTGCAGCTCACCCAGGAGCAGTATGAGTACATGCTATCCCAGATGCGCGGCAGGAGTCCTCAGTGATCCAGTAGATATTTTTTATCATCTTTGTATGTATTGGCCCTATGGGCCTATTGACCGTTCTGTACACTGATTTTCATTCTTATTTGCCCTCCATTGTGGACATGTATGTTTGTTGGATATTTACTTTGTTGGTATTTTTATTGTCATTTTTACTTTGTGATATGCACTTCTGAGAGCTTCATTTTCACGTCCTTCACTTTCTCGGACGTCGTAAAGGTTCCCGAGAAGGTGAAGGACGTGAAGAGGAAGCTCTGAGAAGTGCACCCTGAACTGTTGCTCTTTTTATCCAAAATAAAACATAGAACAGTAAGCGAAACTGTCGATGGTTCGAACACTGCACTTCACACACACTGTAAACACAGAAACACAACATAACAAAAATATCAATTATATTTTTAAAAAAATTTTTAAACATCTGCGACGTATAGCGACGTTCTGCGACATACTGCGACGGCAGATAGACGTCGCTATACGTCGCTAACTAGCGACGTTACGTCGCTAGACGTCGCTAGGGAGGACGTCGCCAAATCATGCCATATCATCATATATAAATAACAGAGCGTCGCAAGTGGTCGCTTTACGTCGTCATTTTGGCGACGTAATTAGACGTCGCTATATGTCGCAATTTTTGCGACGGCTAGCGACAATAAATTACGCGTCGCCAATAGCGACGTTCGGCGACTAAAGTGCCATCTGCGACGTCCCCTTTTCGTCGCTAAATACGTCGCTAATTGGTTTTAGCGACGTAATTTCCTTATTTAGCGACTTTTCCGAACGTCGCTAAAATGAGTTATTTTAGTAGTGTATTACTTATATGTCCTTTTATTCAATATTCATGTATTTATATATTATCATTTCCATATATAAACTCATGCCTATAATTCAGTGAGTTAAATATATATATTATTATTTCAGATTATATAAGTATTATAAAAGATATTATTTTCCATATAAAACTATTTTCACAAATAAGCTCTAAATAAGGAAAACTGTTTTCGAAAAACGAGAAAACCCTTCGATACGACGTGCGTCCCGCCAAATCGGATGACGTGGTCGCGAACCGAAGGCATCAAAAGGTGCGTAACGGCTTTGTGGTCGTGTGGGCTTTGACGGAATTCAAATTGGTCGCGTGTGCGCGACGAATTTGATGCGTATCCGTCGAAATTCACCGTATCGTGCACTTTGTAAAATTTTCAATTACTTTGTGCACGCTCGTCAGATCGAGACGAAACTTGCGCCATCAGGACCGTATCGTTTTTCTGGTCATGTATGCCAAGTTTGGTCCGATTCTGAGACAGTTGATAAAATTGCCGTATCGCAGGCCCCCCGGTCCGACTCAACGGGTGATTTTGTGCACGGCCCGCCGGAATCCAATTTTGGACATACGGTTGGGTTCGTATCGGAAAACCGGATCCGTAGACATGTAGTTTGACGATTTTAGAGACCTTTGACTCTGGCACGCTTTTCGGTGCAAATCGGGTCCAACGGCGGACATCGTTTTTGCCCAAAATTATCGTTTTGCTCCTGTGTCCAGAATTGGACTTAAGGATAGGCAATCCTAGCTAATTTGAATATTCTGAGATCATTGGTATTGTCTATTGCAGCTTCCGGGGACTGTTGTACGGGTTTTGACTATTGTGGTATTTTGAGTGATTTGGATCATCGGTTTCACCAGCACAGGACCACAGGCGAGTACAGTTTATTGTCTGCATTTCGATATTGATTTTCACTATATTTCATTGGTTGGTCATTGGTTATGTGATTATTTTCTATTATAAATTGTTGAGTCGGAAATGAGAAGTACCAAGGATGTGTGATCTGACCTTAGACCGTGTAGACCGTGTAGACCGTGTTGCATTTATTTCTTGTAGACAGTGTAGACAGTAATTTATTTATTTCTTGTAGACAGTGTAGACAGTGATTTATTTATTGCAAAGTAGACAGTGTAGACCGTGATTATTACTGTATTTAAACTGTGTAGATCGTGATTACTATTTATAGACAGTGTTTCTTTATTGCAATATTTTCTGTAGACCGTGTAACTGTAGACCGTGTAACTGTAGACCGTGTAACTGTAGACCGTGTAACTTTAGACCGTGTAGACCGTGTCGCATAATTGTCCCGAGACCGATCACATATCAAAGGTACTTCTAGCAGTTGGGGAAAGTCTGTTGTGTCTATTTATTTACTATTGGTTTTCTGTATTTCCTGTTTATTTTCAAAACTCATAATTGATGTCTAACCTTTGTTTCATAGTCATCTTCTTTATTTGAAATTGCATTCAGTGAATTGTGCTCGTTCCATTCCTGACTGGAAACCAACATTTTCAGGTTAGCTGTGGATTCACTTAGCTTGGGGAGTGACGGGAATACTTGCAGACAAAGGCCTAGAAACTAGCTAGAAAGTCGGGTTATAGTCATTCAACATTTGTACAAGTTTATATTTTCTGCAAATATAAAATTTGTGATCATTGTAAATTAAATTAATTTTGTGAATGAGTATTATTTGTGATTTTGATCTTCATGGCCGTGACAGCGTACTACCGCTGACACTGCGGCGTAGGCTGGCTTGAACACGTCTCGTATCCGTTTAAAAAAAAATGGGTGCGGGTCGTGACATCTGCTTCAGGAGTCCTTGCTGCCTCTAAGATAACTTCAATGTCCTGTAGCCAGGCATCTGCAGCAATAGCATCCTCGCTGCCATCGAAGAAGGGAGGGTTCAGGCGCTTGAAATTGTTGACCGCACTGTTCCCTCGAGGACCACTTCCGCTCATAGCATCTTGTACTGCTTGCTGCAAGGCATCACCTCGACGGTCCTGAGATACAAGCAACTCACGAATGAGCCCTATTAAGACCCCATCCTCTGACCCTGCTTGCTGAACTGGCTGGACTGGGGGCATTGGTTCTCCAGAAGGCATGGCTCGGGAGGCGGCTGCGGAGGACTGATCTTGATCTTCTTGTTGTTGCTGGTCTGCCGACCGAACTTCTTCTGGCTGATCAACATGAATGATGCCACTGAAGCAATGACGTCAGGAATATTAAGGAAGGACCAGGATAGAACAATAATGTAAGCATGTTACCAAGTCCGGGATCCAAGGAGATAAGAAGATATGAGTGGAGATCAAAGGCGAGTATAGATTGAGACATCTATCCGGTAAACCCTCACATTTCTTGATTGACAAGACCTGCATGGGCCACCACTTAAACCATGTCACGCCCCAGAACCAGAATATTGGAGAGCGGGGGCGGACATAGCCAGCTACATATAATGAAATGGAATCCATCTCACTATACGATCACGGCTGTCTAGAAATATGAGGGTTTATCTACAAGCCATCAGTCTCTTAAGGTCATAAATTATCCTATTGTCTCAATCTCAACCAACTAATAATAATTACAAGATATCAGACCACCAAATATACAATTGTAAGGCATCCCAAACATTACATATCCAGATGATCATGAAGCTAGTCGTACAAAATATAAGGACTAGCAAAAGTTAGGTCATACATGATCAACCTCGAGTTGCCAATCATGTTTACAGCCCGTAGGCAGACAGAAAGTAAAGTGCATCGAGCTAACAGGTGCTCGTCGGCTAAATGCCTCAAAAGAATAATGTACAATTACAGTGGGAGAATAAGAGAAACCCACTCGTTGCCAGGATTACCTCTAGTGGTCACCATCTGGCTGGAAAGCAGGTAGATCATTTGCTGCTGCTCCGGTATCTGGCCATACAAAACCAGCTGGGTCAGACCCCAGAAAGAGCAAGTGCCACAAAGGAGGCTTCACTTAAGAACCAAAACCAGCAAATTAGCACAATAATAATAAGGTAATAAAGACACGAATTAAGGAAAAACATAACAGATGATATACGATGAGATAACCTTGGGACTATTCAGATAACCATGTTACAACCCGTAAACCAAACAAGGACCGGGGTTGTAATCCTTTGTCTGAACGGAACTTGGATTCTCCCACCATTTATCGGCAAAATATAAGAAAATCATGACAGGTAGCAATTCTTGGGCAGGAAATCAAGACAAGACTAGACAGGTTATTCTCATACGATCAATCACGGCCAAGCAATAAGTACGGCTTGCTACTTTAACTAACTAGGGTTATCACAGGCCTAGTTACTAGCAAGATGCAAATGAGAAATTCCAAGTCCGGTTACCTGTTTGTTACTACCTGAGTGATCCCAGCAAGAAAAGAAAAAGATAGCAGGATATAGCAGACACACTGTAGTAAGATACATGTGTCCTAAGGTACCACACTCGACGGCGGGCTGGAAGTGCGCTCATCTCGACGGATAGCAACAAATCCCATGTATATATATATATAAGGCCGGGACCAAAGGGGCAACAGGTAACTGGAGAATTCTCCATGAACTATTTGATCCATCTAGTCATTAACCTAGCCAGATTTAGTATGAATTCTTGACCGTGGGAAACCAGGGATTCATGTCCTAGACATGATGCGAGACAAGACTGGTTGATTACACAAGCACATTCAATATAATCACCCACGGTGTCAAGAATTCACTTAGTATGTCAAGTTAGCCGTCGCAACAGCGTTAAGTTATCAAGTCATGCTACAAGTCAGGAGTGCGCCGCCACGGGCCACTATCAAGTTATCAAGTCACAAGGATTAATTACAAGTTACAAGTTAGGTGTGCACCCCACTGGGTCACTAGTAAGGGGATCAGAGAATACCAGGGTCATAATCCACAGAAAAATCTCGAGAACCATACTAGTCATAAACAATTACTTGAAAACTGTGTTAGGCCGTGTCGGGTCAAGATAGTCGTGCTGTGTTGAACAGATCTCAGAAAAACCCAATCCATAAAAAAAAACCAAGTCGAGAAATAAAACCAATACTCCAAGAGCCAATGGGTTAAGCAAGGGGTTCAGGGTGCAGCGTACGCACAAGACACGCACGCAGGAGAGCGGCGTACGCGAAAAAGTCACGCACGCAGGGGAGCTGCGTACGCGAAAAGTCACGCACGCTGGAGAGCTGCGTACGCGAAAAGTCACGCACGCCAGAGAGCTGCGTACGCGAAAAGTCACGCACGCTGGAGAGCTGCGTACGCGAAAAATCACGCACGCCAGAGAGCTGCGTACGCGAAAAGTCACGCACGCTGGAGAGCTGCGTACGCGAAAAGTCACGCACGCCAGAGAGCCGCATACGCGAAAAGTCACGCACGCCAGAGAGCTGCGTACGCGAAAAGTCATGCACGCGAGAGAGCTGCGTACGCGAAAAGTCACGCACGCCAGAGAGCTGCGTACGTGCAAAAGCACGCAAGCAGAGAGCAGCGTACGCAAAAAGTCACGCACGCCAGAGAGCTGCGTACGTGCAAAAGCACGCAAGCAGAGAGCTGCGTACGCGTAAAAACACGCACGCAGGGTCTGGGTCGTCTTCTCCATGGCTGAGAAGAAGCTCCAATGGCTCCCAAAACTTCAAAACATCACAACTTGGCCATCCGAACTCCAAATCCGGATTTCCAAAGTTCCAACCAGGGTAGAATTGAACTCTCTTCCACATGGAAACATCAAAACCCATAAAAATCCAACTTAAATAGATCAAAACCATGCAAAATCGAAAATAGGGAAAACTTAGATCTAGAACAATGGGGGCTCCAAATCACAAAATACCAAGTTCTAATGTTGATCACCATGTCCTAAACTAGCAAATGGACAAATAAAAGAGGATTCTCATGTGGTGGCAAGATGCACTTGCCTATGGGTGGTGTTTGTGGAGAGGAAGGAGAAGAGTGTTGTGTAGAGGAAGGAGAAGAAGAAATTAATGGAGGTTTATGAGGAGAGAGAAAAGGTTGGTGGAGTTTTAAAGAGGGTGGAATGTGGTGTGTTGAGGGTGGAGCATAGGCTAAGGTGTTCCAATACACATTAAACCAAACCAAACCAACCCAAACCAATTAAAACCGAGCCATGACAAAACCCAAAATACGAGAGATACTGAAATTCCACAAGTTGAAAAAATAAAAATACATGTCAAAATTCAGATACGAGTATAAATACGAAATAGGGAAATACGGAAAATGAGGGTGACACTATCATATCAATTTTAAACTACCATATAGTTTGATAATCGTATATGAATTGAATTTAGTGTTTTACTCACAAGTTGTACCATCAAAAAAAAATTATGAATCATATGTAACACTGTATCCGGACTCTATTCTATCCGAAAACAAAACCTGTTGGGAGTGACAATCACATCTTCTTCTTCCACAAACTTTTGCTTATGCATAATAAAAGTAAGACATGCATAGTTTGCTTTATGCATGTGGAGAACCATGAAAGTGCATTACATAGGAGGAGCAATTTATTCTTGGAAAAACAAATAGAACTTATAATAGTTACTATGGAAGAGCAGTAGATATCCTGCACCTTCAATAATGTTAATACTTGAAACTAAACAGCATGCTCTCTTAACCACATATCCATAATGCAAAAATGAAGAACGAAAAGTGAAAAACAACGTAAATTATTATTTCCAAATGGGCCAAAACTATTCTGTTAAGTATTTCTTTTTCTACTCTCGTCTCAAGTCAACATGGCTTGTTCAGTTGTTTGATTAGCAATAAGGAACGTTCTTAGAAAAAAGTCAACGAACAGATGTGAAAAGATTGAATCAACTTGTTAAAAACATTATGTTAAAGAATTACATCAACATAACAGACTAATCTTTAGAAAGAATTAATAATATTAAAAAATAATTATAAAGTAACAATAGCACATAATACTTTCAACCCATGGCTACAATAATGGCATCTAATATCCCACCACATTTGTTCCATGAAGAGAAATGGAAAACTTCATCCGTCCCAAGAGTATAGAAACTTTTGATTTACTAATGAAACAAAAGATAAAGAGAATTACTATTCATCTCTTTACGGACGTTAGAACAACATGTATCAATTCTTTCACTTAGAACAATATTTAAACATAATGTCTTGTAAGACAGGAAATAAAATTTGTAAATGGTTAAACTAACATATATAAAATGATATTCAACTCTTAGATTGTTGGAAATATTTGCGTTTATCTTCAAAATTCTGTAAACAAAAATAAATAAAATTAAAGTTACCGGCCTCCGGGGAAGTCGCGCACGAAGCACTGCCCTAAGAGTTGATTCGGGTCTATGTGCAGACTTTGTCCGAATGCTCCTAGTGGTAAAACCCCTGCTCTACCGGTATCCCGTCATCGCACACGACTAGGGGAGATTGACCCGAACTTAGCTTTTGCCCAGAAGATAGAAATAATTAGAATGGAAGTGGATGATTGAAAATGGAATAAATTTTGTAGGAGTTATAGACATAATTTTTAGAGGGTGGAAACCTTTTTTTTTTTCTCTCCTTTTCAACAACATAAAGGAGACATGTATATATAGGAATCATGTCACAAAACAATATATCAATGGTCTTTCAATAGGATTCAATAGGAATAAAGGTGTGATAATGGGTACTAATGTGACCGTTTTAGGGGTTAAAGAAATGATTCATGATAGGACTTTAATGTGAATAAAGGGGATAATAATATAGAGAAAAATTGATTTTTTTCACCAATTATTACAACAGTGTCAGCTTTGTCGGAGTTTTTTTTTTTTTTCATTTATAATATCCACTTTAAAGCTCTTATCTTGAAGTAGTTTGATTTTAGTTTTTTGTACGTGCCATCTATTTGTCCTATATATTGAAATATTCGTAACTATTCCAATGGTATTTAATATAGATATTTAATATAATTTTTCTTTAAATTATTTTTAAGTCAATAAATCCAACTTAGACTTGAGTGGATCCTTGATCAACTTTTATCCAGGACCATGAGGGTGGCAATGGCTTTGCAGCTTTTGCACGTGCAAAAGGGGGAGGAAAGAGGGAGAGAGAGTAAATTTAAACATGGGTTGCTGACTCCGTTTATGTGAGATTTGATCTATGAATGCGTTTGAGATTGCTTATCATTGAGAATTTTGTCTTCTTTTATTTCCTTATTAAAGCAACCCCATAAGCAATTTGGTTTTATTTTTTATTTTATTATTTGAAAAGCAAGTTCAACTTAAGAACAACTTTTGAAATAATGTGAGGGATCATTATTAAAGTTGCTATTGTTGACACTTTTTTTAATCTTCAATTCAAAACCAAGCCAAAGCAAATATCAAGAAATGGGAACTTAATGTCTAGTATTCCAACCTACGAGAGGCGGAAGAGGAGGTCTGGAGCATCGTGCGATGTCGGTGGAAGACATGCACGAAGATGGAAGACTGATCTAGCAAGATCGGGAGTCAAAACTGACTAGTGATAAGAATTTCGATGTGGCCAACTAGAAGCCAGACGAAATTCTAGAATTTCTCGACCAGGGCCTGTGCATCTTTATGGAACTTCGCAATAGTTTTGATTATGATGGGTCCATCGGGTGTATTCTTCAGCATGTCTGGACTATGTTTGATCGATTTTCGATAACTCAGATTTGTTAGACTAATTTAGGGTTTTCTAAAACATAGATAATATCATGTAGTTAAAATAATTAGCTATATGATAATATCATGTAGTTAAAATATGTTGGATCGATTTTCGATAGCTCATATTACTAGTAACTTGTGCATTGCATATGATATGCATAATTTTTTTTTTGTTAAAATAATTAAATTAAAATTTTGAATATTTTAGATATCATGTAGTTAGTTTAAATATTGAATGTATTTTAATTAAAATTTGTTCTTCGTAGAACTTTGAATATATGTTTAGATAATAATATATAGTTAGTTTAAATATTGAATATATTACAATTTGAATTTGTTATATATATATATATATATATATATATATATATATATATATATATATATATATATAGGGTGTAATAGGGTGTCCACTTCTTAATGGAGCTTGGAGGCTCGAACCCGCGCCACTGCGCCGGAGTGCCTCGCCGTTGTCCGTTCCCAACGGGCTACGGCCTCGGAGACAAGTAGACACCCTCCATAGGGTGACACCTCACCTCCCTCATCCTCTATATATAGAGAATAAGGGAGGTAGGGTGGCACCTCATGGGAGGGTGTCTACTTGTCACCCCCCATGCTATCATCAAGCACATGGGTGCATGATGATAGCATGTAGGGGGTGACAAGTAAACACCCTCCATAGGGTGGCACCTCACCTCCCTCATCCTCTATATATAGAGAATAAGGGAGGTAGGGTGACACCTCATGGGAGGGTGTCTACTTGTCACCTCCCATGCTATCATCAAGCACATGGGTGCATGATGATAGCATGTGGGGGGTGACAAGTAGACACCCTCCATAGGGTGGCACCTCACCTCCCTCATCCTCTATATATATATATATATATATATATATATATTAAAAATTAAGTTAATTTTTACATTTAACCATTGAAAATTGAAATTATTTTTATACGAGGATATACATAAGACAAATATTAATGATAGTTAAGTATAAGAATTAATTATTTTTATTAATTAATGCATGATATACGAACTGAAGCTCACTACAGTAGAAGAGATTATTCTCCCCAAAAATTCTTCTTCCAACCATCCATTCCTCTCCCAAACACCATGCTGTCGCGATCGATAGCAGCTCCGGTGAGGAGTTCCTCGCGGTCCAGCGGGACCGGCCGACGCGAAAGGCGGCGGTGGCGGTGGCCGCACTCGGTGGCAGGGGTGCACGCGAGGACGACGAGGCCCGGTGGACGTGGTCGTGACGGTGAGACCTCAGCCGCGGGGGCGGAAGAGCCGGACGCGGCGGCGGCGACCGAGGATCGGCGGAGAACTTCGTTCCCCTATCAACGAGATCAGAAATCCGTGACCTAGCATGGTGAGGGCTTCCTTCTTGTTCTTCCGAGTGACTCAAAGTCAGCAGCTTTCGCAATTTGTTGCAATGCCTACATCCAAATTGCCGACTTTGATTTTGTATTCGCAAAGACTTTGATTTGGTCCCCCACCGGTTGGAGCACGGAAGGAATGTCATAGACCTTCTCTATCGACCCTGCTGACTTTTAGATCTACTTGCTAATTCTGAATTCCCAGGGAACGTCATCTTTGCCATTAGCATTTCCTTTTTATAGACTCCTTCTCGCTACAACACTTTTCAATCGCATCTTGATCATTCCGTCGGCGAAGATGGCAGCGCCAACTGCTCTTCTGCTGCTGTTCTCGCTGTTCATCACATCGGTCGGAGTCAGCAGTGGCGGCTCCTATTCTCAAGATGGTACCCCTCTCTCTCTGAGGCTCTCAGTCCAGTCTGTTTCAATACCCAGCCATATATATATACTGATGCTTAAGATGTAATGGTTTGTTAGTTTAGCTTGTCTGAATTCATTCCTATGTCTTGTATATGTGGCGGGGATGGAAATTCTGAGGCTACCATTTTGGAGTGTCTATGTTGTATCTGATGTGGTGTCTGACACGACCCTTACCGATAGTTGAGATGGTTTTGATTTTTTCGTATGTAAACCAAAAATTTGACCATCCTAATGGTTTTGGACCTTTTTTTAAAAAATTATGATAAGACAACATCTTGACAAGATCCTACTTGTCTAGACTGCCCACGTGTCACGCCCCAGAACCATAATACTGGAGAACGAGGACGGACAAGGCCAGCTACGTATATCCGAGTACACCGGTCTTTCGAGATACGGTCACGGCTATGTAAGACATGGAGGTTAGGATACAATCCAACAGTCCAGAGTAATTAATACTGTTGTCACAAACTCAGGAAATCCAAATACGTTGCATAATTCATTTAAGTTTTTTTCTTTCGAAAACCATGAAATCGCTCAAACCATGAAAACACAAGATACGATACACGAATACGTATCTGTATACAAATATAGATACAGTGCAACGAGTCTTACAATTCTTTCATTCTTAGAAAAATTTCGTCCTCAGAATTTCAAGAAGTCACTAAATCAGACAAGAAAATCCAAAAAAAAAAATCATAATATCAGGAACTAAGAAGGAAATTCATAGAATCATGAAATCCAGGTTTAAAAATGCACAAGGAAATTAAAAGCAAGTCTATACTACTGCAGATATAAAAATCTCACAAAAGCTAAGGATAAGATATGGAGTACACGAATAAGTAAGTCTCGTGAGTCGAATAGATACAGGTAACAAGTTCGGATATTATTCTCGCGCTCCCATGTTGACTCACCCGGTGGGTGATGACCCCAAGCGACACGGACTAATCACGATTCTTGAGAACCTTCTTCCTCCGGTCCAAAATAGATACAAGCCTCTCCTCATGCGATAGGTCGGTACCAACGACCAGGTCGAAATGATCTAGAATATGGCTCGAATCCGAAACATACCGACGCAACGGAGATACGTGAAACACATCATGTACCTCGCGAAACGACGGTGTCTGACATGACGCTTACTGATAGTTGAGATGGTTCTAATTTTTCATATGTAAACCAAAAAATGACAATCCTAATGGTTTGGGACTTTTTTTAATTATGATAAAATGAGATGGTTCTGATTTTTCATATGTAAACCAAAAAATGACAATCCTAATGGTTTTGGACTTTTAAAAAAAAAAAATTATGATAAAGCCTTATCTTGACAAGTATCCTACTTGTCTAGACTGCCCACGTACCCCAACCCGATGTAGGGTTTGGTTGGACATCCACGCCAGGAGAATCAGGTCATGGGCCCCACTTTAGAAAGTCTAAAGTGAAAAGCATAATTCTCCCAGAAGCCAAAAGGGAGGGAGAAACGAAGCGAGACATTCCAGTTAGGTTGGCACCCCTCGAAACTCGTCACTCCACCCCAGTGGCAAAACCGAGAAGCTAAGGTGTCTCCTATAATTAGAATAGCATTTCTGCCCAGATAAAATGGGCTGTCGCCGATGACTTCTCTGCAAGGACTGGGTGTGCTTTTAAGTGTAAAATATCAGAAAGTCCTTTCCATCTCCAAGAAGTTGAGTAGGATTCCTTACAAACATATATAATTTTAAAACTCCATTGATGGATACAATATCCTATCAAACCTGTAACTGTAAGGTATTGAGTAGGATTCCTTGCAAACATATATATATATATATATATATATATATATATATATATATATATATATATATTCACAAATATATGCCACACTGACATTTCCTAAGGACTTTTTCAATAATCTTCAATATTTAGTGTCTGTGAAGATTTCGGCAATTGTCATATTTTGTTCCTAAGCCTTCGTATAAGACTTCTCAACACCATTAGGCTGACAATGAATTGACGGGAACTCGCAGCTGCTGCTCTTCGAGCTCTAATGGACAAGATGAAGAACACACCACCAAGCTGGGGACAATCAAGCTCTGTTTGTATATGGGAAGGGATTACATGCAACAACTTCAGCAGGGTGATCTCATTGTGAGTCTTCTTCTCCTGAAAACCAGCAATTGGCTACGGAACGTGCCAGGTTCTAACTAACAAATCTTTCAGGAAGTTGTACAACATGGGCATTGAAGGTACATTGAGCAGTGACATCGGGAGCCTCACCGAGCTACAAACCATGTAAATTCCTCTGGTTTTCATTACAGAAAGTTATGCTCACAATTCAAAACATTGGTGATATTAGAAGAGGGGTAGCACGTTTCAAAAATTATAAACGCAGTACATATCGCCGAAGGTAACAGCGATATGAGTGGCACCCAAACCGCCAATAGGTTTGACGGGATGGATCGATATATACCGCCATTAGGTTTGGCGAGACAGTCACAAGACCGCCATTAGATTTGTCAGTATAAGTGCATATATATATATATATATATATATATATATATTTTGAGAGATGGATCGATTGCTTTTGTCGTGGACGGAAAGAGAGAAACATGATGACTCAATGCCCCTGGCAAAAATAGACGAGGATGTGATTGTTACTGCAATTGTTGTGGACTATTGCGGTTACCTACTCTTTTTATGGATTATTTGTGCTCTATATAGTGATTATTTGTTGCAATTGTCATATATTTTGCAAGTATATAAATATGAAACCCATTATCTTTCTCTGACAACTACAGTGATCACTCAATACATGAATACAAATTAGGTAAAACAAATAATTAACCGATTAGGGGCATGTACTCTTCCTAATGCTGATACCAACAATTGTAACACAGTCCAAGAAATCAATCTTACTCCACAATGATGAAACTTTGTGCAATCTCTTTCATCAACATGTCAAAACTTTTATCCGATAATTAAGTAACATGATTTCATGAACACATTAGTGGTGAATCGATTGCACATCTTAATCCAGTAAAGATTAGTCGAATCTAAACATTAATGTCTGCAGAGATCTGTCGTACAATAAGAAGCTCGGTGGTCCACTCCCTCAGGCTATTGGAAATCTTAAACAGCTTACTGCTCTGTAAGTTCCTGCCAGTCCCATTACCAAATAAATTCAAAATCATCACTTTTTTCGTGTAACTAATTTCATCTTCGGTACTTGTTTGATGGTCGTCCAGGTTCTTGGTCGATTGCAGCTTCAGTGGTAGCCTCCCAAGCGAACTAGGCAATCTGTCACAGATCGTGTTCTTGTAAGGATTTTACTGTCAGAATCTAGATTGTTTTCCTTCTTGGTATTTTTAGATACCTATAACATTTTCTCATATATATAAAGGAGTTTGACTTCGAATAAGTTCACTGGAAGGATACCTGCCTCTCTTGGTATGCTCTCCAATCTCGCACTTTTGGACCTGGCAAAGAACCAGTTAACTGGACCTCTACCTATCTCCACTGGCACCGAACCTGGATTAGACCGGCTTATCAATACAAAGCATTTGTAAGTTAATTCCTTCTGTCTTCATTAAACTATTCCACAATCTTCCATGAAGCTAATCTTTCTTCCTTTTTCTTATCCTCTTAATAGCCATTTTAACAAGAATCAGTTGTCAGGCTCCTTTCCTGAAGAGCTTTTCAGCTCTGATATGACCCTTGAACACATGTGAGAAAATATATTCTCGGATTTTACTTATCTTGGTGTTTAGCTGTTCATGTTCTTATAAGCTAGTCCAATCAGAATTTGCGACAGAAATCAATTTACTGGAAGGATTCCAGTCTCCGTAGGACTTGTCCAATCTCTTACAGTTATGTGAGTGTCCCAGTATCTATTAATCTGTTCTCATTTGAATTTATTTGATCAAGATTGTTGATTCTACTATTATCTCATCTTGTGAATAGCCGTCTCGACAAGAATTCTCTTAGTGGGCCAGTTCCTTCCAATCTTAATAATCTTACACGCCTCAAAGTACTGTAAGTGATCTTGCTCGATGCAAAAATATAACAAGAAATTGAGGAAAAATTAATACCAGCTTCATTTGTTACTTGTGTCATTTGCTTTCAGTAATTTGGGGGCAAACAAGTTAAGTGGAGCAATGCCAAACTTAACTGGGATGAATGATCTCAGAACTATGTAAGAACTCACTCAAACCTTACCTTGACAAAGCATATTCTTTGCTCTAATGAACTTAAATGTTATTATATTGATATTATCTTCAGAGACTTGAGCAATAACTTATTTGAACCTTCTGAATTTCCTGCTTGGATTTCTGATATGGAAAATCTCACCGCGTTGTAAGTACAAGTTGCTATTGAAGTACCGAAGTCGATAAAAGTTCGGAAAGCCAACATATTAACCAAGAATTTGTTATTGGTGGCATCCAGGATGATAAATTCAGGAGGCCTCTACGGTGAAGTGCCTCAAAAGCTCTTCAGCTTTCCTTATTTGCAACAAGTGTAAGTGTGCTATTGCCGAAATTGAGAGCGATACAGCGAAAATATGAAAGATAATTTCTGTCACACCTAACCATATTCTGAAACTTTTCCAGGATACTGAAGAACAACTCACTCAACGGTAGTCTCGACATGGGAAGCAACATTAGCAAGAGGCTTCATATCGTGAATTTCGAAAATAATGCTCTTACTTCGGTTGCACTGGACACTGGCTATAACAATACCATTATGTGAGTAATTTTGTATCATTCCCGTTCCATAACTCAATCATGACTTAAACTATATGCTTCCGATGATCATTAAAACGTTAACTTGCAGATTAGTTGGAAATCCTGTGTGCAGTAGTAATGCTCAGTTCTCGGAAACAAGCTACTGCGTCCTTCAGCAAGATCCAGTGGCATCCAATTACTCCATCAGCCATTCCAATTGTAGCTCTCAATCGTGTCCTCAGAATCTCGACTGCCCAAATCCTTATCAGGGAATGATGGTCATGAGAGCGCCTTCGTTTCGAGACGTGGCGGATCACTCCGTGTTCATAACACTCGTTAAGGACTTGTGGGAGAAATTTGGCCCAGTTATTGGCTCAGTAACTATCGAGAATCCCTTCATAGACGGCGATAATTATCTGCAGGTGCTTCTAAAACTCTGTCCGATAACAGATTCGTACTTCAATCGGACTGTGATTCTGGTTAACCTTGATCTAAGCAACAAAAACTATGGACCTCCAGGAGATATTTTCGGTCCATACTACTTCGATGCATTTGAATACAATTACCCAGGTTTGCAGTCCAACTGTACCGAGTACGAGAACTTACTGATCAACATTTTTTTCTTATTAGAAGACTGAATAATATTGTCTAACAGGCGGAAGATCCGGAAGATCATTCAAGGTTATGATCATTGGAATGGCAGTTGGTTGTACATTTCTGATCGTCGTACTCGTAGCCGTGGGACTCTATGCTCTGCGGCAGAGGAGACGGGCACAGAGAGCCATAGAAGTCATGGATCCTTTTGGTAAATAACCATGAAACACTTGCATAGCTATGACCATTCAGGTTACCCTTTCTTATAGGCTATGCTGCACGGACACGGATACGACACGGTAAGGACACAAAGACACGGACATGACGTGTCCTAGTGTATTTTGGAGAGTCTGGGTTGTGCCCGACACGACACGGCCCACATTTTTGGAGCGATCCATGCTTTTCCTAGCTTGTAGGTTCTGACAGTCCTATTGTACGTGTTTTCGACTTGCCAGCATCTTGGGCACGTAGCGGTGAAGGTATCAGCGCGCCTGAACTACAAGGCGCTAGATGGTTTTCCTACGATGAGCTGAGGAAATGTACCAACGATTTCCCGGAGATCAACGAAATTGGATCCGGCGGCTTTGGGAAGGTTAGATTCTCAGTGAGAGCTCTACGAAAGAAAATGTAACATCCAACAATGTGCAGTCCCGTGAATTCTACAGGTCTACAGAGGAGTCCTATCGGACGGGAAGTTGGTCGCAGTCAAGAGGGCCCGGGCGGGTTCTTTTCAAGGCGGGGCGGAGTTCAAGACCGAGATCGAGCTGCTGTCGAGGATCCATCACAAGAACCTGGTGCAACTCGAAGGTTTTTGCTTCCAACGCGGCGAGCGCATGCTGGTCTACGAGTACATCCCCAACGGATCGCTCAGGGAGTGCTTGTGTGGTATGTCCTCCAAATAACTGTGTACAATATCACCATATTTTTTCTGTCACCTTGTAATGTATACATGTATTGCCGAAAATAGGAGAGGGTGGCATAGTGTTGAGCTGGCAGACGCGACTGTCGGTTGCTCTGGACTCTGCCATGGGCTTAGCTTATCTTCACGAGCATGCGAATCCTCCGATCATCCATAGGGATGTAAAGTCTACCAACATCCTTCTGGATGAGAATTTGAATGCAAAGGTTGCGGATTTTGGTCTTTCCAAGCTAGCATCTGAAGGAGAAGAAGGCCAATACTCTACTCAGGTTAAGGGAACATTGGTAAGTAAATTAAGTCTGGACTTACCATCTTCATAGGTGATATAGATTGCAACGGAGGGTCGCAGTCTGTGTTGTTAATATCTTACGATACACAATGGGTATCTTACGATACGATATACTACCATTTCATTACGTACGGTTGATCCTATACGGTACACATAGGATGATAGATAGTATCAAAGGTTCGAGGTATCGGTATCGACCTTTCTATGAGTAATCGGTATTGGCGGTATCGGCTGTATCAGTGGTTTCAGATCGGAGTATCGAATTTTTTGGTATCGGAAAGTAAATAATTATTAATAAATTTAGAGAAAGTATTTTATACATTTAGGCATACTTTTAACTATTTTTTTGTATTGTTTCATAGTAGTTTTGAAAGTAAATGAAATAATAGTCACCCTTGATTGATTTACCTACGATAGATAAGTTTTCTTCATTTTCATGCTTTTACAACCTTACTATATTTTTACATCCTTGCTTATTAGTCTTTTTTGTTGATTTTTTTGCCGAATTGATTGGGCAAGAGAGCACCAATGTCAGTATCGGTATCGGCTGATACCGCAAACTGTGTAATGTATATTTAAGAATATGGATTCTTGAATTAGATAGACTTGTAGATATGAAACAAATATAAAAGTGATAATAAAATTATATTAATCATGCTACTACAGGGATTTAGTATAGATCTTACCTCCTAGAGTTATTCTTTTATCATATGATGCACGATAGGATAACACAATATATGATTCGGTACACAAGCAAATCGATACACCATACGTATCTCGAGTTGACACACAACCTAGTCAAGGACTAGAGATTACATTGTTGTCTAAATTTTTGAAGGTTTACTTGTAACTTCATCCGAGTCCATTGAACTAAAAGAGTGATTGAGTACACTGTTAGAACAGAACATTTGTTAATTTTTTTGCCGAATTGATTGGGCAAGAGAGCACCAATGTCAGTATCCGTCAGTATCGGTATTGGCTGATACCGCAAACTGTGTAATGTATAGTTAAGAATATGGATTCTTGTATTAGATAGACTTGTAAATATGAAACAAATATAAAAGTGATAAGAAAATTATAAGTCATGCTACTATACGGATTTACCTCCTAGAGTTATTCTAGTATCATCTGATGCACGATAGGATACGCGATATATGGTTCGGTACACAAGCAAATCGATACACGATACGTATCTCGAGTTGACACACAACCTAGTCAAGGACTAGTACTTACATTGTTGTCTAAAATTTTGAGGTTTACTTGCAACTTCGTCCGAGTCCATTGAACCAAAAGAGTGATTGAGTGCACTGTTAAAACAGAACATTTGTATTCTATGAACATTATTTACTTTTCAGGGTTATTTGGATCCGGAGTACTACTCCACGCAGATGCTGACAGCAAAGAGCGATGTCTACAGCTTTGGGGTGGTAATGCTGGAGCTGGTGACTGCGCTGCCGCCGATACACGAGGGGAAATATATCGTCCGCGAGGTTAGGAAGGCAGTGAACAAGAACGAGGAGTACTACGGTCTGAAGGACCTCATAGATCCTGCCATCATTCGGGACAACTTCGTGGTGGGCTTGGGGTGGTTCGTGGAGCTGGCTCTGGAGTGCCTCGAGGAGTCGTCCGCTGGCCGTCCGGCCATGAGCGACGTCGTGAAGGAGATCGAGATGATGGTGCAGGATGCTGGCGGTGCGAGGAGAGATTCGGCGGCGGCAGCGGCAGCTCCGTCTGCCAGGAGGGCAATGCCCAGGAGGGATGCAAGCAGCAGCAGCAACTATTTTGAGTACTCTGGTGGTTACTCGTTCTCCACAGAAATTGTACCAAAGTAAAATTGTATATATTTTGTAGCCGAATAAATCTCATTCGAGTGTGAGCTCTCGGAGTATTAAGGGAGTTGGCAAGCGTAAGAACATACCATTTCGGGACCTGAACCTGTACATAAGTCTGAAATGGAGTAGTGTGTTTGGTTGAGTTGTAATATACTTGAGAGTAAGGACCACAAGTGGCCTCAGGTTGTACTCTTCAGTATTACTATTTGTAATCTGATTCCTGGTACGATTTTTGTTAGTTCCGCTAGCCGAGCACCTTGTTTGATACCGCCAGGCAAGTATCCGCAAGATCCAACATATTGTCATCTCCGTTCGGCCACATAACCAAATCGACACGTTCATTCACACCACCATTGTGTGCCAACTACAACGTATGCAAATTTCTTGGCACCCAACTATGCATGAACGTTCAACACCATCTGTTTCGAATCAATTAGAGTCGTTAGTTCAAACCACTTGTTGGGAACACGACGTGACCTGAACCAGAGTTAGCTCATGAGGTGTGATATTGGATTGGACATATATGTCTTAAAAGAATTTTTTTAGGTAAGTCCTCAACCAATCCCAATTATCTACACATCATGATCCAACTTTATATCCGATGTGGGACTAAATTACCAATACTATTGTCACCCCTTTTGAGGACTCAACCGGAAACGAGATATAATATAACATTTTGAAGTACATCGAGACTATTTCAAAAGCATAAGGTATAAAAGCGTAATTTAAATACTTATATTGTTATATATTCTTTTGAAGTGGTTCCGATAAAATTTTCCAAAAATGTTCAAATGAGCACAATTTACAAAGTTTTTTTTTTATGGTGTCCTGTAGGGGTGAGCATTCAGTTAATTCGGTTTAAACCGAACTGAATAACCCAAAACCGAATTGGACCGAAACCGAACCGAAGTGGCCCAAAATCGAATCAAACCGAATTAAATCGGTTCGATTTTCGGTTTATTCAATTTGTTTTTTGCGCCTTTTTTGTTAATATTTATAGTAACTAAGCATACCTAGACATATTTAGTGTGTATATATATATATATATATATATATATATATATATATATATATATATATATATATATATATAAAATTTTTATTCGGTTTTCGGTTTTGGACCGAAACTGAAACCCAAAACCGAAAACGAAAAAGAAAATTTAGTGTTTTCAAAACCGAAAGCGAACCGATTTTTTTAAAAACCGAATCGAAACTCTTATTCGGTTCAGTTCGGTTCGGTTTTCGTCCAAAACCGAATAATGCTCACCCCTAGTGTCCGACGTAGCGCTTGGAACTTTTTGTGCACACTGCATTGTATATCTTTTGGGCCAACTGTCCTCCAACTTTTACCATAAATGAAAGTAATAATACACTCCCATAGCTCGATCCATTGATATTTTGCCGTCCAGCTAGTACTTTTATGTTTCTTTCCACTGATGATAAGGGTAACTCGGGGTTGACAATTTATAAAGTTAAAATCGAGTATAAAATTAAGTTGCCAAATACAGTTCCAACGCTATAGTTGCCATTAGTATAATTTGGCCTACCTACTTTTCCAACTTCTTCTCCTTATATTAGTTGATAGTTTTATTTTTATTTGACAAATTCCTTACAGTTTTATTTTCCAACTTCTTCTCCTTATATTAGTTGATAGTTTTATTTTCTTTTGACAAATTCCTTATTCCTTGCAGTTTTATTTTACTTCTTTGTTTGTTTACCAAACTCAAGTGGTTCTTGTAATTACCGAAAAGAGGTATAATATTTCGACTGGGTAGTAAAAGATTAGTGAATCAAGCCAATGTGACGTATATATTCCTTCTATTTATTTGATGTTAGTTGGGAACAGTGAGTCCAACAGGCATATATTGCAGTATATACTAAGTCCCCTAAGTATCGTCAGAAATCTTAAAAAAACATTTCTTTGTTTGTTTTAGTGTGTATGTTCCCGCGTCAACTCTACAGCAAGCAACAAACAGCAAATAAACAACAACAAAAATGGCACCACCAACAGCAATTGTCCACGAGCCGGTCAATGGTGAGAAACAAGTGCACCAGGCCCTTAGTTTATTACTCTGACGAAGGAGAGGAGAAGAAACTGAGGGCGTGCTTTGCTCAAGTTGCATAGTTCCATAGGGATCACAGGAAGGGGAGAGGGTGCAGGTTCGTGTGTCCGTGTCCTCGGTAGGTGCTGCAGATGAGGAGGAGGAGGACAATGGGGATGTGCCCTCTGGCGTTGTATGTGTGCTTAACGCATCTGCTTCTGCTTCTTCTTCCTCGCGCAGTTCATGGCGTTACAGATGGTCAAGATGGTACGTTTCCTTCGTGTAGCTCGTCTTGCCTTCTTTCTCTGTTTCTTGAATACTTTGTACAACTGTGGGGAATAAGAAAGGGCGGAACCAGAAACTCGAGCTGGGGTGGGCTCGAGTGGGTTAGGATGGACTAGGTATAGACGAACTCACATACAAATACCAAAAAAGAAAAATTATACATGAAAAAAAGAACAAAATTTTCTTTTTGGGGGTCTCTACTTAGGTCCGCCACTGGATAAGAATAAATTCCAACAAGATGGAGGCCTATGTTGCACGGACACGGATAAGACGCGACAAGGTAAGGACATGGTGACGACGGTGCCCGTGCCTATTTTGGAGTTTCTGTGCTTCTCTATGTTGCGTGGACATGAATACAACCCAACACGATCGTAAGGTGATCTAGACACGGTGCTGATTTGGTGTGTCCTAGTGTATTTTGGAGTGTCTATGTGTGTGTCTTATGCACGCCCGATATGAGTGGCTCAGATTTTTGGGGCATCTGTGATTCATATCTGCTTCCTAGAAGGAGACTAAAATGGATAGCGTTAAATCAACAAAAAATAGAAACAAAAGCGGTTGGGATTTTTTGAATTTGAACTCTAAAAAATAGTCCCACATCCATGTGCTAACCCCAAGTGTGTATTTCAATATAAGATTCATCTTTTATTGACTTGTGCACATGGGGAGTGGCAGTCCATGTGGTTAGTATGGTAGGGTGTTTTCCTAGAGGTCAAAGTTTAAGACTTTTGAGAAACATTTATGTTTTGTCACTCATTTTTTGAAATTTTTTCAAAGGAGTCAGGTCCTGAAGGGACCTAGCGACTTGGACGAGAGCACAGGCAAATGGTGCAAAATGGTGATTTGAAGGAGCACTTCTCGTTTTCATGCGAGTTCACGTGTGGGTGCAGTGTGGGCGTTCGCGGACTCAGCATGGACCGCAGTAATTTTCGCACGAAAGTTGCTGGAGTGGAAATTATCTTTTTCGCTCAGTGGCTGTCTGAGCGAAAATTGTCATTTCCATTCAGATTCTGTTGGACCATTTTTGCTCAGAGCTAAAAATGCAGTTGGAGCGAAAATTCAACTTCCGCAAAAATGGTTGTTCGCTGCTTCTGAGCGTAAATGGTTGTTCGCTGCTTCTGACCGTAACTGCCCATTTAGTAGGGGTTAAAACTGTAATCGTTCACTTAATGGGGATTTACTCTCCGATTTTACTGTCCATTAAGGGTAATAGACTGGTAAGGGGGATTGGCTCCCCTATATAATCACAAGTTCTTCTCTTTTGTAAGAGAGAATGCTACAAGAGGAGAGTTAGCAGCACCTACGTGAGGCAAGGAAGTGCTGTCCATTCGTGCATTCCGAGAGTCCAAATTCAATTCCTGCAAGAGTGACAATGGAGCGTTCCAGAAGTTTTTATCTTTGAACTTTCTGGTTCCTTGGAACAGATCGATGGAATAAGGTCGAATCTTTCTTTGAGCAATGGTGATCTTCATCACCCCAGCGACTTTCTTCTCAAGTGTTCTTTTCATATTTTATTTCGTGTTGTATTAGCAAGTATGTTGTAAGTTCGTTAGGATTACTTTTTCAGAAGTTGTAATCTTCATTTCCATTGTTGTAAGTGTTTTTGTACTTGTTGTATTTTTCGGTTTTCTACGTACTTTGTACGATCTTTGTAAACGCGGTAATAACAAAAGCAAACACTACAAATACAAAGATTTATAACGTGGTTTGGTAAGGGTGACCTACTCCACCGGTGAAGATTAGATATGATTCTACTAATTTCAGATAAAAAAGATGATAAGTGGCAACTCCAAATCCTAACCCCAAAATTACACACAACTTACCTCCACCACTGAACAAATAGATGGGATAACATATATCCTCAATATGAAGGTTACAAGTGTAGCTATAAGAAGGTAAGGTAATGCAATACTTGTACCTGGACTAGAGGTCTCCAGCTAGGGTTTCTGTAGATCAATTGCTGGAGGTATCTTTTTCTAAAGCTTTGAATGCAACTCAGTGATTTCAAGGTTTTAGAAAGTACATATGCATGTTGAGTAGAAATACAATTAACATAAAGTTTTTATCAAGAACCTCATTAGGTGTATGGCATATGTAACACAGACATGAACAGACTGAAGGAAGAAAAAAAATGACATATGACCAAGATGAAGGATATGAAACTTCCCTTCACCAACTACCAATTTCCTTATTGAATTGAAAGCACAGCCACTCTGAATTCAATACCATTCCTGTGTAATCCCTGTGTTGGACACGTACTGGACACGAACATGGGCACTCTAAAAATGCAGTAGAACACACCAAAAACTGTGCTATGGACGTGTTGTGTATATATATTGTGTCATAGATGTATCCTTCCGACATTGCTTAGTACTTTGAGGTAACAGTGGATTGTAAATGCTTTCAGCTGCTGCTCTCCGAGCACTAATGGATAAAATGAAGAACATCCCCCCGAGTTGGGGGATATCGAACGATCCTTGTGGTACAACACCATGGGACGGACTTACTTGCAACAATTCTAGAGTGGTAGAACTGTAAGTCCCCAGTACTGCAAACTGATCATCTTCCCTCTACAACTCTGCCCTCCTGTTACCAAATCTTGTTGCTGCAGGAAATTGTTCAACATGGCCCTTGAAGGTACATTGAGTGGCGATATCGGAAGCCTTACAGAACTCCGCACCCTGTGAGTTCTTTCCTCTTCTAATTACTGCAATCTTTTGAGTAGAGAAAACTTTACAGTTTTTAATTTAGTTATGCATTACTTTCACAATATAGATTTTCAAGGAATTAATGTTAGAGACTGGCAGGGACTTGTCCTACAATAAAAAGCTCGGTGGTGTGCTCACTCCAGCGATCGGGAAACTAAAGCAACTTACTGCTCTGTAAGTTCAATGGCTCGACAACTTGATAAATCTACATGCACTCTAGAAAGGATTTTATCTCAATATCATTTACAACCTGTTCACTTCTGTTCCAGAATGTTGATTGGTTGCAGCTTCACTGGCAACATCCCAACTGAACTAGGCAATCTTGCAAACCTCTCATTCTTGTAAGGATCGTAGTCTTGCACGATGCATTCTCATTTTGTCCATTGATTGCAGTATCTGTCGATATCGATACGATGCGGCGATACCGACTGCTACCGATACTGACTGGTACCGACGTTGGGGATCTGTTTTTAAGTCATTTCGGTAGGAAAAAATGAACAAAAAAGGCCAATCCACAAGGGTATAAAATCATAATAAGGTTGTAAAAGCATATAAATGAAAAAAATCTCGCAGGTAAACCAACCAGCAACGATGACTATTAAATTTCAAAACCACTACGAAACAACACAAAATAATTAAAAGGGATATTTTAACGAATGCCCACATTCTAAATGTTGAAACTAGCATATACCCCATTATTATTTTTAACTAGTAAATACCCCCATTTTTGGTACAGAACATTAAAAATTTAAGATATACCTCCACTTTTTTTGCTGTTTTACTCAGGAGTGAGGGTATTTGCTAGTTAAAAAAAATAGTGGGTGTATATGCTAGTTTCAACATTTGGAATGGGGGCATTTGATAAAATATCCCTAATTAAAAATTATACGTAAATGTACCAATTATTTTTTCTACAATTTATTAATATATTTTCTGATACCCAAAATTCGATACTTCAATCCGAAACCGCAGATACCCCCGATCCCAATACTTACAGGAAGGGTCCGATACCAATACTGCGAACCTTGATTTTATCCCCTTATATGCTTAATCTTGTTATACTTTAATTTTTCCAGGGCTCTGAACTCTAACCAGTTCACTGGGGAGATACCTGCTTCTCTTGGCAGCCTTTCTAATCTCTTCTGGCTGGATTTAGCAGAGAATCAGTTAACTGGCCCTCTTCCTGTCTCTACAAGCACAACATCCGGATTAGACCAGCTTTACAGTGCAGTTCACTTGTGAGTTAATATCTATTCTGTTATATATTAGACACACTGAAGACAGAAATTAGGATCAATTGTTTCCATATGATGTTTTCGTTTTCGTTCTCATGCTATTATGTGCTTAACAGCCATTTAAACAAGAACCAGCTGTCCGGTTCCGTTCCAGAAAAACTTTTCAGCTCTAAATTGAAAGCGAAACATGTGTAAGTTTTCAGCAGGAGTTCACTCTTCATTTATCAGTCTACACTAATTACTTCTGACAACCGATGAATCCATGTACAGACTACTGGACAGAAATAACTTAACTGGGAGTATTCCAGCCTCTATTGGTTTTGTGAAAACACTTACTATCCTGTGAGTACATTATGATTCAGTAAACTCATCTCAAATTACTTCACGGATATAGCTACGAAAACTCATTCTTGTTATTTTTCGATGCTGTTAACAGTCGCCTAGATAATAACTCTCTTAGTGGCTCAGTCCCTTCCAGCATCAACAATCTTACAAAGCTCACTGTACTGTAAGTAAAAATACACGACATATATCATCCTATGGAAGTATTTACCGATACCACCTTCGCTAACTCCTCTTATCACTACCATTACTTTCAGGAATTTGGCAAATAACAAGTTAATTGGAGCAATGCCAAATTTAACTGGAATGAATGCTCTCAGCTCTGTGTAAGACGTCATTTAAGCTCTTTATGCACTTCCATTGTATATGCACCGTGATTTTATCAAATTATAGGCAGATACTCATGTAAGATACTCGACAGGGACCTGAGCGATAACTTGTTTGATCCCGCAGAAGCTCCTACGTGGATTTCACAGATCGAATCTCTCACCTCTCTGTAAGTTGCGATAGGCGGGTCTTTTAATTGACGAATTAACTTCTTAGCTTATATATAACTTCGTATCGCTAGGGTGATATCATCAGGAAATCTTCAGGGACAGGTGCCCCAAAAGCTATTCGGCTTTCCTCAACTTCAGCAAGTGTAAGTCGGTTAGGACAGACTATTATTGATCTACATACGAGGAGTTACGTGTTTTCGTGTCTAATTTCTTTTTGATTATTGGCAGGATAATGGATAGAAATTCATTCAATGGGTCTCTAGATATGGGCAGCAATATCAGCCAGCAGTTACAGATTGTGAATTTCAAAGATAATGATCTGTCCTCGGTTGAACTAAGCTCAGGCTATAATAATACCATCATGTAAGTATTTCCATCATAGTCTTATTACACATGCAGGGCCGGCCCGAAGGATTGGGTTGCCCTATCCTGGAGCTAATTTTGGTTGCCCCTTGACTCTTATTGTCAGTTGGTCCTGGTGGTCATCCGTGATCTTGACCTTGGGTGGGATCATGTTGAGTCTGGGGGGTTGCCCTAGCAGAGGGGGGTTGCCCAAGCCCCAAGTCTTGTCCGGCTTACCCCAGGGCCGGCCCTGTACACATGGGAACTCAAGTTCAACAACGATATTGTCGACTCTATAGTTTTTTTTTTGAAATTGTTCTCTAGAAATGGTCCCACATCCATGTGACAAATCCCAAGTGTGTATTTCAATATAAGATTCTTCTTTTATTTAATGGTAAACATGGGGAGTGGTAGCCCATTTGGTTAGTATGATTGACTGTTTTACTAGAGGGCAATGTTCAAATCCTCCAAAAACATATGTTTTTGTTACCTATTTCTTGAAAATTTTCCTTTGGAGGGGCCTAGTCACTCAGGCATGGACGAATGACGCAATGTGGCGCTTTGATCGCATTCCTGCAGGGTTGTGTGGGACTGTGCAAGAAGCGTGGGTCGCGTGGGGCTTCAGTTACGCGAGGAGGCAGCTCCCGCGGAACCTAGGTTGGGTCCCGCGGAACCTAGGTTCCAGTGGGTCCCGCGGAACCTAGGTTCCAGTGGGGTCTGTGCTCCCGCGGGACTTAAGTTCCTGCGTGGCTTTGCTCCCACGTGGCTGGTGCTCGAGCATGGCTGTGCTCCTGCGGGAGTTGTGTTCCAGCGTGGCTGTTCGTGTGCTCGTGGAGAGGGGGTTTCAGTTTCAGTAACTGCCGACTTAGCGGAAGTTACTGCTATAATCGTCCACTTAATGAAAAGTTACTCTCCGGATTAACTGTCCATTATGGATAGTGTGCTGCTAGGGGGTTGGCTTCCCTATATATTATCTAGTTGTTCTTTTTTTCTTTTTTGGAGATTTAGAGACTAGAGATACATGCTATGAGAGGAGAGTTAGGAGCAATGTTCTGAAGCTTCGAAGTGCCGTCCGAGAGTCCAAGTGCTATCCGAGGGTGACATTGAGCATTCGGAAGTCCTATCGGTGAATTTGCTAGTTCTTGGAAGCAGATCGATGGAAAAATGATCGAATCTTGCTTTGAGCAACGGTGATTGTTATTACCCTAGCAAGACAAGTTTCTTCTTCTGCACTTTCTGTTTCTTCTTCCTTGTTGTAGCAAATATGTTGCAAGTTTTTAAGCTTTACATTTCCAGCAGTTGTAATCTTCTCTTTTCTTCGCTATTGTAATTTCCGATTTTCAACGTACTTTGTACGATTTTTCTGCAACCGGCACTAACAAACTCCTTGGTGAATGCAGACTCGCTGGAAATCCAGTTTGTAGCAATGTTCATCTCTCAGGAACAGGCTACTGCCTCCTCGAGCAGGAAGCTCCAACGCCTTACTTGACCAGTCGGGCCGACTGTAGCCCCCAGTCATGCCCGCAGAAGTACAACTGCTCGCATCCTTACAAGGGACTGATGGTTTTCCGAGCACCCTTTTTCCAAGGCGTGACGAACCACTCGGCGTTTGAATCGCTGAAAGGGAGCGTGTGGGAGAAATTCGGCTCCAAAGTGGACTCAATATCTCTAGAGAATCCCTATTTCGATGGTGATCAATACCTTCAAGTGGAGCTAAAACTCTGTCCATCAAACGGAACCTACTTCAATAGGACTGGCGTTCTAGTTGGGATCGATCTAAGCAGCAAGAATTATCAAGCTCCCGAAAATTTTGGTCCGTTCTACTTCAATGCGACCTCCTACCCATTCCAAGGTTAGTACTACAATCTTTGCCTATCGATGAAACTTAAGCTGATCATCAGTTGTTCATAGAGTAACCGAAAGAACTTCATATTAATTCCAGGTGGAAGATCCTCAAAGAACAAAGGTCTGACCATCGGATTGGCAGTTGGATGCATACTTCTTGTCCTTGGACTTCTAGGGGTTGCGTTCTATGCTTTCCGACAGAAGAAACGGGCTCAAAGGGCTATAGAAATTAGCAATCCATTCGGTAATGTGCCACATAAAATTACTTCCATTTTTGTAAAATAAATTTTCATGATAAGTTTATGCCTAATCAAGTTAGCAGTAGATGTTATCAAATTTCAGTCGATTTGTAGTTGATTTCGGAATAGCAGATAGGCTTTTCTTCTACTGCAGTCTCTTTGGATGAACATTTTATTCCTATGGAGCAAACAGTTAAATTATTAACATTCATATATATGCATAAGAGAGCTCAATTTTGCATATATATATATATATATATATATATATATATATATATATATATATATATATATATATTTTATATATATATATATATATATATATATATATATATATATATATATATATATATGTTTGTTAATCATGCATTGGAATGATACTCTGAAGGTTAGAACACAGTGATTGTATCTAAATATTTCGATTCATTTACCAGCATCCTGGGTGAGTACTGGGGAAGATGGTGGTGGCGCGCCACAAGTGAGAGGAGCAAAATGTTTCTCTTTTGATGAACTCAAGAAGTGCACCAACAATTTCCCAGAAATTAACGAAATCGGATCAGGAGGCTACGGGAAGGTGGTTCACTTCCCCCAACTTCCTAACGACTTCTGGATTAATTAAGAGTTTGCGCTAAAATTTTCAGTTCTAATGATTTTCTGTACTGTATCCTTCTGCAGGTCTACAGAGGAATGCTTCCTGATGGGCAAATGGTCGCGATCAAAAGATCACAAGTAGGATCCAGTCAAGGTGGGCTCGAGTTCAAGACCGAGATCGAGTTGCTTTCTAGGGTTCATCACAAGAACCTGGTAGCCCTTGTGGGATTTTGTTTCTCCCAAGGAGAGCGAATGCTCGTCTACGAGTACATCTCTAACGGAACATTAAGGGAGAACTTGTCAGGTATCCTCTCAGACTGAGCAGGACACGTTTCCGAATTCTGTGGACTCTTTATCTTTACCTACATCTTCTTTTGCTTCAATTACGAAACCTGCAGGTAAGAGAGGCACACAAATGGACTGGAAGAGGAGGCTTCTGATTGCTCTCGGCTCGGCTAGAGGATTAGCCTATCTTCATGAACATGCAGATCCTCCAATTATTCACAGGGATGTCAAGTCGGCTAACATCCTCTTGGATGAAAGCTTGAATCCGAAGGTGGCGGACTTCGGTCTCTCAAAGTCCGGATCGGAGGATGACGTAGGCCATGTATCCACTCAAGTTAAGGGAACACTGGTGAGAACTGATGCCTCCAATCAACATTTCAAATGAATTACTATTGACTATGTTGCAAGAACACGTACACACGGATATGGATACGAACACGATACGGATACGGGATATAGGTTGCAAGAGTTCCGACACGGACATGTGTTAGGACACGATCCGTGTCTGTCCAACATATATTCAACTCAACTCAGCTACATAGCAAGGTTTGTGTTATCGGTATCGGACCATTCCTATGAGTATCGGTATTGGCGGTATCGATAGTATCGGCGGTTTCAGATCGAAGTATCGAATTTTTCGGTATCAGAAGTAAATAATTATTAATAAATTATTAACATGTTAGAAAATATATTTTATACATTTAGGCATAATTTTAAGCATTTTAAGTATTGTTTCTTAGTAGTTTTGAAATTGAATGAAATAGTAGTCGCTCTTGCTGATTGGTTTTACATGCGATAAATAAATTTCCCTTTTTTACATGCTTTTATAACCTTATTATGCGACACCCTTGTTGATTGGTCTTTTTCGTTCAATTTTTTTTTTACCGAATTGACCGGAAAAGAGACTCCAATGTCAGTATCGGTCACTATCGGGTATCGGATAGGGACATGCTAAACCGTATATGTATCGGCCGTATCGGATCGGTATCGGCCGATACTGCAAACTATGAGTACATAGTAGTCCTTATTGATTGTACCAATCAATGCAGGGTTATCTGGACCCTGAGTACTACATGACACAGCAACTGACCGAGAAGAGCGACGTCTACAGCTTCGGGATAGTAATGCTAGAGCTGGTAACCGCCAGGCCGCCGATACACAAGGGGCAGTACATTGTCAGGGAAGTGAAGGGCGCGATCGACGAGGAGGACGGAGAGTACTTTGGTCTCGTGGAGGTGATGGACCCTGCCATCCGAGACGCCGGGAGTCTCGTAGGCTTCAGGAGGTTCGTCGAGATAGCACTGCAGTGCGTCGAGGATTCGTCAGCCGACCGTCCGTCGATGAGCGACATCGTGAAGGAACTCGAGACGATGCTACGGAGATGTGGAGTCGATATGGACGCAACGGCGAGATCCGCGTCCGCCGGAAGCTTCGGTGTCGAAAGGGTTCCTCAGCTTCAATGTAACAGTGATACGCAGAGGAAAGATGTTAGCACAGATTCTATTGGTTCTTCCTTCTTCTCCTCGAGCTCAAGTGCAGATCATAAGTATTCTTACTGATTGCTCTACAGGGATAACTTCTTCTTCTTCTATATTTTTGTACATTGTGTATATTACATTTGGTGGTATACTAAACATGAGTTTTTTGTTTTGGACTTTACATGCCACCAAAGTTAATATGTTTCCTTCTTTACTAATTCTACTACGGTAAACATGCAAAACTTTTTTTTTAGATGTCCGGCGAAACATACAGAACTTAGTGCACGATGCATTGATGCATTGCATGCGTGTTGGACACATTGTTTCTAACTCCCACCAAATAAATGAAAATAAACTTTTATATATATATATATATATATATATATATATATATATATATATATATATATATATATATATTTTTATATATATATATATATATATATATATATATATACTAGGTAATATAATAAATGTAAGATTGTAAGATTATATAACTGGTTATATCTGGTTAACCCACTAGTTGGACCAATTTTATCCAATTCAGTATCTTGATTCTTGACCAGATCGATCTCCGGTTTCCGACTATTACCAATATCCAAAGCAACTCTATTACAAAACCAAAGAGCACCCTGGTACAACTTGTTTAGTAATAGCAGTTCTTTACTTTTTTTTTATTATTATCATTATATGTAGGGATGGTAATGGGGGTGGATATCGAGGGCCATACCCTCCCATATCCGTCATCGAGTATTAGGATCTCCATCTCCGGTCGGATTCAATTTTTCACCCACATTTCCGTCCCTACAATACACTCTCCGTTCTCCTCCCGGTGTCCGTCCTCCCGTTAACACTTACGGGACCGAATTTTCTGTTCCCATCCCTTGTCCCCCCTTCACAATTTTTCATGTACAAACAAGATAAGCATAAAAAACTATTTTCGTTATAAATTTGATTTTTTTTAAAAAAAGTAGATAGATCACGAATCCATACCATTGGACTGTATAAGTAATCGGGGTCAAAAATTAACCGAAACGGAGGAGTACTATATCCTTACTCTATCCCGAATCCGACCTGAGAATTTATTTAGTCCCCATCCCCTTTCCATCTCCGTTTATGCCTTCCTTCCGAGGACAACTTATGTAAGCAGAAGGTAAACTACTTTAGTAAGCTGTTTTTTTGGTGTAGAAGGATACAAATAACACCAAACCAAATCAAACCAAGAGTTGCTTAAAAAGCCGAAACAAAACTTTTCATAATTCATATTCACTCAAAACATGAAAAAATTCCCAAAAAAAAATTTCCCGAAGAAAATAAATGTTTTTGAAACCAGGAAGGTTGGCTCTACATGAGCCACTTACATTTATTAACTCTCTATATATAAGCTCCCTTCATCTCTCCACATATTGGATTACGTAGGAACAACAAACAACAAGAACACAAACAACTAAACTCCTTCAAAGAAAAGAAGGTTAAGGAAGAAAAAAAAAACTGCGATTGAATCAAAATTATGCAATCCCCTCCTCAAGAATAGGCAGCCATGATCGGGAGGCCGGCGACCTCGCCGCAGAGCAGCGCGGTGTCGCGCAGGTTGTACTCGTCCCTCAGCGACTTGGCCGGGGACACCACGCTGATGTAGAGCTGCTGGCCCAGGTACCGCCTCTCCCACAGCTCCGACCGCACGTTCCACACCCCCGCGTTGTCGAACGTCGTCATGATTGCCGACCACGACTTCGGGTACACCTGGATCGTGTGCCTGCTCACCGTGTCGAGGAGGTTGTAGCTCTTCCTGCTCGCCGGCGTCCACTCCCCGCTCCCCATCCTGCATTGCTCTCAAATTAAGTATATCACAAAAAAGTTACGTTGATGTGCCAACTAGGTAATTTTTATATTTTACAGTATTACTAATGAACATTTTTAGAAGTTTAAAAAAATAGAAAATAATATTTTGTTCATGGTTTGTGATCGTAGACATGACCGTTGTTAGAAACTCCTCCAATGGAAGGAAGATATGTTGCATGCGGCCAATACGTGACGACTAGTGCTGTGGGCAATGTAGCAGCGTCCAAAAAAAATAGTACAGTGGTACGTTTACGTACCCGGCAGCGAAGAAGGAGTATCCGTCCAAGTGGAAGAAGTTAGGGCTCTTCTCGGGGTTCTCGAAGACGATCTCGATGTAGGTACGGAATTCGGCGCTGAGGACGTTGGGGGCGACGACCAGCGGAGTGTTGGGCGGCGGCGGCTCGTCGCGGATGGTGTCGTACTTGAACACCTTGTCGGCGATGCTGAAGTACTCGGCGAGCTTGATGGGGGTGGTCGGATCGACGTGCGAGACACCGTTGATCGCGTAGCGGCGCTTGCCGCCGACGATCCCCGAGGTGGCCTTGAGCTTGATGGTGCGGGTGATGTTGATGCTGCCGTAGTGGTAGGAGCCCTGGGGGTTGGGCCTGGCCGCGCTGGCGGTGAGGTTCCACCGGAAGGAGCGCCACTGGTTGAAGGACCAGGCCCAGCCGAGCGGCGCGGGGGGCAGCTCGGTGGAGGGGTGGCTCGTGGAGCCCGCGTAGGTGACGACCGCGGTGGCCTGGAGGATGTACTTGGTGAAGCGCGTAGACGCGACCACGTAGTAGTCCTTGACGAGCTGGTCGGCGGCCACGAGGACGGACAGGCACTGGCCGACGTGGACGTCGAGCGACTCGTAGACGTTCTGCACGACGTGGGAGCCGTCCATCTCGACGAGCTTCATGGTGTGCCCCTGGAACCGGAAGTTGATGGAGGTCTTGACGCCGATGTTGCAGATGCGGTACCGGTACGTCTTCCCGGCCTCCATGGTGAACATCGCGGGCTCGTCCTTGCCGGAGCCGTCCTTGCCGGTCCTCCCGTTGATGAGCACGCCCGCGGGCTTGGCGATGCTGCGGCCCTGGTCGAGGATCCGGGCGAGCACCTTGTGGCTCTTGGTGTACCAGTCGCCGACCAGGACGTCGAACTCGTCCGCGGGGTCGGCGAAGGGGACAGGGATGAGGAGGCGGCTGTGGACGCGGAGCGGGCCGATCCCGCCCGCCGCCTTCTGCATGCCGATGGACGGGTAGTAGAAGAAGCTGCCGATCTGGTCCTTCACCTGGAACTGGTAGGTCCAGTTCGTGCCGGGCTGGATCGGGCAGTTGGTCCCGGGGACTCCGTCCTGCCACGAGTTCTTCCTCTGCTGGATTCCGTTCCTGAAACGAATGATTGCACGCAGGATTGGATGATAAATAAGAACAAATGTATCGTATTCCTTCGTAGTGCATGATGAAATACACGCAGGATTGGGTGATAAATAAGAACAAATTCGTTCGTATTAAGTAGTACATTGCGCGTAAGGTTACCATGACAAGAGGAAGGGCTCGTCGAGGTTGTTGAAGACGTTGACGACGATGTTGTTGTTGCTGGTGCAGTTGATCCTGGGGCCGGGGAACTGGCCGTTGATGAGGATGACCTGCTGGGGGACGCCGAGGGGGGAGAGGGTGCCGTAGGTAATGTTCCAGGTGAAGAACAGGTACGGGTCCTCCGCCCGGGCTACTCCGAGGAGGAGCACGACCGACACGACGAGCAGCAACGACGACGGGGACGAGGAGAGGACATTTTGTCGACCCATGATTTGTTGCTCGACACTAAATGGGAGTCCGACTGAAGCTTTGGTGTTTGTTTCTGTGGGGAAGGGGTGTGGGCGTGGGGATACTTATAATGAAGAAGAAGTGGTGCTCGTTCAATGGCACCTCCTCCTTTCCTTCATTTTCTCCGTGCTTTTAAGTTAGTTGGGAGAATACTACTCCTACGTTGCCACTTTGCGCACTTGGAATACATCAGTTGAAATTGTCTAACCATCAATCATCATTTTTACATCTATAAAGTTTGAACTCTTCTCATTTCACATCCAAGTAGGGATGAGTTTTTTTTTTTTTTTTTTTTACCGAGAACCGAATGGAACCGAATCTAGAGAAAAATTAGATCCGGCTTCAGTAAAAGATTCGGTTTAATTTGAGTTCGATTTTGGTTTTGGTTCAAAACCGAAAATATGATAAGACTTATACAATTATTAGATACACTCACAATTATGCACATTTTATAATTAAAAATGCAGAAAATTGTATATTAAGCATCAAAGTTTGGTTAAATTGTACCAAAAGCATAAGAGTTTGGAAAAATTAAAAACTTCATCCCAATACGCACTTCTAAAGGACGTATCTTGTGTTTTGCACAAAATATACCTTCAAAAGGATGTATTTTTTGAACATTATTTTTTACCTTCCGAGAACATGAAATTAAAATGTAAAAAGTCCAATTACACTACACCAAAACATGTAATTTATAACAGATTTTTTTTCTCATTAGTAACGGTTATTACCGTCACAGACTAGTATTAGTTAAAACCGTGATTATAAATAAGCATCCGTTAGGAAAAAGCTAATTTGGTAATTTAATTATTTTTTCTATTGATTGTATACTAACAACCGTGACAAATGATACATATGAAAATTTCCATCCCAATGTTTTTCCGCGACATTTTTCGTTGTTCCCTCCCCCTCTCCAATTTATTAAGAAAACTCCCTCCTTCGACCCCTCTCCCTGGTGTTTCTCTCTAGATCTATGAAGTTCCTCTCTTCCGAGAAAACACCTCCCTCTCTAGAGAAACCCTAGTCAAATCCGTTGTCCTCTCCATCACCGACGAAAGAGTACATCCAGCCCTCTCTCCAATTTACTACGGGACCTTAGCTGAATCAGAGATACATTTTTACATCTATATCATCCAACCTTATATAACACATTATATTTGGCTATTGCAACTACACAAAAAAGTTGCAGTCTCTTTAGTTGGTTGCTTGATTGCCTTCCCAACACATTATCTCTATGAAATTATCATGAGTTCATAGATTTTTTTTTTTCCAGCACGTGCGGGCTCAGTTAAATCGTGTGTTTTTCTGCCACACGACTTTTAGCCGGTCGTTATATCATTTCGGACTCTTCGTGCGGATCTTATCTGCACTGACTTTTTTATCATCGCCACACACGCACGCCTCGCGCACTCCGCACGCTCCAGAGCCTCATGGGACGGCCGACGTCTTTCGACGTCGGGAACTCAACGCCTCGTTTTGCCCATGACGCCGAAGGCATCCCCAACATCTTCACGACGCCTACGACAGCCGATGCCGTCCAGCCACCCGTTCTATGCGCACAACGTCCTTACGACGTCTTCTCGACGTCCTTACGGCGCCGCACGACGGGCCGCATAGTCGGCCGTCATTTATTCCCGTGATAGAATGGTGCTGGTCCTCGACAGTCCGCGCAGCGTTCTAGCCGTTGAGTTTTCATGCACGGGCGTCCCATTCTGACCCATGTCCCTGATCGCACAGACCAGACTCATTATCACCCAAGAGTTCATAGATATGTATGTCTGAATGAAGTAGAAGTCAAGATTCTCGGTTACTGGATGCTTTGGTAGTGTTTTTTTTTTCATGGTTTTTGTTGGAAAAATTTACCTTTATCATTCTAAAAAATAGAGTAGCAAATAATAAAAGATGTTAGAAATACCGGTCTACGGAAAAGTCATGCACGAAGCATTGCCCTAAGAGAATATTCGAGGTCTATGTGCAGACATCCTCTCGAATTCTCCTAGTGGTAAAACTCCCTTGCTACCGGCTTCCCGTCACCGCACACAGTTTCGGAAGAACAACCCGAACTTAGCTTTGTCCAGAAAATTGAAGGAGGAACAATTTGAGAGGATAGGAGAAGAATGTTAGTTTTCTGAGGATAACGAGAAGATGAAAATATGATAACTTTGTTCTTTTTCTTGTATATATTTTTGTGCCCCTTGAAAGAGAAGAAAGAATGTAATATATAGAGCCATGAGCCAATCCATGGTATTAAAAGGTTTAATGAGCCATTAAGGGCTATAAAAATGGCAGCTTTGAATGGTGTTGAAAGGTGTGGTAAATGGGAATTAATAGGTTGATAATTTGGTCATTATGAATGAATAATAAGGTAACGGAACTTGATTTTTCTGATATATACAACAATCTCCCCAAAAATCAAGTTTATGAAAACAATATCCGAAAGGAGTAAAGATAAAGAATTTCTGGACAATTATATACTATGCATAGATGAGATGGACTACAGCATTGAATCTCACTTAGTGAGTATTGTCTTTATCTGAAGAAGTGCTGATGGACTATGCCTTGAATCAGACTTCTTGAACCAGATTCAGAAAATAACACACATAGTATGCTAGAGGTTCTTGGGTCTATCGGGTGGTGCATTTAATTGGCCGTGCACACTTTTTCCTTATTCATGAGAGTTGTCTGGGATCGCCCTGTCTCATAGTCGCGACCTTCACGTCCTCTCACATAGGTAAGTCCTCCAAGGGTTGGTGATTGGAGTCAACCCTGCATAAACATGCTTGGACCTATTAAGAGTTTTAAAACTCATCCTAACCAAATCACACCGGAACACTGTCACCATAGGGATGGGGAATCATTGTACACATGTACAGCCACTTGGGCATTATTTTAATGAGATTTTAATCTCGGGTCAGTGTTCCATAAAGTCACCTAAGTCCAGCTTGTTTCTACCCATTGAACCGGCTTCTTGGGATCTCCAGTCAGACTCGGTTGAGTTGCCACTGCTGGTGACTTACTTATGGGCTTAATTCCACCCCCCTCGATGATTCTAGGATTAATTTCCTAGATAAACTCTTCGTCAAGAGTAAACAGACTCTTCGTCAAGAGACCTGTAAAGTTCTTTTATGACTTTTATAGTCAAGAACCACATTTTTGCCTTTTAGGCTCTTTAAATGTCTTGAAGTGCTGCTGCAGGTACCTGTTCAGCTTAGAATTCACAAGATTCTGCTTTAGCAGTTCTTTAACATAGTTTATAAAAATGACATGTATAGAAATATGTAGATCATGTATATGCATAGTAAGATGCTTGATCTATCATGAAGTCATAGCAAGAGTAAAATTTAGGCTTAGTTCTATTTGTTATATACATAAACTTATCATCTGTGAGCATCTAGATGTTCCACAGATAAACCACTACAACAAATAGGGCATACAATAGCAGTTTATCTATAGCGTTCCAGCCTCCCTGCTATAGAATGTCATCATCAATAGCGTTCATTAGTCAGTGCTATTAAAAGGTAATACAATAGCAGTTTATCTATAGCGTTTGAGCCTCCCTGCTATTATAATATCATCATCCATAGCGTTCATAGGAAATGCTATTAAAAGTTCATAAAACAGCAGTTTATCTATAGCGTTTATGCCTCCCCGCTATTAGAAGTGTCATTATCAATAGCGTTCATTATGCAGTGCTGCTAAAGGTATAGTTTTTTCTGACCGTTGTTGTGCCCGTATGTCTAAGGGTGAGCATTATTCGGTTTTGGACCGAAATCCGAATCGAACCTAACCGAATAAGAGATTCGGTTCATTTGAAAAAAAATTTGGTTCGATTTCGGTTTCGAAAATACTAAATTTTTTTATTCGGTTTCGGTTTAAAACCGAAAACCCCAATAAGATTTATTAATTTATAAAAATCCTAATTCTATGTATATTTAGTGACTAAAAATGTATATATTTGAAAGCAACAATTATATATATATATATATATATAAAAAAAAAAAAAAAAAATATATATATATATATATATATATATATATATATATATATATATATATATATATATATATATATATTATATCAAAAGTAGGACTTCAATATATATATATATATATATATATATATATATATATATATATATATATATATATATATATATATATATTGAAGTCCTACTTTTGATATAATATATATATATATATATATATATATATATATATATATATATATATATTGAAGTCATACTTTTGATATATTTTTGACATATAACAAAAAAGTGTACAAACTTATAATTTCTTTAATATAATTAAAATATGATTTCTATTTATTCGGTTTAACCGAATAAATCGATCAAATAACCGAATAGTTTATTTGGTTCGGTTCGGTTTTGGTTTTGGCTAATTTTAGTTCGGTTTCGGTTTTGGAGTTTTTGAATTTCGGTTTATTTGGTGTTGACTATTTTGTTTCAGTTGAAACCGCGAATAAACAGAAGGCTCGCCCCTACATATGTCAAAGTAAGTATCCAGTTCGATTAGGAGTAGCATCATATTGTATATATCCAGTTCGATTTGGAGCGATTCAGTTTTGCTACATAAAATTATAGCGTTCTCCATAGCGGGCGATCCCGTCCGTTAGATGTTTCTCAATTATATCGGAACCGTCCATAGCAAAACGCTATGTTTTATGTTTGAAAAAACATTATTGTTTTATGTTTGGCAACAAAATTTTTAGTCGATGCAAATTTTCGTTGCCAAACACTAGAAAGTAAATAGTCAACGTCGTTGCTAAATCATCCGTATTTTCTACATGTTATGATTAGCAATGAATTAAATCGTTGCTAATTTTTTTTTTGTATATATGGCAATGGAATATAGCGTTGCTAAATATTCCAAAAAAGGCTTTATTTGAGCCAATTTTGTATGATTTTGTTTAGGAGGCAAATGAAATTTTCTCACTTCAGAATATTTTTCGTACAAAACTCTTTTGGACTATTCGTTCCCAATAGAAAATGAAAACTCACTAGAAAACCCGGCAAACAAATTTTTTCCCTCTTAACCAAATTTTCCACTTATTAACATACTCATATATACTTCGTTTACAATGGAAAATGAAACTTAGAAAACCTAGCAGACAAAAATTTTCCCTCTCCCCCAGTTCTCAAATAGAAAACGTTCCATGGAGTCTCAAAACTCCTCACTCCATTTCCAATAGAAAACCCCTCTCTCCGTTTTGCATCTCCGGTCAGTCGACGGCATCTCCAGAGTCGCGACCATCTATCAACGCCACTCAAATCGATGACCTCTTCACTGAAGGTTCGATTTTCTCCACAAATCTAAGGTTTTTCGAGTTTTTATAAACTTGGGTATCTATTTCATTTGAGTTTGTTGAAGATGTTAAATCCTACTTTTAGACTAGGACATTTGTTTAATTTGAGTTTGTTGTATTATGAATTCTTCTTTTGATCTGCACTTCATGTGCTTGATGAAATGCCACAGAGGAGTATTAATAGTTCGATTTGCTCGAATCAGACACGACTACACTCTATCTAATATAGCTGTGTTCACTGAACTATACGACGGACACGACTTTGTCTGCGAGTTCAAAATTGACTCTGCACAGGTATATTCCTTTCTCCTTTATCTTTTTTTCTTGATTCAGTTTTGATTTGGTCAATAGTTTCAATCATTTCCTGCTCGTATTCATGTCGAATACGACACCGATAATGTATTAGATCATCAGAGATTCGTGTCCTCTGTTGTCATACTTGTGATTACATAGTTTCATTAACTATGTATGTATGTAGATGATGATACTTGTGATTACAAATTAATTGTGAAATAGAAATAATAGAGATTAATATTAAGTCTAACTCATAAACAAACTCAGAATCTCTTATAATCTTCTTGGAAATCTGAATCCTTTATAATTATTACATCCATAGTCCTACAATCTGGGCACATCTATCTATCTATCTATCCATATTTTGATTGGTATTAAAAAAATATGAACGAATGTGTTTGTTAGGTTTATGATGTAACAATATTTTCTTTGGTTTAAACCCATTAGGCTTGCCGACTAGCTCAAAGTTCTATGGGAAATGAAAATTATATCGAGCCTAGTTTAGCGAAAAGGCATACAAATACTCTAAGTTTGTTGTGTAAACCTTATTATTCACCATTATGTCATGAGTTACACATGACCCTTGGGATCATGTAACTCATGACCCTTGGGTTGCCCCTTATCCCTATATATATGGCCCTTGCCATATGATGAATGAGAGGAATAAAATATTATTCTACGATATATCGTCTCCCTTCAAACACGTTATCAGCACGATTGCTGAAGCAAGGAGAATCGACGTCATCCTTCCTCCTTTCCTAGCCGATCCGACGTACCGTTAATTTTTTTTACCTTCTTCCACCGTACGATAAGAAAGGTAAATTTATTTTTGAAAAATTCATCTTATTCATGAGATGTACTACTTTCTGAATCATGTAAGTACTTGCTCATGATACAATATTCAATTGGATAGTTTTCTAGATGATATCTAAAATTTCATTCGAGAGTACGATACTCTAGAGAAACGATAAAACCCATTTCCATATGCTATAATTCATAGAGCTCATAAATCGGCATATTCATGTGGTGTGTCTGGATATGTTTAGATTTTCAACAAATGTTTTACAGTTTATAGCTTTATATTCGAAGTTGGGATCTTATATTTTCAACAAATCGTGTTATCTCTTGAGAACCGTCAAATCACTTAATTCTGATCAAGTGGTTTAATCCATTAGTCGAATGTCTGTCCAATTTAGAAGGACTCCACTTGACTGCATTATTGCTATTAATCATCCTTGTGATTCGAACAATCGGTATATGGTCCGAGGGCATAAATAAATTGCCTAATATAACGGAGTAATCTTGCAATATGTTACAGTAATCATTTTGAAATATTGTATTTCAGTTTATGTGGTTTTGTGTAACATATATAATTGACAAAGGACCAACAAATTCGTTTGAAGCCATCCACCTTTAATGAAGGGTGGACCACACAACTAGCAACAGTAGTGCTTTATGTTGGGTAGGCATTTTTTTTTTACACCAAAGAAAGATGGATCAATTCATGGAAAAGATTGGATGTTATTTCCAACTTACAATCTAATTCTGAGACTTTCAAGCATGCATATATGCATGTTGGTACTAAATAGTAGATATCTGTCAAGGATACTAAATAGTAATGCTCTTAGCTTCTTCTTCTTTCCAACTTTCATAGTGTTCATTACAGTAGCATTTTGAGTCCAGCAGGGTCGGCTATCTCATGGAATTGATGAGGACATAATTGCATAAATGAGACTAAACTTTAAATATCTTGCTACAAGTATATCTTGTTTTTAACTTTAAAGTTCCATTGATTAATGGAAAGGAAAAGTTTAAGGAAATTAACTCAATATTTTTTTTTTGGCATGATTGATCTAAAGATAAAATGGCCGAAAAAAATAGCGAGTGTCGATTTTGTAGTACTAGACGCTGCTAAAAAAAAATTATTTGAGCTGGCACGTGGACCTGAAGTTCCATTTACGTGCCCAGGGCTTATTAGCCACCATTTCAACTCCTCTTCCATCGGCTCCGGCCACTGGTAGTGTCAATTTCTTGATAAATGTGAATTTCTTGAAAAATGATATTTATTCTTACATTTGACAAAGAAAATTTTACGAAGTCTCTCCGAATAGGCTCACCTATTTGGGTATGATGTCAGAAAGAACTTGAGGCTTGGTATTTAATTGGTCCCCGGTGACCTCCCTCCCTCATTTTCTCGCCTGGTCATATTCACGTAGAGCTACCGAAAGGAGTTGACCGAATATTTTTTTCCTCAAATTGTATTTATAAATTATGCATTTTTGCAAGCAACTTATTGACCTCTCTATATCGGCCCATCGATCGATATAAGAGAATTTTTTTTAAACAAAAATTATATTTCAAAACTGTTGTTTTAATTACGATTGTTTGTTGTTATTTTTTCATAGATCTATAGATGAAGTGTGAATGCCTTGTGGACAGCGCCTCGACGCACACAATCCTTCGAGAAAAAAGCTATTTTTATAGCTTATATGATTATGACGGTCCCGTTATTACGATATCAGGACTATCAAACATAATAGAAGGATCTGGTGAAGCAATTATATTGCTCCCAAATAAAATAAGACTAATAATAAAAGATGCACTATTCTCTCCTAAATCAAATAGGAACCTCATAAGTTTCAAGGACATTCGTTTAAACGGATATCACTTAGAAACAAATGAAATAAATGAGGCAGAATATCTGTATGTTACTCGTCTAAAAGATGGTTCAAAAACTATCTTAGAACGATTCAAGGGACTCCCGTCGGGTCTCTATCATACTCATATTCAATCAACAGAAGCTAACATGATTGTGCACCAGAAGTGTCATTCATCGCCAAATTTTAAACTTTGACATAATAGACTGGGTCACCCAGGATCAACTATGATGAAACGAATCATGAGCCAATCCAGTGGACACAACCTGCAGAACCTGAAGATTCTTCAGAAGTATGATTACTCGTGTCTACCTTATTTTTAAGGCAAACTTATAACGAGACCATCCCCTTTGAAAGTGGGACTAGAGTCTCCTAGCTTCTTAGAGAGAATTCATGGAGACATTTGCGGACCTATTCACCCCGTAAGTGGTCCATTTAGGTACTTTATGGTACTTATAGATGCATCTACTAAATGGTCTTATGTGTGCCTTTTGTCCACCCGCAACTTAGCTTTTTCTAAGCTATTGGCACAAATAATTAAGTTGCGGGCTCATTTCCCCGATAACCATATCAAAAAATTAAGACTTGATAATGCGGGCGAATTTACTTCACAGGTTTTTCAAGACTATTGCCAAGCAACTGGCATCGAAGTTGAACATCCTGTAGCTCATGTTCACACCCAGAACGGGTTAGCAGAATCTCTTTTTAAGAGATTACAATGGATTGCTCGTCCATTGTTGATGCAGTCACAGTTGACTGTGGAAGCTTGGGGTCATGCTATATTGCATGCCGCATCACTTATTAGAATACGGCCTTCTGGGGTCATATTCTATCTCCGATGCAGCTCGCTTATGGTTCACCTCCAAATATCTCTCATTTGAGAGTTTTTGGTTGTGCTGTTTACGTCCCCATTGCCCCCCCACAAAGGACCAAAATGGGTCCACAACATCGATTAGGTATCTATGTTGGGTTTGACTCACCCTCTATAATTAGATACCTAGAACCCCTGACGGGTGACGTATTTAAGGTACGTCTTGATGACTGTGAGTTTGATGAAGGATTATTTCCTAAACTGGGCACACAGTCTAAGAAGCCAGAAGCTTCTAAGACAATTTCTTGGGACACAAAAACTTTGTCTCATTTTGATCCGCGTTCAAGTCAATGTGAAGATGAGATCCTGAAGATATTACATCTTCAGAACACTGTACATCTACTTCCGGATACATTTACTGACAACCAGAAGATTGTCAGATCACACGTCCCTGCTGCCAACACGCCAGCTAGGATTGACATCCCCAAAGATGGATGCAATCCACCGGCAACAGAAATGGCAATACCTCAATTAAAAAGAGGACGCCCACCAGGTTCGAGAGACAAAGTCCCTCGTAAAAGAAAAAATTCTGGAGAAATTAAGAAGATCCCAACACATGATTCTGAGCTCAGATCAGCTACCTCTCCCCTCCTAGTTTCCCCTGAAGAGGAACAAACAGAAGAAATATCATTAAATTATGTATGTACTGGAGAGGTACTGAACAGAAAAAGCACAGTCGTCGACGACGATTTTACGTTCAATATTGCAATTCACGTCACTGAAAATGACGATGACATCGATCCACGGTCTCTAGCGGAATGTAAACGCAGAGGCGATTGGCCAAAGTGGAACGAGGCAATAGGAGTAGAGCTGGACTCACTCTTGAAACGCGAAGTCTTTGGACCAGTAGTCCAAACACCTGAAGGTGTAAAACCTGTGGGATATAAATGGATCTTCACAAGAAAAAGAAATGAACACAACATAGTTGTGCGCTACAAAGCACGCCTTGTAGCACAAGGTTTCTCCCAGAAACCGGGAATAGATTATGAAGAAACATATTCTCCGGTCATGGATGGAAATACCTTCAGATTCCTGATCAGCCTCTCTTCTCTGAAAAGCCTAGAAATGCAGCTCATGGACGTTGTGACTGCATATCTTTATGGCAATATAGATAAAGATATCTATATGAAACTCCCTGAAGGATATAAAATTTTACCAGAGAAAACAGATAGACCTCGGGACACCTATTCTGTAAGGTTACAAAGATCATTGTACGGTCTTAAACAATCAGGAAAAATATGGTATAACAGACTAAGTGAGTTTCTTGCTACGCAAGGATTTACTAATGATAAAGTCTGCCCGTGTATCTTTATAAAAAGATCGGGAACAGGATTTGTTATAGTCGCCGTTTATGTCGACGACTTAAATATCATTGGATCTCCTGCAGAGATCACTGAGATATCTGAAAGCCTTAAGACAACTTTTGAAATGAAAGACCTAGGCAAAACAAAGTATTATCTTGGCTTACAGATCGAACACCTAAAGGGTGGTATCCTGTTACACCAATCTACATATACACGAAGATTACTTAAACAATTCCACATGGATAAATGCCATCCCCTTAGTACACCAATGGTCGTTCGATCATTGGACGTAAAGAAGGACCCTTTCCGTCCACTGGAAGAGGGGGAGGAATCATTAGGTCCTGAAGTACCTTACCTAAGTGCCATTGAGGCACTACTCTATCTGGCTAACTGTACGCGTCCTGATATAGCATTTTCAGTTAACTTATTAGCCAGATACAGTGCAGCGCCCACAAAGCGCCATTGGAATGGAGTGAAGCATCTTCTGCGCTACCTCCAAGGGTCTATAGACCTTGGACTATATTACCCGAATAGTGGGTCTTCCACTTTACTTGGTTATTCAGATGCAGGTTATAGATCAGATTCCCACACAGAGAAATCACAAACTGGATTTGTGTTTACTTTCGATGGTACGACTATCTCCTGGAGGTCCGTCAAACAGACCAATGTGGCTATCTCATCCAACCATTCTGAACTCCTGGCAATCCATGAAACAAGCAAGGAGTGTGTTTGGCTTCGCTCCGTCATTCAGCACATTTTGGCATCTACTGGCCTGAAGACTGGTGAACTTGAGCCTACTACCCTTTTTGAAGATAATGCAGCATGCGTAGCTCAACTTCAGAAAGGATATATGAAGAGTGACAAGACGAAGCACATATCCCCCAAATTCTTCTGGACGCACGACCTTCAAGAGAAGGGACAAGTCAAAGTACAACAAATTCAATCTTGTAATAACTTAGCAGATTTGTTTACCAAAACACTGCCACGATGTACTTTTGTAAAGCTTGTAAGAGGAATAGGGATGAGGCAACTAAAAAACCTGCAAGCCTGAAGCTTGTATAGATCAGGGGGAGTAAAACTATAGGATTGTACTCTTTTTCCTTAGGACTGATGGTTTTTCCACTGGGTTTTCCACAGCCAAGGTTTTAACGAGGCAAACCAAGTTTACTCTGGATCCAGCAGTATCCACCCCATTAGCTTATTGAACCCTGAAGTATTTCATAAGTGGATCCAAGGAAATGGATGAATAAGGGGGAGTGTTGTGTAAACCTTATTATTCACCATTATGTCATGAGTTACACATGACCCTTGGGATCATGTAACTCATGACCCTTGGGTCATGTAACTCATGACCCTTGGGTCATGTAACTCATGACCCTTGGGTTGCCCCTTATCCCTATATATATGGCCCTTGCCATATGATGAATGAGAGGAATAAAATACTATTCTACGATATATCGTCTCCCTTCAAACAAAGTTCAATTTTTTTTATTAACTTCGTCAAAAAAGTTTATTTGTGCATATAAATTAACTGCGTTAACTAAAATTAACTATAACAATTCTAATTTACAAATTGTCCGCACAAATCAAATTACAACAAAATAATTGGAAGAAAAATTTCAAGGCCGACAATTTAGTCAAGCATGTTTCCCATCCTAGTCCAAATTCTATTAAATTGTACGAACCCAAGTCCGGATCATTATTCCATTATGAAAAAAAATGGGATAAAAAACGAAAGAGTTTCCCGGAGAGCAATATTATTAGAATTCAGCTGGAGGAAAAAGAAGAAGAAGGTATGCATCTTTGGATAGATTGCTAAATTCTTAATCAAATTAACCACAAAAGTGCACATAATGATCTCCTCAAGAGGCTCTCAAGATGTTTAAAACTGTAAAAGAAAGAAAACCTTTCTAGGTTGATTCTCTATAGAGACTAAAATAACTATGGAGGATACCTTACTTTTGCGAAGTTGATTTAAATATCATCTCCATAAATCATAAAGTTGGAACCAAACCCAAGAAAATAAGGGTACCGAAAGCAACACTAAAATAACTATACATAGAATGGGGAAGGAAAATCATTACTTTGGCCATCAAAAAGTAGTTGCAGCCTCGCGTCGAGCTTTCAGAGTTTCTTTTGGGAAGCCAAATTTGTTAGACAAGATCAAAGACAAGATTGGCCTATTTTGTCGCACACTCGTTATGTTATCAGACTATATGTTCACTGATTGTACACAACCCCATATAGCAAAAGTTACAATAGTATTATAAGACATGCATATCTCTGTGCATTACTGTATGTTTTGCTATTTTCTAAGTGTCACGATAGAGTCCAAGCTACTTATGTTAATTTGATATTAGGATGAATTCAGAGAATTGAGACAAAAACAAAGTAGTATTTAACTAAACCAATGATACACAAGTTAAATTTGCAACCTTACAAGGAAACATTGTTGGTGTTTTTTCCTTTGGACTAGAAAAGATAGTCCCACATCGGCTACACCAAATGGTGAGTATCTCAATATAATGCATTGCATGTGTTGAGGTGTGTACATGAGGTGTAGTGGGGCACAAGTTTGTGCCATGTGGAAGTATTTTCCTAGAAGGAAAAAGGATTAAATCCAACAAGGATGCAAGTTAATTTTTGTTGTGCGGACTCGGACTCGGACACGGACTCCAGGATGTCTCGTGCATGCACGGAAGTGTTCGGAGGGTAGGCGTGGACTGGCACACTTCTATGCTGATTGTGGGATGATCTAAAATATCAAACTCTATTTTTGAGTATTGGTATTTTAGTCCCACATCGGATAGGAGAAGAGGTGAAGTCTCAACTCCACTCTATAAATAGAGCCTCTTGGCCTCCTTTGAAAGATGCACCAAGAAGAGAGTTGAGGGAGTCTGTTAAGTCCAGGAAGCCCGTTCAAGTCTCAAATATTGACTTACGAGCGTTTCAGAAGTTCTTCGTGAACTTGCTGGTTCCTGGAAGCTGTTCGTGCTCGTGTGGGACGAATAAAGCTTTGAGCAACGGTGGTTCATTCACCCTAGCATTTCATTCTCGCCTGTCATCGCTGCTGTTGCCTTTTACAGTAACTTCTTTTTAGAAGCTCTACTGCCGATAGTCGCTTGCACAAAGTCTCTTTAGATTTTTTGTGTATTACGTAGAATCTTTTTAGATCCTCGTAATTCAGAATCCTCCAGGATCTCTGTTGCACATCTTCTTTAAGGTGTTGCATTTGAAACATTGTTTGTACAATTGTTTCAGTTTCAGAATTTTCCATCGAAAATTGTGCCTCGGTACTAACAATCTCAAAGCTTTATTGAGAAGATAGATAATTCTCGTGCTTCGCTCATCGATACCGGCTTTAACAAGTTGAAAAAATTCGATGGCGAACACTTCCAGATATGGAGACGAAAGGTCACTTTAAATCTTCAACTCGTGAATATTGATCACGTGCTGTCAGAAGAAGAACCGATCGTTCCAACCACTGGATCTGCTGCGGCTGTGGCCGCTGCTACGACCAAGCAAGCGAAGTAGAAGAGAAAAAACAGTATATGCAAACTACTGATACTCAATTCCATGGAAGACTCTCTGGCAGAGTCCTACTCCAAGAAGACATCTGCCAAAGAGATATGGGACTCCTTGGGAAAGCTATATAAAGATGACGAGAACCGGTCCAAGATCTTCATGGTAGAAAAATACCACAAGTGGACCTTCGAAGACGAGAAGGCGATGCTGTCCCAAGTGAAGGAGTTTCTGAAGTTGCGTCAGAAACTAGAAGACGAGAACATGCCCCTCGTCGATAAGTTTTTCGTTGGAGGGATCATCACGAAACTTCCTACAGAATGGAGCAACTTCTATGCAAGGATGCATCGAAAGAAGATGGAAATTAGCTTGAAAGATTTCTTGCAAGAGATCCATATTGAGGACGATATGCGCTCTCAACAGAAGATGGATACTCTGTCCAAACAACTGGCGAAGGCAAATCTGGTCCAAACCAGAGAGTACCAGGAAAAGCAGGCTGCTTCTCATCGCAAAAAGAAGGACTTCACGAATCTGAAAGTGAAGGGTCCTGCTTTCAAGCAGCAGAAGTCCAAGTCCCATGTGACTTGCTTCAATTGTGGCAAGAAGGGCCACTACAAATCCGAATGCAAGTCCAAGCCCAAAGAACAAGGTGAGCCTAGTAAGGTTTCTATGATTACTAATCTAGTTGCCATGATAGCACAGGTTGCAACTGTGGGGGCTGACTTGGACTGGTGGATAGACACTGGTGCGACCTGCCATGTCTGTTCAGACAAAGACTGGTTCGTCTCTTATGAGCCAACTTCAGAGAAGGTCATAATGGCAAACCAGGCACAAGCTGAAGTACTGGAGATCGGGACGGTGGAGCTGAAACTCACATCGGAGAACACTCTGACGCTTCAAGGTGTGAAGCATGTTCCAGTAATTGCTAAGAACCTGATCTCTGGAAGTCTGCTCTGCAACGCAGGCTTGAGGATGGACATCAATGCTGGCCAGTTGGTGATGTCCAAGAAGGGTATATTCTTCGGGAAAGCTTTCCAAACTGAAGGAATGTACAAGATTCAGCTTGTTGTAACCCAGCATGATAATATAAATGCAATCACTTTTTCTGATTATTCTCTTGAGTTGTGGCATAATAGGCTAGGACATGTTCATTGTAAAAGGATTAATAGAATGTCTAGTCTAGGACTTATCTCTAAGTGTGGGGGTAAGGTAGAGAAATGCGAAGTATGTGCTCAGACGAAGATCACAAGGAAACCCTTTCACAGGGTCCATCGAAGCACAGATCTTCTGGAGTTGGTTCATTTAGATATCTGTGACTTCAAACAATTCTCTACAAAGGCCGGGATGAAGTATTTCATTACTTTCATCGATGACTTCTCAAAGTATGCTTTCGTCTACTTGCTCAAGTCTAAAGATGAAGCATTCGAGAAGTTTAAGGAGTTCAGGGCCGAGACTGAGCGGCAAACTGGACAACAACTTAAGAGGTTAAGGAGTGATCAAGGCGGGGAGTATCGGTCTCATGAATTCTTATCATTCTGTAAAGAACATAGAATCATCAATGAGACAACGGCTCCGTACTTTCCTCAATCCAACGGAGTAGCAGAAAGGAAGAACAGAACGTTGACAGAGATGATGAACTCCATGCTGTTGACTGCGGGTCTTCCAAAGTGCTACTGGGGAGAAGCTGCACTAACGGCAACGTTCATTCTGAACAGAGTGCCATATGCGACTTCCGACATAACTCCTCATGAACTTTGGTTCAAAGTCAGATCTAACTTGAATGTCATTCGAGTGTGGGGGTGTCTGGCTTATGTGAAGCTCCCGGATCTGAAGATTCAGAAGCTGGGGACAAGGACTACGAAGGCGATCTTCTTGGGGTATGCCGAGAAGAGTGATGCTCGGAGATTCCTTGATATCGAGTCAAACCATATCATCGAATCTCACGATGCTGAATACTTTGAAGACAAATTTGCAAAATACAAGAATATTGTTCTTGCGGATCTTTCGGAGAATGATGAGGGTACAAAGCAGACGAAAGTCTTTAATGAACCAGTAGTCCAAGATGAAGCTGTCGTCAAGGAGACACTAGCTGAACCAGAACTCGCTGAGCCGTCAACTAAGCGAACGAGGAGGCCGAAAGACTTCGGAGATGACTTCGTCACCTATCATGTGGAAGCAGATCCGCTTACCTATGATGAGGCGATGAAGACCAGAGATGCTGTATTCTGGAAGGAGGCGATAGACAACGAGATTGACTCAATCACTGTAATGCCTGTGGTTCTTATTGCGTATCTTGGTATACGTATACGTAATTTGACCCGTATTGCATGTCTCCCTGTTAATTTATTCTAGCATTTCATTAGCTGGTTTATTCTTGGGTTGGTTCGGCTGGCTTGGTTTACTTTGGTTCATCATGAGCCAAGGTGAACCCTCCTACCTACCACCACCCTTCTTATTTAATCCTTTCTCCTCATTCTCTCTCTTCATTTACTTCTTCTTCTCCACCATTACTTCTTCAACCACCAGGAGAGTGAGAGAGAGAGAGAGCTTAGGCAAGTACACCTTGCTTCATGGAGGAACACAAATTTTATTGTTCTATTCTCTTCTTCACAGCATTCTAAAATACTTTAGTACTTGACATTTTTAATTTCCATGGCTCAATTTGTGTAGATCTAAGTTTATAGTATTTTCAGATTTCTTGGGTTTTGATCTACTTAATATTGTTATTTCCAAGTTTTGATGGTTCCATGTTGTAGAGAATTTCGTTCTACCCCATTTTGACCTATGGAAGTCCAAATTTAGACTTACGGTGAAGGTTTTATGGAGCTTGGAAGCTAAGGGTTCCATGGCCATCCTTCTCAGGTTTTCTGAGAAGATGGGTCCCCACTTACTCAGCCGCATAGATGGGTACCCACTTACTCAGCCGCATGAGATTCATTCACTCAGCCGCATGAGATTCATTCACCCAGCCGCATGAGATTCATTCACTCAGCCGCATAGATGGGTACCTACTTACTCAGCCGCATAGATGGGTACCTACTTACCCAGCCGCATGAGATTCATTCACTCAGCCGCATGAGATTCATTCACCCAGCCGCATGAGATTCATTCACTCAGCCGCATAGATGGGTACCCACTTACTTAGCCGTATAGATGGGTACCCACTTACCCAGCCGCATGAGATTCATTCACTCAGCCGTATGAGATTCATTCACCCAGCCGCATGAGATTCATTCACTCAGCCGCATAGATGGGTACCCACTTACTCAGCCGCATAGATGGGTACCCACTTATCCAGCCGTATGAGATTCATTCACTCAGCCGCATAAATGGGTATCCACTTACTCAGTCGCATAGATGGGTACCCACTTACTCAGCCGCATAGATGGGTACCCATCTACTCAGCCGCATAGATGAGTACCCATCTACTGTCGCATGAGCCCCTAATTCACCCTTGGCCGCATAGTGTCTAATTGGGTTATTTTTCTTGTCCTATTTGGCTGATTTATGGCCAGAATTTCTTCCAACTCCCAACATAAAAGTTGTACATCTTTTCTTTGGCTTCCAGAATATGTTATTAACTATTTATGCAACTTTTCTCATTTATAATGATGTAAGGATAGAATACGATAGTGGCCCGTCATGGTGCACTCTTGATAAGTAATCCTGACATGATACACCTCGATATGCTGTTGCGACGGCTAGCACGGCATGACAAGTATGAAAGACCTGGACACCATGGGCGATTGTGTTTGTACAAATAAATTGGTACTGTCATGCATCATGTCTAGGATGGGGATCCCTGAGTACCACGGTCAGGGGTACCTACTGAAATTGACTAAGGTTAATTAACTAGAATGATTCAGTAGTCATGAAGAGATTTCCAGCTACAGGCAATCCCGTTATCTGGGCGCATTCAGTGGACTTGTAGCCTACCGACGAGTAGGGCATATTTCTAACACACAGTCATATGGTACACCCTTCATAAACGGACATTCGACCCGGATAACCGGATGGTCTACAGGGTTTGTGGCTGTTGGGATAATCTTATTGCATCTTGCTAGTAACTAGGCTGTGATAACCCTAGTTAGTTAAAAGTATCAAGCCGTACTCTTGATTGGCCGTGATTGATTGGATGGAGTTAATTCCAGCTTAGTCTTATCATAATCCTGTGCAAGATTGTGACATGACATGATTATTGATGCTTGCCTTAACAATAACGATCGGGGGTCCAGTTCTGTTCAGGCGAAGGGTTACAACCCCGGTCCTTGTTTGGTTTATGGGTTGTAACCTGGCTCCCGGAGCAGTTCTGTGTCCTCTCTTCGTTTATTGTCTTATTACACCCCATGCCATGCTCGTCATGTTTTACCTTACTTCAACAAGCATGATTAATTATTTATACCGGCCTTAACAATAAAGATCGGGGGTCCAATTCTGTTCAGGCGAAGGGTTACAACCTCGGTCCTTGTTTGGTTTAAGGGTTGTAACCTGGCTCCCGGAGCAGTTCTGTGTCCTCTCTTCGTTTATTGTCTTGTTACCTTATCAATGATTATTTATGCTGGCCTTAGCAATAAAGATCAGGGGTCCAGTTCTGTTCAGGCGAAGGGTTACAACCCCGGTCCTTGTTTGGTTTAAGTGTTGTAACCTGGCTCCCGGAGCAGTTCTGTGTCCTCTCTTCGTTTATTGTCTTCACTGTACCAATAGTATTTGAGACGGGTTTCTATTCAGGTAAAGGGTTACAACCCCGGTCCTTGTTTGGTTTAAGGGTTGTGACCTGGCTACTTGAATGGTTTCCTCGTACCCAGTTTAATGTTGTTATCTCTATTATTATCAGTTCTTTATTTATTATCTTTAATATTCTATTGTGATATACTGGTTTTAGTTCCTAAGTGAAGCCTCCTTTGTGGCACTTGCTCTTTCTGGGGTTTGACCCAGTTGGTTTTGTGTGGCCAGATATCGGAGCAGCACCAGAGGATCCACCTGTCTTCCAGCCAGATGGTGACCACCAGGCGTAACCCTGGCAACGAGTGGGTTTCTTTTTGTCCTCCCACTTTATTGTAAAATTATTCTTTTGAGGCGTTTAGCCGGCGAGCACGTGTTAGCTCGTATTGTACCTTATTTACTGTCTGCCTACGGGCTGTAACATGATTGATCCTAGGGTTGATCATGTATGACTAAACTCTTGCTAGTCATGACATTTTGTAACGACTAGCTTCATGATCAGCTGAATATGTAATGTTTGGGACGCCTTACCATTGTATATTTGGTGATCTTACATCTTGTAACACTTACTTACTTGCATGTGATTGAGACAATAGGCTTGTTCATGACCATAGGAGACTGTTGGCTTGTAGTTAAACCCTCATGTATCTAGACAGCAGTGACCGTATAGCGAGGTGGGTTGCACTTCAATATACGTAGCTGGCTATGTACGCCCCCGCTCTCCAGTATTCTGGTTCTGGGGCGTTACAATCACCTCCAACAACACATGGGTATTGGTTGACCTGCCATAAGGAGCAAGACCCATCGAATGCAAATGGATCTTCAAGAAGAAGATGAAAGCAGATGGAACCATTGACAAGTTCAAGGCCAGGCTAGTGGCCAAGGGGTTTGCTCAGAAGCAGGGGATCGACTACTTTGACACTTATGCTCCAGTAGCTCGGATGACAACCATCAGATTGTTAATTGCTCTAGCAGCAATACACAAGCTGGTGATACATCAGATGGATGTGAAAACGGCATTCCTTAATGGCGAGCTGACCGAAGAGATCTACATACAACAACCAGAAGGTTTTGTCGTCAGAGGTCTGGAAGACAAAGTCTGCAAGTTGATGAAGTCTCTGTATGGTTTGAAACAAGCTCCCAAAATGTGGCATGAGAAGTTTGACAAGGTGATAAGGTCAAATGGCTACAGGGTCAGTGAAACAGACAAGTGTGTCTATACGAAGTTTGCTGACGGAAGAGGAGTAATCGTTTGTCTTTACGTGGACGACATGCTAATCCTAGGTACGGATTTAAGCTGCGTCACAGAGACAAAGAAATTCCTCTCGACCAAGTTTAGTATGAAGGACTTGGGGGATGCCGACGTAATCTTGGGGCTCAAGATCATCCGGACAGGCACTGGAATAGCGCTGTCACAATCTTATTATATTGAGAAGATGCTCACTCGCTACGGGTATCAAGATCTTCCTATAATCGATATACCGTACCGGAGTGATCAAAAGCTGGAGCCAAATTCGAAGGAAAGCGTCAGGCAGTTGGAGTACGCTAGCGTCATCGGAAGCTTGATGTACGCCACTACTGCTACAAGGCCTGACATAGCTTTTGTCGTGGGAATGCTGAGTCGGTTCACTAGCAATCCAGGCGTTGAGCACTGGAAAGCTGTGAAACGTGTTATGTGATATCTCAAGAAAACTCAGACATATACACTTTTCTACCGCGGAGATCCGTCAGTAGTGGAAGGCTTCAGTGATGCTAGCTGGTGTTCAGATATGGAGAGCGACTATTCCACAGGTGGATTCGTATTCGCCATGGACGGAGCTGCTATATCGTGGAAGTCGAAGAAGCAGACTATGTTATCTCGCTCCTCCATGGAATCTGAATTCTTTGCATTGGATGCTGCTGCAGATGAAGCAGAGTGGCTTCGGGAGCTCATGTATGATCTTTCGGTGGTTGGGGCTCAGATACCGACAATACCGATATACTGTGACAACCAGGCGACAACAGCAGTGGCATCAAATGAACTCTTCAACGAGAAGAAGAAAACGGTGCTGTTGAAGCACAGAGCAGTACACGATCTTATTAAGAGAGGTGTTATTACAGTGATTGATGTTCGGAGTCAGGAGAACCTGGCGGATCCGTTCTCCAAGGGCCTCAAGTGCCAGCTGGTCGATGACACAGCTTGTAAAATGGACTTGAAGGCATTCTGATATTGTGTTATTACATTCCTACCATAAAGTTTTATGCTATTAGTTCAAAGAGAAATCTACTAGGCATCTAGCTTTTGGTTCAAGGGAGGACTATTAACCAGAAGAATATCAAGAACGGTGGGTACTTGTCCTATGTGACATGGAGAGGTTACGGACCTACAACCACTGTTGTCTACTGTTGTTTTATGCAGAAAACGGATCCTGTGGGAATGTTGGCTTAAATGCCTTAATGAGTTCTCAGGCAGAGTGAATGCCTGGAGTGCTTTACAGGAAGCACGATAGCGCAGCACTACAAGGAGTGTAACTCCATGCTACAGTGGGGTGACTCCACCATGAGGTTCCCAGGTAGGGGTAATGCCTCGGCTTTGCAAGCCAAGTCACAGCGGAGTAGCACCATAAATAGGCAGGTAGCCTAATACTGTATGATAATCGTAATAAAGAGAGGTATACAGCACTACAAAGAGGACGATGTCCTCATGTTACAGTGGCATGACACCACGAAGAGGTACCAGGTAGGGTAAAGCCTCGACTTTGTGAGCCATGTCATAGCGACGTAACACCGCACGGAAGCGCAAGGCTTCATGCTGGGTAGTTTAGCACTACAAAGAGGCCTGTGACCTCATGCTACAGTAGTATGACACTACGATGAAGTACCCAGGTGGGGTAAAGCCTCGGCTTTAAGCCATGTCATAGCGGCATAGCACCGCAAAGAAGCGCAATGCTTCATGCCATGACTCTTTATAAAGAACTCACCTATAGTGTATGGACAGAGATATCAGGCCGTCTCTTGAGGGTAAACTTGTAGACGCCCAAAAATTATACACTGAAACTAGGCTGGCACAAGGCCTTCAATGTGCAGCCAGAAGCACAGTTGATGTCATTATGTGAGTAGGAAGAATTGCAGTTATGGTGCAGAATTCAAGGCTTAGTCCATTCTTGTATCATGCTGTTGTTTAACCTATGCGAGAAGATTCAAGTCGTAGCGACATCTCTCCTAATGCATGATGGGCAGTCACTGTGGGGAACGCTCAACCCATATATTGAGATATGTGGGGGATTGTTGGTGTTTTTGCCTTTGGACTAGAAAAGATAGTCCCACATCGGCTACACCAAATTGTGAGTATCTCAATATAATGCATTGCATGTGTTGAGGTGTGCACATGAGGTGTAGTGGGGCACAAGTTTATGCCATGTGGAAGTATTTTCCTAGAAGGAAAAAGGATTAAATCCAACAAGGATGCAAGTTAATTTTTGTTGTGCGGACTCGGACTCGGACACGGACTCCAGGATGTCTCGTGCATGCACGGGAGTGTTCGGGGGTAGGCGTGGACTGGCACACTTCTATGCTAATTGTGGGATGATCTAAAATATCAAAATCTATTTTTGAGTATTGATATTTTAGTCCCACATCGGATAGGAGAAGAGGTGAAGTCTCAACTCCACTCTATAAATAGAGCCCCTTGGCCTCCTTTGAAAGATGCACCAAGAAGAGAGTTAAGGGAGTCTGTTAAGTCCAGGAAGCCCGTTCAAGTCTCAAATATTGACTTACGAGCGTTCCAGAAGTTCTTCGTGAACTTGCTGGTTCCTGGAAGCTGTTCGTGCTCGTGTGGGGCGAATAAAGCTTTGAGCAACGGTGGTTCATTCACCCCAGCATTTCATTCTTGCCTGTCATCGCTGCTGTTGCCTTTTATAGTAACTTCTTTTTAGAAGCTCTACTGCTGATAGTCGCTTGCACAAAGTCTCTTTAGATTTTTTGTGTATTACGTAGAATCTTTTTAGATCCTCGTAATTCAGAATCCTCTAGGATCTCTGTTGCACATCTTCTTTAAGGTGTTGCATTTGAAACGTTGTTTGTACAATTGTTTCAGTTTCAGAATTTTCCATCAAAAATTGTGCCTCGGCACTAACAAACATGAATAAAAGGCATTTTTTTCTTCAGATCACTGAGAGGGATGACTCGAAACAAATACAACAAGGGAAACACCATAACTAATTCTAGGTTTAGATGGTATACCTAAACCTAAATCACAGTCTAAAATACAAGAGGTTGATCAAAAACTTCATATTGTTAGACTATTCACAAGAGATATGAACCTTGATACACTCACCACTATCATTATCATTTAGTGTAGTTTTCTCAAGCAAGCAGGAGCCCGTTTCTTATAATGCTTCTCCTTACAAATGCATGCTCAGATTAAAATTTGTATCTAAATTTAGATGTTTAGTTAAATAAATGCTTGGGAAATCTCTACAAGTGACAAGGGGACATCGATTTCTTTGACTGTCTGTCTTTCTTAATTTGTAACCTATTATTTTATTTGAAGCCAACATGTTTATATCAATTACCAAAATAGAATATCAAATGGCAAAGAAGAATTTATTAGATTTGTACAAATTGTCAGATTTTTGGCAAGGTTACTTGTCCAAGAAATGATCTACATATCCCAAACCTAATTTCATATGGCTTTCTCTTATACATGTATTCATTGAGCTTCCTCCTAATTCTGCCTCTCATATATGTATGAAGAATTATTATCAATTTGAGTCAATAGGTTAATATGGAAACTGCACATGTTAGTTGAAGATAAAGTTTAGATAGGGTTAAGGTTAACCTGACATAGAAGGATACTCCTTAGTAGGTCCATGATCGATTTCATATATCCACAATATACTCCTTAGTAGCTCAACCTGACATAGAAGGTACTTCTTACCTTTTAATGAGTTTTTTTTTTTCTAACTTTCAAGTTTCTATTAAAAAAACATGGTTTACTGACACCGTACTTGTGGATAAAGCCTGCAGACATATATTCCAAGATATATTCCAACCATTGAGCAGATTACATATTTGAATATGAAGGATGGTCAAAATACCAATAGCCTTTAGCCTTTAGTGAGAGCTTTATCCTATATATGACTGATACTCTGTATATAAAAGCTCATCCATTTATTTATCTCTTTCAGTTAATGTAGTATATTTTTGAAACTGATGTGTTGAATATCCCAGTTGCTTTCAGGACGTGGTGATGCAAGTGTAAGAGTTTGGAATCTTGAAACTAAAAGTGCATTGTGGTGGTAGGAAATTTTTTTTTCATCGGTGACCTCCTTGCCACTATCTGAAGATGGATGCACTTTGCTTACTGCTGGCAGAGATAAGGCATGTACAAACCATTTATTCTTGTGTACCCATGCATGTGAAACCTATGAATGGCTTTTAAATTTTCATATTTTTATTTTAATGAGAAATACGGGTACAATTAATGTAGATATGGTCGTATGGGTTCATCTGTGTGTCATGTACAAATCTTTTCACATTTTTTTTATTTGTTGCATATGAGGATCAAAATTTGAATCTATATATGTTTTTTTTTGCATCATTTGTCTTTGCTTTTAAACCAATCTTCTTTTATGCCTGACATATTGATTGTGAACCAAGACTAAAATTTTCTATTGTCCCAAAATGTTCCAGTTTTTCAGAAAAAATAGTTCCAGCCTTGCTTTGCAAAATTTTGGGAATGATGAGCTTGATTCATATAGTTCTGATTCTAGGGAATTTCTTGGAGACAGTCTTCCAACAACTGCAGTATTGAATGATTGCTCCAACATTAACATGGGTACTTCCCAATCTTTATATCTTATTACAGAAGACATCGTTGGAAGTACTATTGCATGGCCGACCGAACACATTATGACGTTGGATGACTAGGTACGATATCTATTCTCAGCTTTAGTTGTTTTCATATATATATATATATATATATATATATATATATATATATATATATATATATATATATATATATATATATTGATTTGTATTTTAACTCAACATATATCTATTGGCTACAACCAAATTGGTATTGTAATGTTACAGATATTCACTGCTGATTTTTCCATATATGCTTAGGTCTTGTATGTATCTGTTATTGGTTAGTATACATAGGAAGTTGATATCTAAATTAAAATGTAGGAAGTTGTCATCATCGGCATCAGACCACCTTCCTGACTTTGCTTCTGAGTACTACCTCCTTCCTGACTTTGCTTCTTAGTTCAGCTTCATCGGCATCAGACCACCAACCATTCCCTTCAACCCATTTCCTATACCTGGACACAGGATCTCGAGATGTTCTCTAGTGTTCGATCTCATCAATTGGATGATACTTGGTTGAGTCATCCGATGTCGAGTGATGCCCTACTCTGTATGTGAGTTTTGAACATTTGAAAGTTGTATAAAAGACTAGAATATTGTGAAATAAAAAGAAAAATTAGTTTCCTATTACAGAGTTGGTTGAAAAGAATATTATGCCTAACATATATCAGTAAGACTCAAACTCGAGCATTTATATGGAGTTGTTAATACTTGCCTTCATCATGGTATGAATTTTCCCACTTTTTCTAAGAAAATGCAGAAATTGATTCAACAGGCCAACTGGTACCAAAAAAAATGAGGAGCCATATGTTCAACTAGTTTACTTGTTCTTCCCCAATGGTGGTGATATAAAAGGAAATTCTTCCTTGCCTCTGTGCTGTAGAAGATGGTATCCATGACTTGTAGAGTGACCATGTTACTGTACATCTTTTGAGCAAGTAATTCATTGTTGGAACCTATATGCATTTGTTGCTTCTTATGACTGATCACTTATTATGGTTATGGTACTTGCACTTAATATATATATCCTGGTATTTATCCGTCCATAGCAAAACGCTACTTGTTGACATATTATGGTTGGTTGAAAGGTATTTTTCTCCTTCATTTTTCGATATCATGATTCATTTGCCAATCCATCTGGGGCGTGAAGCTAAATTAGGTGGCCCAGTCCATTATCGTTGGATGTATCCGTTTGAAAGGTGATCGTTTGTTTTCTTTTTATTGATTTCATTCATTCGTTTGCTTACTTTAAATAAAAATTATTTTTTTCTCGTAGATACATAAAGATCCTTAAAGGATACGTTAGAAATCGTGCACGTCCTGAAGGTTGTATAGTAAAATATTGTATAAACACATAAGTTGAGAACACTTACAATTAATCCTTTCAAGCTTCATCTATATGAAAAAATGCACGCACTCAGTTGGAACTTATTAATCCTTTCAAGCTTTCAATCAAAAAAATGAGAAGAAGAGTTGAGAACACTTACAATTACAACAGAATATATAAACACATAAGACTCAATTAGTGCACTGGTAAGGCATCACTTTTCCTATCCCAATAATTTACTTTTCGTCAATTGTCTGGATCGGCTCGAGATGGTTTTTTCTTTACACTAATGATTTTCCCCTATTTTTGTGTAGGTTGGATGAGGGAAGAGGATGCTTTCTGAGGAGTTTTGGTTGTGGATAGGCTCGAAGGGAGCTAAACGCTAGATAGTCAACATTTTGGGATATATGTAGCTGACTACACAGTTAATGTTTAATTTTTGGACATATGTTTGGTACTACTTCGTTGTTCTACATAGAGAAATTAAGGATTTTGAATGTTTGGTACTACTTGGTTGTTCTACATATATTAGACAGTGAAATTAATGAATTTACTTATGTTCGGAATTCATTCTGTGATTGATTCGCATTTAAATTTTTGAATACCTGCATTTTGTGTAAGTGTGGTCGGCAATAGTATTCTGATGTGCTGCATTCTGTAAATTTTCTAATACAAAATTTTGACTTTGCAATAGCATTCTGACATGCTATTGTTGCACATATAATAGCAGAAAAAAATGCTATAAAAAGCAGATATCGAAACGCTATTAACAAACAATAACATACAGGAACACAATTAAAAATAAACAGCGTTCAGGAACGCCATAACACATTTATAGCGTTAACAAATGTTATTAATGAACTATAGCGTTCGTAAAGGCTATGTAAACTATATAGCATTTGTAAGTGCTATAACTTGTCTATAGCGTTCATGAACGCTACAATATATTAATAGCGTTCATGAATGCTATTAAAGTTCTATAGCGTTCCTAATTGCTATAACTATCATATAGCGTTTCAAAACGCTATACATTGTCTATAGCGTCAATGAACGCTATAATCCATGAATAGCGTTCGTGAACGCTATAACTTTATAGCGTTCTTGTACATGGGGTTATTATAGCGGAGGCATATATAGCGGGCGGAATATGCTATAATATGCATTCGACAGCGTTCAGCGCACGCTATCATATCCCATATCTGTTGTAGCATCATTCTTCTTATGATGCATCCAAAGACTGTCATGTAATGATTTTATCAATTGCTGATGTCAGCCCCAAGGTAGTGAGCCAAAATCACATATAGCTCTGCCACCTCTTGAAGAATTAACCATTGTACTTTTTAGGCTTGGCACTAGATGATTCATCTATGCCAATCATATTTATAAATATGACAGTCTAAAGTAGTAGAATAATAGTTTAATTTTGCTAATCAACCTTATTCTTTAGTTTATCAAGTGTTAATTAATTTGGGTTAGCTGTAGGGGCCGGTTCCCAGCTAGCGGAGGTCCAAAGGGGGACAATTAAGTACCGTGTCGCTTAGGACTATTTACGTCCGGTTGACAGAAGGACCCTTTCGGCTTGTACCCAAAATAATCTCAACTTTTAAAACTTTATATTTATATAGGGATTTGCAATATCACTAAACTACTTTCTTTTGACTAAATTGTTTGAACATGTCAAAGAAAATTATAATGTCACAGTTTATATGCAAACCAATGTTTGCCTAACATAATCCAAGTATTGTGACAAAATAATAAAATTGGCTCACGGTCTTCTAATTAAATGTAGGAATCATAAAATGACTGTATGAAAATTACCTTCATCTTTAGCATGTATGGGCCTTTTGGAACGAGTCACAATCTCTAATGCTTCTGGCTTAAAGAGATAATATTACAAAAATCATGTTTAGAGAGAGTGAGTACAAAACAATTATTATTTTTTAATTATTGTCACCGATAACATGTTGCTCTTTTCCAAAAATTAAAATTATCTCTATGAATTCTACCTTTTAGAGAATAGAGGTTAGTTTTCATATTAACAAAAAATATATACCTGAAACTATGCACAACTTGTTTATACTAACACAACAATATAGCTTGTCTATGATTAGGTACACAACAAACAACAACTTATGTTATATGAAGCACATATATGTATACAATTTCTATAGATATTGTGAAGTTTCATCTACTTTGGAATAAGTCACAATTTGTACGAGTTTGTAAACTACAACAGCATGTAACAACAAATAAGGTTGACATAAGTATCTAAAATATCAACAATATTGCATTAGCACTTGTCTAGTTCAGTTATTGGCATCAACGTTGCCAATTTGTATCAGGACATTATTGCTAACATATGTCTATGTCTGCATATTAGAATGTTCTACAAAAGAATTGCCAATTCTAAACCTTATTTAATATCTCAAGGTAACGAATTCTTTCAAACCCAATCTTTAGTAGCATATCATTATTCCTTACAAAATTAAATAAAGATTGAAAGAAGAAAAGGAAAAAACAAAAAACAAAACCCCCGCAAAAATCACATTAGGGTTAATCTTCTATAACAAAAATAAGACCACATGCCAACATTTGAGTGGAAGTCAACGTTGTTCTCTCTCTCTCTCTCTCTCTCTATATATATATATATATATATATATATATATATATATATATATATATATATATATATATATATATATATATATATATATATATATATATATAAAAGAATTCTAGCTGGTCATGGCAATGCCTACTCTTACAACCACTGGATTTGCCCTTGGACCTGAGCCAGCAATAGACATTCTTAAACTTATAACTGTTTCCTGGTTGATTTTCTATATAGAGAACTCAACTGGACCTCATCAACAGCACCTTTATCATAAATCCATATCAAATAAGGTGCATAATGCGAAAATAAAATTTATCATCGAGTCTCAGAGAATGTCTAAATTGGTTAGTAGCTTAAAGAACTATTACTTCCAAATTTTCATGTGATTTTGAGATGTATCAAATAGCTTGTAGTAATGTCTGGCTTATTTACTAAACAGAGAATTAACATAAGTGATAAATATTTCAACCAAATAAACATGCACACTTCTTGAAAAATATTTCCTTAATAAAGAGAGTATAAATTCATACATAAAGTGGCAGTAGACATTGAATGATTATCTACATTAAATGATATTAATTAAGCATTGTAATAACAATATAACAATATTTCTGACACAGACTTGTTTGTAGTTTCCAGAATACATTATTAACAGAATGAATACTATATGTGAAAGAGCAGTTTTAATTTCACATAATAATAATAATAATAAAAGAAGAAGGAGAAGAAATTTTTTTTTTTTTGAACCGCAAGGAGAAGAAAATGTCACCACGTGTTAGTAACACAGGACACCATGTGTCTGTAATGCGTGAACACATGAGCTTCCATGTGTCACAAGTTCCTCCATTTCATAACCAAAGGCATAAATGAAGGCCAATTTGGTGATCTAAATCCATCTTCCAATGACTAAATTAGAGCAGAATCCTAATATGTTTACATTTTTTTTTTCATATTCCACAAGAATTAGTGTGAGTAAAATAGTATATAATGGCTGTCAACTAGTCTTAAGCATGAAAGGAAAAATTGCAAAGAAAAGAAAATATATATGTCTCCATAAATATGGCTGACATCAACATTAATTAAATATAGTGTTAATATTGCCGAGCTTTATAATTGGAGCTTGTAACCCATACGGGAGCATTAAATTGGTTTGGACCACTGGGTCCGAGTTCCTGGATTTGGGTGTGCAATAGATGATTTAACTTGGTCAGCCCGGTCCAAGTTTGGAGTTGGGTCATTTGGTTCAGGCGAATGCCTGGGCTGGATCGACCCCAAAAGAGGAGAGACTGCATCACACTGGTTAATAGAGCAATGTCCACCTTCCTCTCAGTGTTGATTTAGTAGCAACTTATTTAACTACTTATGATTTCTACAAATATCAGGAAGTATTGTACATTTTGTACTGCTCGCCGGAAGCAATGGTTGTACTGGACCAATCACCAAAAATTGCATATTCTACACTAGCTTGTGGCAATTTTATAAAGGAACCTTCATGACCACTTTAACCAAAATATACATATACCGTCTAAAAATCATAAATATGCACATAGATCAAAATCCCATTCATGATCAGTGAAATGCATCATGAGGTGAACCACTGCTATTTCATGCATATATAATTAATTTACAAAACTGTGATAAAAGACCGACGAAGAAGGAAACTTAATTTATATACTTATAACAAGGCACAATAAAGTCTAAATCAACAACAACAATAGCTAACTTGTTAGTTCTCCAAATCAGAAACATTAGTCAGCCTAACTTGGTAGGCAATACAAAAGTCAAACATTTATTATTTCCAATATGGTGACAGATTTCTTCAAGGACTGGCATTATATTTATCGTCCTCAAAATAAACTTATTTTATACTACTAAATTGTTAAAATGAAGATTTAATAAGAGAATAATGTATAACCCTAGTTACACCAGACTTTTCCTATAGATTCATAGTACTGTATAAATCAAGTCATGTATCGTCTCCCCAACAATATCTGAAAAAGAGCATATTAATAGCTACAAAGATAACATGGTTCACTATATCAATCATTATCATCTTAGCTCTTCTTGCAGACTTTCTGGTCTAAAAATTTTCAGGGTTACTAAAAGATTCCATGGGCTTAAACTGCACAGTAAGGTAAGTCCCAATGGGCTTTGAGATTTTATGCCAAGGCCATCTCTTTTCTAAAGCCAGCATGACCAAATAGTCTCAATGAATGTTGGCATCAGGTTAGAACGGCCAATCCTCCTGCGGAAGAGTTGTGCTCCACATGCAACCCCAATCTCATGGGCGTAGGCTTGGAGGAGCTGATGATGACTGTTACGTGCAACTAATTATTAACAAACATTTTAAAGAAAAGAAAAAATTGTTTGAATGGTCGTGTTCCTACCACTTAAAAACGAGGGGACTATTGCTATGTCACCATTATTAGGGTCTCAAGCATATTGTGTTTAACAATTTCCAGAATGCAAGTTGCAAGTACATAAAGATGGAGCCCAACAAATTAAGTATACAAAATAAGCAATATTTGATTTTCCTTTCTTTACCGGAAGCTTTCATTAGAAAGAAGGAAGCAAATAACAGAAATGATAAATATTTCAACGATTATTCTCTTAGATTGTTGGAAAAATTTACCTTTATCATTCTAAAAAATAGAGTAGCAAATAATAAAAGATGTTAGAAATACCGGTCTACGGGAAAGTCATGCACGAAGTATTGTCCTAAGAGAATATTCGAGGTCTATGTGCAGACATCCTCTCGAATTCTCCTAGTGGTAAAACTCCCTTACTACCGGCTTCCCGTCACCGCACACAGTTTCGGGAGAACAACCTGAACTTAGCTTTGTCCAGAAAATTGAAGGAGGAACAATTTGAGAGGATAGGAGAAGAATGATAGTTTTCTGAGGATAACGAGAAGATGAAAATATGATAACTTTGTTCTTTTTCTTGTATATATTTTTGTGCCCCTTGAAAGAGAAGAAAGAATATAATATATAGAGCCATGAGCCAATCCATGGTATTAAAAGGTTTAATGAGCCATTAAGGGCTATAAAAATGGCAGCTTTGAATGGTGTTGAAGGGTGTGGTAAATGAGAATTAATAGGTTGATAATTTGGTCATTATGAATGAATAATAAGGTAACGGAACTTGATTTTTCTGATATATACAACAGTTTTAAAGAGAAACTCCTTACAATTTGACAAGAGCACCCAAAATTTTTTGAAGTATGTGTGCTTCCTAGGATGATCACGTAGGTGCACAATAACCATTTTTGAAGCATAAGAGATAAAGTGCAGTTATGAAAACTATGAAAGGATCAATGCAGCCAAGATTCAGAATATTGAGAAAGAAAGATATAGCTATATTTAAAAGAGGATATGAGGAGCCACTCATGGTGTGATGATATCTAGGGCTGTAAAACGATTCAAACCGTTCGTATTCGGCTCGTGTTCGACTCGATCCAAGTTCGGTTTAAGCTCGTTCGTGGACTAATCGATACCGAGTTCGATCATATGTTGTTCGACTCGACCTTGTTCGCAAACAGGCTCGAGCTCGACTCGGTTTCTCATATTATGACTTTTTCTGTATGTTATGCATTTTTTAATAGATAGAAATATATTTTGCCTTAGAAATTTTACTCATTTTTTTGTTCTTTATACGATGGTAAATTTATGATGTAAAGAGCATAAATAATTCAATAAAAAAATCTTTAAAACTTGAGAGAAACAGTGTGATAGTCTATACAACATGTCCTATAAATATTCACCACTAGGACTGTAAAACGATTCAAACCGTTCGCATTCGGCTCATGTTCTGCTCTGTCCAAGTTCGGCTCGAATCAAACTCGTTCGATAGTTAAGTCAAGCCAAGCTTGAATACTCTTTGTTCGAGCTCGTTCGTTCGTTCAATTTTCAGCCCTAATGATATCTTGTTCCCGTCCAAGAGAATTGATGGCCTAGAAATCATTGTTGGTGCTTTATTTACATGGAGAGAGCTTGCTCTCAACATGCCTTGTAAAATTTTAGTCCCATATTGGAAAAGCACCATGAGTTATCTCAACATATATACTTGGGTGTGTTGTTGAGAGATGCACATGGGGTGGTGACCCTAAGGAGGGAACCATGTGGGTGATTTTACTAGGAGGTAAGAATAAGGCTCTAAGGATTAAGCATTAATGCTTTTGTCATTCTCTTGGATTAATTCCACTTGGAGCTAAGCCCCAAAGGGGCTTAGCGACTCGGACTCGGACTCGGACTCGGGCTCGGGCTCATGGGCTCATGAGGCGTAATGTGGCATTTTGTTGGCGTACTTAGCACGTCAGCAGTCATGCAGTCTTTATGCGGCTCATATGCGGCTCATATGCGGCCTCATGCGGCTCATGTGGCTCATGCGGTTCATGCGGTTCATGCGGCCATGCGGCTCATGCGGCTCATGCGGCTCATGCGGTCCATGCAGCTCATGCGGCTCATGCGGTCCATGCGGTCCAAGCGGTCCATGCGGCCAGGCTGCTGCTGCTGCTGCCGCATGGAGGGCTACGCTGACTGTACAGATTTCAAATCGGTTATGGAAAGGGTGAATCAATGCGATTAATTCAGATCCTATCTTTGTGGGATTTGAATTAATTTCGATACTATCTTTGTGGGATTTGAATTAATTCAGTTCCTATCTTTGTGGGATTAGAATTACTTAGCGACTCGGACTCGGACTCGGACTCGGACTCGGGCTCGGGCTCATGGGCTCATGAGGCGTAATGTGGCGTTTTGTTGGCGCACTTTGCACTTAGCACGTCAGCAGTCATGCGGTCTTTATGCGGCTCATACGGCTCATATGCGACCTCATGCGGCTCATGCGGCTCATGCGGCTCATATGCGGCCTCATACGGCTCATGCGGTCCATGCGGCTCATGCGGTCCATGCGGCACATACGGTCCATACGGTCCAAGCGGTCCATGCGGCCAGGCTGCTGTTGCTGCTGCCGCATGGAGGGCTACGCTGACTGTGCAGATTTTAAATCGGTTATGGAAAGGGTGAATCAATGCGATTAATTCAGATCCTATCTTTGTGGGATTTGAATTAATTTCGATACTATCTTTGTGGGATTTGAATTAATTCAGTTCCTATCTTTGTGGGATTAGAATTAATTCGTTGCTATCTTTTTGTGATTTGATTCAATCTTTCCATAACTGAAGAGGCGGCTAGGATTTCCACCCTCTCTCTATATATACTCTCTTCTGGCCTCCTTTGTGAAAACTACGAAAATACAAGTGAGAAAAGGAGAAAGAGAGAGAGAGAGCTGCTGCCGCCATTGCAAGTCCATCCGAGGAGTCAGAACAGAGGTGACATCGAGCGTTCCACAAGTTATTCAACTTGCTGGTTCCTGAAAGCAGATCGTGTGGGGCGAATCTTGCTTTGAGCAACGGTGTTTTGACACCCCAGCATTGTTCTTCTTCTCATCTCTCTCTAGTTTTATTGTAACTCGTTCTGTCCCAATTGCAACACGTTTGCAAGGAAGAACGAGAGATCTTCTCTTCTCTTTTTCCCTCCTTCAGATTGTAATTTGGCTATTTGATTTTTATACCATCATAGATCTTGAGTTTGCCCTCTGCAAAGTTTTGTGGGACATCTCAGATCTCAATTGCATCTATTTTTCCATCTTTGATCAAGCCCCGGGACTAACAATCTCAAAGCAAGATCCGTATAGATGGAAAACATTAATGCTTCGCTCCTCCAATCGGACTTCTGTAAGTTGGAAAAGTTCGATGGAGAGCATTATCAAGTCTGAAAGAGAAAGGTTTACCTAACTCTTCAACTGAAAGACGTAGATCATGTTCTGTTGGAGGAAGAACCCTCTGTTCCAGACACTGGATCTACTGTCGCAATCAACACGGCTACCAAACTCCAGGCCAAGTGGAGAAGGGAAAATAGCATCTGCAGGCTTCTCATCCTGAATGCTATGGAGGATTCCCTGGCAGAATCCTACTCGAAGAAGGAACTTGCCAGAGACATATGGGAGTCTGTGGAAAATCTGTATGAAGAAGACAAGAATAGGAGCAAAATGTTTGTGGTTGAAAAATATCACAAATTGCTCTTTGAGGACGAAAAGTCCATGTTACCACAGGTGAAAGAATTTCTGAAGCTGCGTCAGAAACTGGAAGACGAAGAGATGCCCCTTCCCGACAAGTTTGTCGTCGGAGGGATCGTCTCAAAACTTCCTGCTGGATGGAGTACCTTCTATGCAAGGATGCACAGAAAGAAGCTAGACATTAGCTTGGGAGATCTACTTCAAGAGATCCATATTGAGGACGAGATGCGTTCTCAACAGAAGATGGACACTCTGTCCAAACAGTTGGCTAAAGCCAACCTGGTGCAGACGAGGGATCCTAAGGGGAAGCAGGCGACTTCTCATCCCAAGAAGAAGGACTTCACTAATCTGAAAGTGAAGGGTCCTTCTTTCAAGCAACAGAAGACTAAGTCCCACGTGACTTGTTATAATTGTGGCAAGAAAGGCCACTACAAGAGTGAATACAGATCTAAGCCTAAACAATCAGAGAAAGGTGAGCCTAATAAGGTTTCATTGGTTTCTAACGTTGTTGCTATGATCGGACAGGTCACAACTGTGGGGGTTGACTCTGACTGGTGGATAGACACTGGTGCGACTTGCCATGTCTGTTCAGGCAAGGAATGGTTCGTCACGTACCAGCCGATATCTGGAAAGGTTGTCATAGCGAACCAGGCCCAAGCTGAAGTTCTGGGGATCGGGACCATGGAACTGAAACTCACTTCTGGGAACACTCTGACGCTTCAAGGTGTGAAGCATGTTCCGGCGATTGCCAAGAACCTGATCTCTGGGAGCCTGCTCTGCAACGCAGGCTTGAGGATGGACATCAATGCTGGTCAGATGGTGATGTCCAAGAAAGGAACATACTTCGGGAAGGCTTATCAAACCGAAGGCATGTTTAAAATTCAGCTTGTTAACCAGTTTGAAGACATTAATGCAGTTGCATTTTCTGATTATTCTCTTGAGTTGTGGCATAATAGACTAGGACATGTTCATTGTAAGAGAATTAACAAAATGTCTAGTCTAGGACTTATCTCCAAATGTGGGGGTAAGGTGGAGAAGTGTGAGGTGTGTGCTCAGACGAAGATCACAAGGAAACCCTTTTATCGGGTCAATAGAAGCACAGATCTTCTGGAGTTGGTGCACTCCGATATCTGTAACTTCAAACATTTCTCCACGAAGGCCGGGATGAAGTATTTCATAACCTTCATCGACGACTCTCAAAATACGCGTTCTTCTACTTGCTCAAGTCCGAAGACGAAGCTTTCGAGAAGTTCAGAGAGTTCAGGGCCGAGGCTGAACGGCAGACTGGACAACAACTCAAGAGGCTGAGAAGTGATCGAGGTGGGGAGTACAGGTCTCATGAATTTGCATCGTTCTGCAAAGAACATGGAATCATATGCGAGACTACTGCTCCATATTCTCCTCAATCCAACGGAGTAGCAGAGAGGAAGAACCGGACATTAACAGAAATGATAAATTCCATGCTGCTCACTGCAGGTCTTCCAAAATGCTACTGGGGAGAAGCTGCATTAATGGCCACTTTCATTCTGAATAGAGTGCCATATGCAACTTCGGACGTAACTCCTCATGAACTCTGGTTCAAAGTCAGACCCAACTTGAATGTCATTCGAGTGTGGGGGTGTCTGGCGTATGTGAAGCTTCCAGATCTGAAGATTCAGAAGATGGGGACAAGGACTACGAAGGCTATCTTCTTGGGGTATGCCGAGAAGAGTGATGCTCGGAGATTTCTTGATATTGAATCAAATCATATTATCGAATCTCGCGATGCTGAATACTTTGAAGACAAGTTCGCAAAAGACAAAAACATTGTTCTTTCGGACATTCCGGAAAATGATGTAGGTACTAATGAGACTGAAATCTCATACGAGCCAGTAGTCCAAGAAGAAGCTGTTGTTGATGAAACAACTCTTGCACCAGAACTCGCCGAGCCGTCAGCTAAGCGAGCGAGGAGACCGAAAGATTTCGGAGATGACTTTGTCACCTATCATGTGGAAGCAGATCCGCTTACCTATGATGAGGCGATGAAGACCAGAGATGCTATCTTCTGGAAGGAGGCAGTGAATGACGAGTTTGACTCTATCACCTCCAATAACACATGGGTGTTGGTAGATCTACCTGAAGGAGAAAAGCCTATTGGATGTAAATGGATCTTCAAGAAGAAGATGAAGGCAGATGGAACTATTGACAAGTTCAAGGCCAGGCTGGTCGCCAAGGGATTTTCTCAGAAACAGGGGATAGACTACTTCGACACGTACGCTCCAGTAGCTCGGATGACCACCATCAGGATGTTAATCGCTCTAGCAGCTATACATAAGTTGGTGATACATCAGATGGATGTAAAGACAGCATTCCTGAATGGGGAGCTGACCGAAAAGATTTACATGCAACAGCCAGATGGATTTGTCGTCAAAGGTCTTGAAGACAAAGTCTGCAAGTTGGTGAAATCATTATATGGTTTGAAGCAAGCTCCCAAGATGTGGCATGAGAAGTTTGACAAAGTTATTAGGTCAAACGGCTACAGAGTCAGCGAGACGGACAAATGTGTTTACACAAAGTTCGCTGATGGAAGAGGAGTCATCGTTTGTCTGTACGTGGACGACATGCTAATCCTAGGTATGGATATAGGCTGTGTCATAGAGACAAAGAAGTTCCTCTCAACCAAGTTCAGTATGAAGGACTTGGGGGATGCAGATGTCATCTTGGGCATAAAGATCATCCGGACAGACACTGGAGTAGCGCTGTCACAATCTCACTATATTGAGAAGATGCTCACACGCTATGGGTATAAGGATCTTCCTGGGATCGATACGCCATACAGGTGTGATCAGAAGCTGAAGCCAAACTCGAGGGAAAGCGTCAGGCAGCTGGAGTATTCTAGCGTTATCGGAAGTTTGATGTACGCAACTACTGCCACAAGGCCTGACATAGCTTTCGCCGTGGAAATGCTGAGTCGGTTCACAAGCAACCCAGGGGTTGAGCACTGGAAAGCTGTGAAGCGAGTAATGAGATATCTCAAGAAGACTCAGACATATGCACTGCACTACAACGGATATCCGACAGTAGTGGAAGGCTTCAGTGATGCTAGCTGGTGTTCAGAAGTGGAAAGCGAGAGATCCACAGGTGGATATATTTTTTTCTTGGGTGGAGCTGCTATATCGTGGAAGTCGAAGAAGCAGATAATACTCTCTCGTTCCTCCATGGAATCTGAATTCTATGCACTTGAAACTGCAGCAGATGAAGCAGAATGGCTTCGGGAGCTCATATATGATCTTCCAGTGGTTGGGGCTCAGATACCGGCGATACCGATATACTGTGACAACTAGGCGACTGCGGCGGTGGCATCAAATGACCTCTTCAACGGAAAGAAGAGGACTGTGCGGTTGAAGCACAGGGCAGTACACGATCTTATCAAAAGAGGTATAATTGCAGTGGTTGATGTTCGGAGTCAGGAGAACCTGGCAGATCCGTTCACAAAGGGCCTCAAGCGCCAGCTGGTCGAAGACACAGCTTGTAAAATGGGCTTGAAGGCATTCTGATAGTGTGTCTTTGTAATCCTACCATAAAGTTTTATGCTATTAGTTCAAAGAGAAATCTACTAGGCATCTAACTTTGGGTTCAAAGGAGGATCACTGACTGGAAAACTATCAGGTAACGGTGGGTACTTGTTCTATGGAACATGGAAGGGATACGGACCCATAACCACTGCTGTCTACTATGTATTTTTCTGCAGAAAAATAGATCCTGTGGAAGGTTGGCTTAAACGCCTTAATGAGTTCTCAGGCAGAGTGAATGTCTGGTGTGCTTTACAGGAAGCACGGTAGAGCAGCACTACAAGGAGTGAAACTCCATGCTACAGTGGGATGACTCCACCATGAGGTTCCCAGGTAGGGGTAATGCCTCGGCTTTGCAAGCCAAGTCATAGCGGCGTAGCACCGCAAATAGGCAGGTAGCCTAATGCTGTATGACGTAATTAAAGAGTTGTAGACAGCACTACAAAGGGGAGGATGGCCCCATGTTACAGTGGCACGACACCACGATGAGGTACCCAGGTAGGGATAAAGCCTCGGCATTGCAAGCCATGTCGTTGCGGCGTAACACCGCAAGGAAGCCTTAGGCTTCATGCTGGGTAGTTTGGCACTACAAAGAGGCTTGTGACCTCATGCTACAGTAGTATGACACTACGATGAGGTTCCCAAGTAGGGGTAATGCCTCGGCTTCAGGCCATGTCATCGCGGCGTAGCACCGCAAGGAAGCGCAAGGCTTCATGCCATATCTCTTTAATAAAGAACTCACCTATAGTGTATGAAAAGAGATATCAGGCCGTCTCTTGAGGGTAAACTTGTAGACGCCCAAAATTATACACTAAAACCAGGCTGGCACAGGGCCTTTAATGTGCAGCCAGAAGCACACGTAACTACACTTTGTGAGTGGGAAGAATTACAATTGTGGTGCAGAATTCAAGGCGTAGTCCATTCTTGTATCACATTGTTATTTAACCCATGCGGAAAGATTCAAGTCGTCAGCGACATCTATCCTAATGCAAAATGGATAGTTACTGTGGGGAACGCTCAACCCTGGACACATATATATGTTGTGATATGTGGGGGATTGTTGGTGCTTTATTTACATGGAGAGAGCTTGCTCTCAACATGCCTTATAAAATTTTAGTCCCATATTGGAAAAGCACCATGAGTTATCTCAACATATATACTTGGGTGTGTTGTTGAGAGATGCACATGGGGTGGTGACCCTAAGGAGGGAACCATATGGGTGATTTTACTAGAAGGTAAGAATAAGGCTCCAAGGATTAAGCATTAATGCTTTTGTCATTCTCTTGGATTAATTCCACTTGGAGCTAAGCCCCAAAGGGGCTTAGCGACTCGGACTCGGACTCGGACTCGGACTCGGGCTCGGGCTCATGAGGCATAATGTGGCATTTTGTTGGGGCACTTTGCACTTAGCACGTCAACAGTCATGCGGTCTTTATGCGGCTCATATACGGCCATGCGGTCTTATGCGGCATGCGGCTCATATGCGGCCTCATGCGGCTCATGCGGCTCATGCGGCCATGCGGTTCATGCGGTTCATGCGGCCATGCGGCTCATGCGGTCCATGCGGTCCATGCGGCTCATGCGGCTCATGCGGCTCATGCGGTCCATACGGCTCATGCGGCTCATGCGGTCCATGTGGCTCATACGGCACATGCGGTCCATGCGGTCCAAGCGGTCCATGCGGCCAGGCTGCTGCTGCTGCTGCCGCATGGAGGGCTACGCTGACTGTGCAGATTTCAAATTGGTTATGGAAAGGGTGAATCAATGCGATTAATTCAGATCCTATCTTTGTGGGATTTGAATTAATTTCGATACTATCTTTGTGGGATTTGAATTAATTCAGTTCCTATCTTTGTGGGATTAGAATTAATTTGTTGCTATTTTTTTGTGATTTGATTCAATCTTTCCATAACTGAAGAGGCGGCTAGGGTTTCTACCCTCTCTTCTGGCCTCCTTTGTGAAAACTACGAAAATACAAGTGAGAAAAGGAGAAAGAGAGAGAGAGCTGCTGCCGCCATTGCAAGTCCATCCGAGGAGTCAGAACAGAGGTGACATCGAGCGTTCTACAAGTTATTCAACTTGCTGGTTCCTGGAAGCAGATCGTGTGGGGCGAATCTTGCTTTGAGCAACGGTGTTTTGACACCCCAGCATTGTTCTTCTTCTCATCTCTCTCTAGTTTTATTGTAACTCGTTCTGTCCCAATTGCAACATGTTTGCAAGGAAGAACGAGAGATATTCTCTTCTCTTTTTCCCTCCTTCAGATTGTAATTTGGCTATTTGATTTTTATACCATCGTAGATCTTGAGTTTGCTCTCTGCAAAGTTTTGTGGGACATCTCAGATCTCGATTGCATCTGTTTTTCCATCTTTGATCAAGCCCCGGGACTAACAATCATGACCTGAATGCTGCCTTGGTGGCTTCTTGCTACCTAGTATGTGAAGTAAATGGCATACTACGCTTTATTTACTACTATCAAGAGAGACTTCATCCCAAAAAATCATGACCTGAATGCTGACTTAGAGACTTTGTATTTGAAGTAAATGGCATACTTACCGGTAAGTACGTATCTTGATTAGTTGCATTATCCAAAACTATCGAACATCTAGATTCTAGACGTCTATGGAAATTTTACTTTCGTCGATTATTTATGCGGAAATTTTGCCAGGGACATAGTCAAACAATTAACAAAATTTAGGAAAAGCAACAAGAGGAATTACTGCAAAGACATAAATAGATCCAACTGATGCACAACAATTTATAGGAAAATCTGCAGTCCATATTGGCAGCTCAGGTAGCAACTTTAGTAGCAGGCAACATGATATCAAATTGTCTCGATACGCAACTCCAATTATTATCTCTACATGTTGTTAATGTTGTTACAGAAGGAGATTGAATCGAAATAAGCAACCATATTTGCTGTTCTTGACAAGCTCTTTGTACTACATAATGCAGCTTTTAGAATCTTATCTTCCCAAAAATATAGAATGAGTAACAATATTCACATTAGAAACTCATTTTTCTTCTTCTTAATATTGCACACTAATAGATACCTTAACAAATAGAACTATTAGCTAGTACTCAGCTATTAATGTACTCATTGCTGATAATCTAATAAGCTTACATGTTTTCTTAATGGTAGGAGTCCCACTAGGTCCTGTTAGATATTTATTGCACCCTGTCGATTCATGAGACGAAGAACATAAATTAAATTGCGAAAGCGTACCTGAATCCATTGCTTGGCTTGATGGATCTTGAAGCGGCCGTCCTTTTATTGGGGTTCGATCTTCCAACTTGCTATGACCCTTAATGACAAAGAAGAATACGAATCCTTTGTCCCTCTCTTTCTGTTGATGGGGATGCAGAAGAGAAAAAGAGAAAACCTCTGGCCGTATAAGTTGGGGACCATAACCCTAATGAATACACATATATATAGATATGTGTGTTGTGATGTTTCTAATTTGGCCCCTCATCAAATTAGAATTATCTTCGGTATCTACACATTAATTCCATGACAATTATACCCTTAAACCAATTTTTCAAATAGACCACTTTAATTTGGCTTAATTATTTAGATAGCCCAAACACAATTAATTTTACATGTGTGGCCCATAATTATTGAATAATTCCAACAATCTTCCACTGGGCCACATATGTAACCTTATAATTGTGTTAACCTTAGTGAGCTCATAAATTGCTATCTTAATCCTTAGGGTATATCCGGACAATCTCGTCCATTAACCATATCAACATAGGATCAAAGCGGTCTTCGTCACATATAGCGTAACTAAACCATCAATGGTCACATATACCGATATAGCTAAACGACATAGATCAATCATGGATGCGTAGCATGAAAATTACACGCAATGTGATCAATACATGTCTATTTCCAACTGGTCCTCCTTAACTTTAATGAGATCAATACTTTAACATAATGAAAACAGAATGAACTGAATTTTCATATATCTGATCAGATAAATATCCAAAATACTTTAATACATAAATGTGTCCAAAACCAAATAGCACCCAAATACATAAAATACAAACTTCCACTATATTGCCATATTCTTAATTAACACCCATATAAGCAGTATGCTCATGAAAGACCCTGGATGATAATGCTTTTGTGAGCGGATCCGCTAACATGAAGTTTGTCCTAATGTGCTATATGAACACTATAACCATTCTGAATTATTTCCTTCACAACTAGAAACTTTATGTCAACATCCTTTGACTTATACAAGTTTCTGTTATTATTGGAATACAGTACTGCTGATTTATTATCACACCATAATTTTATGTGGTCTTTCAACACCGTACTGTAGGCGCAGCCTTGTGACAATTTCGCAACCATATTCCCTGAATAGATACCCCACATCATGTTATAAACCTTGCTTTCATGGTAGAAGAAATTATGAGTACAAGTTTGACACTCATCCAAAATATACCCCCATTAGTCAGCATAACCTGATGTGGATCTCCTGCTGTGTTGGCATCCAACAAAATCGGAGTCGAAATACTTTATGATCTCCAGAATTATCCGATCTCCTATAAAGAGCATATAATTTCTTGTTCTCTATTAATTATTTAAGTAGTTTGGCTGCTATCCAATGATCCATCCATATTTGCTTAAATATCATGCCTAATATCCTAATATGTACGCAATATCCTGACGCGTACATACTTGAGCATTCATTAGACTCCCTACAACTGGTCATGAATGGAAAATCTATTGTATTTTCTTAATTTTAAGGCTAATCTTAGGACACTTGACTGAGACTGAACTTGTCTCCTTTAACGAAAGGGTTGTCACCTTGTTTGCATTCCTGCATGCCAAATCTTTTAAGCACTTTATTGATATAAATCTTTTATGATAATCCAAGAATATTCCGAGAACGATCACGGTGTATTTGAATTCCTAATACAAAAGAGACGTCACCAAGATCTTTCATCTCAAAGTTAATTGATAGAAATTTTTTAGTGTCATGCAATATGCCTATATCATTTGTGGCAAGCAGTATGTCATCAACATACAAAACCAAAAATAATAATTTTACTCCCACTGATTTGTGATACACACAATCTTCAACAACGTTAACCTCAAAACCAAATAAGGTAACAACTTGGTAAAATTTATAGTACCACTGACGAGAAGCTTGCTTGAGTCCATAAATAGATTTTGTCAATTTGCAAGCCATATTATTTGGATCTTTCGACACAAAGTTTTCTGGCTGCACCATATAAATAGTTTCGTCAATGTTACCATTGAGAAATACCGTTTTGACATCCATTTGATGTAACTCAAGATCAAAATGTGCAACATGTGCTATGATTGTTTTAAATGAGTTTTTCAAAGATACCGAAGAGAAAAACTCTTTAAAATCAATCCCAAAATTTTGAGTAAAGTCACTAGTTACAAGACATACTTTATACCTCTCCACATGACCCTTCGAATCCTTCTTGGTTCTAAATGTCCATTTGCAACCAATGGATTTCATACCTTTTGGTAATGGGACAAGTTCTTAAACTTTATTGTCTTGCATGAACTTATACTCCTTATTTATTGTATTAATCTACTTTGAGAACTGGAACTTTTCATGGCCTGACGGAAGTTGATTAGATCGTCTTCCAGTATCCACAGTCTTCCTCACGTTCCTAGAGAAATATGACAATATTATCCGAAATTATATTTCTCCTTTCTCTGGTGGACCATCTTAATATTACCGGTTCTTGAGGTTGTGGAGTTTGTTCCTTAGAAATAATTACCTTATCTTGAATGGGGTGCTGCTATATTGTCGTTGTTAAGGTATCTCAACAACGACTTATAGAGCTAATTCGACATTGTCTTATTGAGACTCCGAATTCACTTCTTGATCATGACAGGTATAGAATCCTGCACATCGTCAAAAGTGATAGTAGGAATCGTAATTGATTCCTTCTCAAAGACAATGATCCTGACTTTATTTCTCTCCCAAACTCAACATCCTCAAAAATTATATTACACTTCTCGTCTCAAAAAAAATTCTTAGTGTGGGACCGTATAATTATTAACCCCTTGATCTAACCAATAAAGTAGCTGCTTATAATTTAACTTTGGTCTGTCTTCCCATTACACATTCAATATAAACATTAAAGTCTATAAAGTCAATGGAATCCAAATCTCATCAGACACAAATCGTTCAACTCTATTTCTAGAGAAGTGACCTAATGCTTATGTCATAATGAGGCTTAAAAAAATATTGTTAATTTTGCGTTTAGTACCACTTGACTTCACTTGCAAGGTTTCATTATAAGATGCAATAGTTTCAACTGAATATAGGTTATCATAAACCTTAAGGGAACCGTTACCAATAATATTTAAATTTAAAGATAGACTAAACTTATTGTTTCCAAATGAACAATGATAACCAGATTTGTCCATTAAGGAAACTGAAACTGAATTTCGTCTAAAAGACGGTACAGAAAAGTGTCTATCAAATCCAAATAATAATCGGTTCCAAGAAAATAACCTAAAATGTCCTATTGCTTTCACTTCTACCGAATTGTCGTCACCCACATAGATGTATCTTTCACCATCAATCGACTTTCGGTAACTCAGGCAACCTTGCCTAGAACATTAATGTGGGTAGTTCCACCAGAATTTAACTACCATGAGTTTCTTGGTACTAAATCTAAATTAACCTCAGAACAGATAAAATTTAGAAATATTCTTTTCTTTATACGCCATGCGTGATACTTTGTACATTTCTTTCTTATGTGTTATGTCTTATCACAAAAGAACAACCCTTAGTTTTATATTGTTGTTTCTTTTGATCTGGACCCTTAGCAGCTACTGTATTCATTTCTTTTTGCCCTTAAAGTTTATCCCATTAAACATGAAAATTAAAATCTTATTGGCAGATATTTTAACAACATTAACTGTAAAGAGAACAAAGCAACAAAAAACAAACATGCTCTAACAAATAACCAAAGCGTAAAATATAGTCAAACAAATTCAATAATGGTGAACCCCATCTCAAGATACCTAGTACATCATTAATATCAAGTCTTTGGACAATAATATTAACTGCAAGTGGTATTCTTGGTGTAATGATCAAACGTTGACAATAAGTCATGTCAAATAATAAGCCTATCTTTGGATCGGATTATTATTCACATGTAAACCGTATAATTGTCACACATTTATTACCACAAGTATGTGTGTAATTCGGCCAAGTATTAACCTTCCTTTGGGCCGGCTAATACTCGCATGAATTTACACACACAAACATCTAACATCCCTCATAGACTATCTACGTAAGAGAGGTCACTTTGGTGACATCTTGTTTCAACGAGTCTATTTAGAATATCATACGACTATTGCTAGTCACAAAAGGCACCAATTTTTTTTTTGAATGTTGACTAAATTTTACAAAACCGAATTATGTCCAAAACTTTATGTACACGCATAATTAAAATATTGCAACTCAAATAAGATAATCATAAGCATGTGAATCTCTTTACATGATTCAAACAAATATTCTTAATTTGACTAAACTGGGCATTGTCAACATAATAAAATTCACGTAATATTTTACTGAAGATATGGACCAATAGATTGCTTCAAATAACCCATAAAGATTATATTAAAATAATCTGCTGAAGATATGTACGTTAATAGATTACATCAAATATATGACTTAGAACATAAATTTATTGGAAACTAAATTTATGCCAAACATAAAATTGTCTATATTTTATTCCAATTTGTCCTCCAATGATCAACTTAGATTGGAAAACACTCTAAATTGAGTAACACCAAATATCTATCAGCATGAGTAATTGGAATCTAACCGACATTCCATATTATCACATGTCCAGCAATAAGCATATTCATGCATATTTAATATAATGAAAAATTTCTACGGTCATTATCACATGCGTCAATATCTAATATTTAAGCATGAACTGAGAGATCATTATTGTACATAAATTATGAATTATATCAAGATTTTCTTAATATGGCAATCAAATCAACAAAAGATTGACAGCAAATTAATGTACTTGTAAACAATGGAAAAACATGTATGCAAAAAATATCGATCATGTGGGAAGGTCGGATCAATAAATACCGATCGACCGATAACCCAAAAGAAAAAAGTGCAAATGTCACCTATATTCTCATCTCCCAATGAAGCAGCACCTTAAATCCAAAAAAAACAAATAGATAATTCCACAACCTTTGTTTATGATAACCAACTAATAGTATAGGACCAACTAGTATAGATTATTCCAAGGTTGATTCCACCAAATACTGTACATATTCTGAGTTGTACACGATTGTAGTTCGGTTGACAATATATGTCGAAACAACGACGACGACAACACCGAAAAAAAAACTGGTTGAACCCTTCCCATAAAAGGACAAATAATAATTTTATTTATATTTGTCACCCTCATTTCCCGTATTTCCCGTATTTCGTATTTATACTCGTATCTGGATTTTTGGCATGTATTTTTATTTTTCTTAACTTGTGGGATTTCGGTATTTTCCCGTATTTTGGGTTTTGGCGTGGCTCGGTTTTATTGGGGATGGTTCGGTTTGGTTCGGTTTTATGTGTTGGGATCACCTTAACCTACACTCCACCCTCAACCCACCACAACTCCCCCTCTTTATATCCCCACCTACCACTCTCTCTCCTCATAACCACCATTTATTTCCTTCTTCTTCTTCTCCTTCCTCTACACAACTCTCCTAACCCTAGGCAAGTGCACCTTGCCACCATATGAGAACCCTCTTTTCTTTGTCCATTTGATAGATTAGGACATGGTGATCAACATTAGGTCTTGGTATTTTGTGATTTGGAGCCTCCATTGTGATAGATCTAAGTTATTTCTATTTTCGGATTTTGTATGGTTTGAGCTTCTTAAGTTGGATTTTATGGGTTTTTGATGTTTCCATGTGGAAGAGCATTCAGTTTCACTCCAGTTGGAACTTTGGAAATCCGAATTTGGAGTTCGGATGGCCAAGTTATGATGCTTGGAAGCTTTGGGTTCATCCATGGTGTTCTTGCTGTTTGGAGGAGACTGTGAGCAGTGTGCAGAGCTGTTTAACTCACGCACACTGAGCTACGCGCGCTCTTTAGCGCTGCGTACGCAGACTTGAGTACGCTTCCTGTTGGAAGCGTGTCTTCTTAAGCGTGCGTGACTTTTTACACAGCTGCTCCCTTGAGCGTGCGTGACTTTTCACGCAGCTGCTCCCTTGAGCGTGCGTGACTTTTCACGTATGCTGCTTCCTTGAGCATGCGTGACTTTTCACGCAGCTGCTCCCTTGAGCGTGCATGACTTTTCACGTATGCTGCTTTCTTGAGCGTGCGTGACTTTTCACGCAGCTGCTCCCTTGAGCGTGCGTGACTTTTCACGCAGCTGCTCCCTGTAGCGTGAGTGACTTTCACGTACACTGCCTCCCTTGAGCGTGCGTGACTTTTCACGTACACTGCCTCCCTTGAGCGTACGTGACTTTTCACGCAGCTGCTCCCTGTAGCGTGCGTGACTTTCACGTACACTGCCTCCCTTGAGCGTGCGTGACTTTTCACGTATGCTTCTTCCTTGAGCGTGCGTGACTTTTCACGCAGCTGCTCCCTTGAGCGTGTGTAACTTTTCACGTATGCTGCTTCCTTGAGCATGCGTGACTTTTCACGCAGCTGCTCCCTTGAGCGTGCGTGACTTTTTACGCAGCTGCTCCCTTGAGCGTGCGTGACGTTTCACGCAGCTGCTCCCTGTAGCGTGCGTGACTTTCACGTACACTGCCTCCCTTGAGCGTGCGTGACTTTTCACGCAGCTGCTCCCTGTAGCGTGCGTGACTTTCACGTACACTGCCTCCCTTGAGCGTGCGTAACTTTTCACGTACACTGCCTCCCTTGAGCGTGCGTGACTTTTCACGCAGCTGCTCCCTGTAGCGTGCGTGACTTTCACGTACACTGTCTCCCTTGAGCGTGCGTGACTTTTCACGTATGCTGCTTCCTTGAGCGTTCGTGACTTTTCACGCAGCTGCTCCCTGTAGCCTGCGTGACTTTCACGTACACTGCTCCCTGTAGCGTGCGTGACTTTCACCTACGCTGCTCTCTCAGCGTGCGTGACTTTTTCGTACGCTGCTCCCCTGATCCCTTGCTTAACCCCCAGGCTCTTGGAGTTTTGGTCTTATTTCTTTAAGCTTGGCTTTTCTATAGTCCTGTATATTAATATTTTATTAGATATTTTATGCCCATTTTATATCCTTACGCCTTTTGTCATGAACTTGATTTTACTTAATATGTTTGGAATGACTATTATACATGGCTTGGTATGGCAAGGAACTTGTATAACACGACAGTGACCCGTAGTGGCGCACCCCTGACAAGTACCCTGACATGATTTATCTTGATAACTTGATAGTGGCCCGTGACGGCGCACTCCTGACTTGACATGACCTGATAACTTAGCTTGACCTGTCTTGACACCGTGGGTGGTTCTTTCTTGCTTGCTTGTTAAATCCACTTGTCCAGTCTCGCATCATGGCTAGGATGGGACTCCTGAGTACCACGGTCAGGAGCACCTACTAAAATGGATTAAGGTTAATAACTAGAACAATACAGTAGTCATGAAGAGATGACACAGCTACAGGCAATCCCGTTACCTGGGCGCTCTTGGGATCTGTAGCCTGCCGTCGAGTAGGGCACATTTCCAGCGCACCGTCGAGTGTTGCACCTCTAAGTCACCTAAGGGTACATTTGTCTCCCGGGCGATGTACCCACTTGAATTCAACCCCTAATTTTTGACCTGGGTAACCTGGATGGTCTGCAGGGCTTGTGGCTGTGGAACAATCTCACTGCATCTTGTTAGTAATTAGGTTTGTGATAACCCTAGTTAGTTAAAGTAGTAAGCCGTAGTATCTGCTTGGCCGTGATTGATTGAATGAGGTATAACCAGTTTAGCCATGTCTTGATCCAGTACAAGCTTGCTTCCTGTCTTGATTTCTTACATTATTATCTTGCCGATAAATGGTGGGAAACCAAGTTCTGTTCAGATGAAGGGTTACAACCCCGGTCCTTGTTTGGTTTACGGGTTGTAACCTGGCTATCGGAATAGTCCCATGGTTATCTCGTCGTATATCATCCTGACATATTTTTCGTAAATTCTAGTTTTAATATTAGATTTTCTTATGTTCTGATATGCTGGCTTTGTTCTTATTTCGTGGCCCCCTTGTGGCACTTGCTCTTTCTGGGGTTGACCCAGCTGGTTTTGTGTGGCCAGATTTCGGAGCAGCTCCCGAGGATCTACCAAGCTTCCAGCCCAATGGTGGCAACTAGAAGGAACCGGGGCTACGAGTGGGTTTTTTCTATTTTGTTTCGCTCACTCTATTGTAAAACTATTCTTTTGAGGCGTTTAGCCGACGAGCACCTGTTAGCTCGATGCACTTTACTTACTGTCTGCCTACGGGCTGTAAACATGATTAACAAATCCTAGGGTTGATCATGTATGACTTAACTCTTGCTAGTCCTCGTATTTTGTACGACTAGCTTCGTGATCAGCTGATATGTAATATTTGGGACGACTTTTATTGTATATTTGGTGGTCAAACATCTTGTAATTATATTACTTGCTTGAGATTGAGACAATAGGCTTGACCTTAAGAGACTGTTGGCTTGTAGTAAACCCTCATATTTAGACAGCCGTGACCGTATAGTTGAGATGTATTCTATTTCAATATACGTAGCTGGCTATGTCTGCCCCCGCTCTCCAGTATTCTGGTTCTGGGGCGTGACAATATTAAAAATTCAACATTATGCATAAGATGGAATATAAAGTGATGATCATAAAAAAATTGATCAAACAATCAGAATCTTAAATTAAATTAGGTTCTTGAACAACAACAAGAAAATTGATTATGAAACTTCGATCTCATAAATCAAACAAGGAAGCTCTGATACCACTTGTTAGATATTTATTGCACCCTGTCGATTCATGAGATGAAGAACATAAATTAAATTTGCGGAAGCGTACCTGAATCCATTGCTTGGCTTGATGGATCTTGAAGCGGTCGTCCTTTCATTGGGGTTCGATCTTCCAACTTGCTACGACCCTTAATGACAAAGAAGAATACGAATCCTTTGTCCCTCTCTTTCTGTTGATGGGGATGCAGAAGAGAAAAAGAAAAAACCTCTGGCCGAATAAGTTGGGGACCATAACCCTAATGAATACACATATATATAGATATGTGTGTTGTGATGTTTCTAATTTGGCCCCTCATCAAATTAGAATTATCTCCGGTATCTACACATTAATTCCATGACAATTATACCCTTAAGCCAATTTTTCAAATAGACCACTTTAATTTGGCTTAATTATTTAGATAGCCCAAACACAATTAATTTTACATGTGTGGCCCCATAATTATTGAATAATTCCAACAGGTCCACATAGAAAATGTAACCTCACGAGTGATGAGCAGCAGTGCGGGACTTTAAATTTTGAGACCTGAGTCAAACTCTAAAAGTGATGCCCCATAGCTTAATGCTCATATAATTCATTTTATGGACGACGATACAATAGTATTATCAACACAAAATTCAAGTAAAACAACAAAATATAATATTCAAATAATATATGTCATAATCAAATACTAATAAAATTGAAGATATTCAAACCAAAAAAATAAATTTGATGTTCCGGACAAATAATAAATAAAAACTAACAATGTTTCGGGCGGTTCATATGATAATAATAATAAAAATTGTAACTTGTTCTATTGTTCAATTACCTATAGAGGACCGAGAGGGAGAGGGAGAGGGAGAGAGAGAGAGGATATTGGCAATGACGGACGAGTAAAGGAGATTGGCAATGACGTAAGGGTAAAAGGAGATTGAGAGTGTCAGACTGTTAGAGGACGAAAGGGGAGATGATTTAATTTTAACAGCGAGTTCACCAATTTGTTTATTTATTCCGCCTAATCGACTTGTCTTTTGGTGTTCTAGTATATAACATTTAAAATATTCGGACTAAAAGATTTACATAATTAAATAGTATATATAAAAATTTGGTGCCCTATAAAATTTTGGGCATGAGGCACTCGCCTCATGTGCCTCATATAAAGTCCGGCTATGATGAGCAGAAAACACAGATGAGTCAAAATGCTTCTTACTTATCCGTTTAACTAGACTGATTGTACTACAACACAATGCATTTTTGTAAAAAATGACACATGATACATACTAGTTATATTTTAAATGGATCCATGTTGGTGTCCCCTTTCACCTGGGGCCCTGGACTGTTGTCCGACCTGCCCTGGGCCAGGGCCGCCCCTGCTCCCCTCATGTTTGGAGGCGATGTAAGGAAACTCGACACGGATACTTACAATCTCATCACTAATCCTGTAATATTGGAGAGCAATTCTTACAGTAGTAAAAATATGGAGGTATGCTTTGTTAGCAAGCGACGAGTTGACTACTTATTCGTGCCCGTACAAAAGGGAGCCTTCATCAACTATGTACGCATGCCTGATTTCTTTTCCATGAAATGCATGTCTTATTAACTTGAATCACTTTTCTGATGAAATGATCCTATGCTGATGTAGGGACGAAGAGAGCACGTACCAAGTAAAATTTCAGTTATTAGCGGACAAGACGAGAAAACCTACGCTTGAGTGCATCCGACACGACACGTACTCTATCCTCTGCTTGCGAGTGGAACGCGGACCAGGTATGGTGTACACACATCATATTCAGCAACAAATCGTTTATCATGTCCGTATCCTTCAACCTTACTTCGCGGCATTTTTCACTCTAGTAGCAAAATCCTCATAATCTGTGAATTGTCTTGAGCTTCAAGGATGCCCTCATCTAGCATATATGTGTAGAGTATTCTAGTTAACTGTTTAGAAAATATGCAGGTATTGGTTTCTTTACCGGTATCTTCCCCCAAGTGTTGCTTATGTTGCACTTACCTGCCTTGCTTTATGCCTAACCATATCAAATTTAGCTAGCTACTCTGATCTAGAGTAAAATTTTAGATTGTACCAATGGTTGCTTCATACTCTATCACAAACTTCAGTCATGTTTTGCTTTGCTGATTGATAAAGATAAGTATGCTAACAGGGACGGATTTAGTAAGAGTCCAAGGGGGACCACCCCCCCCCCCCCCCCCCGACATAGAAAATTTCTGATGTCTTACAATATATAGTAGGTTGGTCCTTTCTAATACACAAAGATGAAGTCAGCTCAAGTGGTTGTGTTATAGGCATTCAAAGGAGAGGTAAATGGTTCAAGTCTTGTTTTGCTAAATATTTTTAAGTACAATTTTTTCCTTCTTCTTTTCTAAATTGTTGGAAATATTGACTTTTCCTTTTTTTTTTTTTTTGGCTCATTCTTGTTTAAATTTTTAATATATTTTTTGTTATTGAAGTTCAATTAATATGATAATTTTAAGAATTTTTATATGTAGTAATACGTCCCCCTCATGAATTGAATCCTGGCTCCGCTCTAAGGTTTCTTCATGCTTTCTTTATTATATAGTTTTATTCAATTGTATATTTTCTGCTGTTGTTATTTGATTACATCATAGTCTCTCATAAAAGATAAAGTTGTTTGATTAGATCATCCTCTGTTTCTTTAATTCTGTATGCATGCTAAGAAGGGGAGAAAAAAAGATTAACTGGAGGAATTTTGAAAATATTTTTTGATTATTGAAATCATTGCTATTTTTTGATGTAACCTTCTTATTTTTTATTCAAATAGAGACTTCCAGTTTACGCAAACAAGACTTGAAAACCCTTTCAAAGTTTTATTAGACGGCCTTTCACTAGAATCATAATGTTGTGCTCAGTGCTTCTCCTTGGCATTTGCAGGAAAAATCGTCAAAATTTCTTTGTAGATACCGACGACATTCTCAGGCATTAGGTTCACCAGTGCCTCAAGCGGCAGCATGGTCATGACTTCAGGCCACAGTTTCGATTTGGGGTTTCGATTTCGGTCCAAAATCGAAAGCCACCAAATTATATATATATATATATATATATATATATATATATATATATATATATATATATATATATATATATATATATATATATGAAAAAAATTTTAATACATTTCATGTAAAAATTTGTATCGATACATTCCAAATCTGAATCATTGGATGTTGATCCAATGGTTCAGATTAAAGTCGAAGTCAAAGTAACAGGTAAAGTCAAAGTCAAAGTAAAGACCTTCCACAATTTTCAATGCATTTTCAATACAATTGTTTGGGATGTATTGATACATCCCATGTATTGTAGGAGAACCACACACACATACACACATACACACACACACACACACACATATATATATATATATATATATATATATATATATATATATATATATATGATATATATTATATATATATATATATTTATTATACACCTATATATATAGGGTAAATTGCAAAAAAATCCTCGTTAGATGTATACCTGTTGCGTAGAAAGATCTTTTAGTCAATTTTAGCAGTTAAAGACCCCCGCAATTAGTGACTTGCTCGGAATAGGACCTCCCGTCTGAGAGCCGTTGGAAACAGCCGTTAGTCTCCAAATTTTTTGAAAACTTTTAATGAAACACCAAAAATACCCTTTGTATTTGATCTATTTAAGGCTGAGGATGTTTGGGGCTTGGGAGAACGGCCGGGGGGGGGGGGGGGGGGGGTTCCACAGCAGCTTGGGGGTTGAACACTCATTTGTTTTTTTTTTTCTGATTTTTTCAGTTCTTGTATTTTTGCTAATTTCTTTCCAAAGTAATTTGTTCTCTTTTCTAATTTATTTCCGAACAGATTAATCCAAAGTCGAAGTTATGCCTTCTAGCTCGCAATCTTCGTTCTCACGACATTCAAGTAGAAATCGAGGGAAATTCATTTACTGCCATTGTGGATCAATTAGTCCATTGAAGACTGCGTGGACGCAAGCAAACCCTGGAAGAAGATTCTATGGGTGTGCAAATTTTCCAACAAGTTCTTGTGGATTTCTACTATGGGAGGATGATAAACTTACAGGGTACTATCAGACTCTAATGTAAAATTTAATGAAAGAATTGAAGGAGCATCGAAGCCGACGTTTAATTTCTTCTAGAGAATTGCCAGTGGCGATGACGACAAGTGAACGAAGACCATACTTCAACATGCATATTTTGTAATTTGTTTTTGGTTTTGTAACGTGCATAGTTATGTTTAAAAATTTTGTATGACGATTGCAATTGTTGAATGAAGTAATCTATGTGGGAAAAATGTTGCCGACATTGTTAGCATACTTGAGTGGCACAAAAACTGAACCTGAGAGTTCACAAAAAACTGAACCTGTGAGTTCATATAAAATGAGAAGATAAAATGAACCTGAGAGTTCACAAAAACTGAACCTGAGAGTTCGTATAAAATGAGAAAAGATAAACCGGACCTGAGAGTTCACAAAAACTGAACCTGAGAGTTCATATGAAATGAAGATAAACTGAACCTGAGAGTTCATATGAAATGAAGATAAACTGAACCTGAGAGTTCATATAAAATGAGAAGATTAACTGAACCTGAGAGTTCACAAAAACTGAACCTGAGAGTTCGTATAAAATGAGAAGATAAACTGAACCTGAGAGTTCACAAAACCTGAGAGAGTTCACAAAAACTACTGTAAACTGCAGAAAGTAAATGCAGACCAACAAATATCATTGCAGACCAACATTTGCATACCATAAAATGAAGAGACCAACATTTGCACACCATAAAATGAAGAGACCAACATATTTCATTGCAGACCAATCTCTTATTTCATTGCAGTCCAACATAGTTCATTGTACCAACAAAGTTTCATCTTACAGAGCACCAACAAAGACCAACATAGTTTCATCTTACAAAGACCAACATAGTTTCACAAACAGAGCACCAACAAAGTTTCATCTTACAGATTTACTTCAACATCTTACATTTGTTCAACAACAACAAAGTTTCATCTTCACGAATAGAGCACCGACAAAGTTTCATCTTACAGATTTACAGAGCACCAACAAAGTTTAATCTTACAAACAGAGCACCAACATCTTACAGAGCACCAACATCTTACATTTGTTCAACAATTGCAGGAAAGAAAGGCAGAGTTATAATTGATGAAATGAAGTAAAAATTGAAAATTACATGATGAAATGAAGAAGTAGGAACCTGTAGCATGAGAAAATGAGGTAGGGACTGCAGCATGATAAAATGAGATAGGGACAGTGGCTCAAAGGAGTTAGTGAGGTAGGACAGTGTCTCAGCAGAGCAAAATAGAGCTGAACACATAGTACTATCAGAGCACCCCACAGAGGAAAATAGAGCATCAGAGCCCCACAAAATGAGAAGATAAACTGAACCTGAGAGTTCACAAAAACTGAACCCGAGAGTTCACACAAACAGAGCCCCACCCACAGAGCCTTACACTCACATAACTCTAAATCATCATTGCCAACTTTCAGAAAGGGTCACCAAAATGATAAAGACCCTTTACTTGTCTACAACCTACGAAAGGATGAGTGACAAATAATTAAAATGCACAATGTAGTATAGACAAAGTTGAGTAGAAAGACAAACAGATGCTGACCTTCATGAATTGGGGGTTGGATCACCATGACAAATAAGTAGGGTAGACTTAGAAAGCCTAGGCCTACCAGGCTTGGCCTTTGGCACTACCACCTTCTCCTTAAATTCATTTTTGCAGGATCTAGTATTATGTCCAAGTGACTTGTAGTTGCCACAACTACAAGAAATTTGATCATTTACGGCACGCGAAGCACGCCATAATAGATCTTTCACGGCGTACATTTTTGTGCCGTAAAAGGCCATGCCGTAAATGACCATATTATTTACAACGTGCGTTCGAACGCTGTAAATGACCATCTCCATCTTTTTTATAGTGTGCATTCGAACGCTGTAAATGACCATCTTCATCTTTTTTACAACGTGCATTTGAACGTTGTAAATGGCCCTCTTCATTTTTTTACAATGCACATTCGAATGTGTAAATGACCCTCTTCATAATGAAAATCTTTAGGGATATAGGAATGGATATTGATGAATATGGAAGTTAAATATAGTAAATTTTGCATTTTGAATATTAAAAGAAACAAAAATGGTTAATCAAACAGGGCAAATACTCTGTATTAGGAAAACCAAAAACCTCGAGATCCACATTATCCTCAAACTCAAGCTCCAACTTCCACAAATGTTGTGATAACATTGTAAGATTTGCTTAACAGCATACGTACATATTCAGGTGCCAGTAGGTTATTTATCTCTTATAGTCTAGACACGCATTTGTATCAGATACTAACATGCGATATTATATATGCAGACTTTTACAAGATGTAAGCATGTAGCTGATCAGTGATTCCATTAATTATATATGTTTGACAGTTGGCACATTGATCTGTCTACCCTCTCCTACCAAATTTTTACAACCTTCTTACAACTACTCTCTCCCACTCCTTACACATGGGTCCCACCGGGTTCCACCACCACTCTCACCCCCCTGCTACATGGGCTCCACCCAGTCCCACCATTTTTTCCCCTCCTCCAATCGAAGTCCGACACGTGTCCAGTTGTAGGGGAGTTGTAAAATTTGGTTGTAGGCATAGCAAAGCTCCAAACTCAGAGATGAAAGATGATGTGGCCGAGCATAGGCCCCCGTGGACGCAGGGAACGGGGAGTTCCTGCTGGACTTGTCGATCGGCATGCCGTCGGTCCCTTTCTTGGCCATTCTCGACACGGGCAACGACCTCGACTGGACCCAGTGCAAGTTATACGTCAAGTGCTTCGACCAGCCGACTCCGATCTTCGACCCTTCGAGCTCCTCCACCTTCTACAAGCTCCCGTGCGCCGGGGACCTATGCTCGGCCCTCCCGACCTCCACGTGCAACTCGGACAACACGTGCGAGTACCTCTACACCTGGGGGACTCCTCGTCGACACAGGGCGTCCTCGGGAGCGATACCTTCACGTTCGGGTCGAGCAAGGACGCGGTCTCGGTCCCGAACGTCGATTTCGGGTGTGGCGACAAGAACGAAGGCGGCGGGTTCTAGCAAGGGTCGGGGCTGGTCAGGCTCGGGAGGGGGCCGCTGTCGCTCATGTCGCAGCTGGGGGTAAGCAAGTTCTCCTACTGCCTCACGTCGATCGACGAGACGTCGAAGAAAAGGCCCTGCTCTTCGGATCGCTGGCCGTGCTGAAAGAAAGCGGTGGCAATTCTGCAGTCCTGTCCACGTCCATCTCAAGAAGAGCAAGTGGGACTTGAATAATTATATGATGGAAATGAAATTATATTAGAAGGTTTGTGAAGTATACAAGCGGGAAATGAAAATTTAAAAGTTTGAAGAAGGGAGTGATAGAAGAGGGAAATGAAATTTTGAATGGTTGATAATATAGAAGAGGGAAATAAAAATTTGAATAAAGTGCATACAAGTCTTAGCCACCCAATCCGTGCATGTGCATAAACATTTGAATAAATGCATAAAATTTGAATAATTTGAATAAAGGGCATAAAAATTTGACTAAATTTTATTTTTATACTTAATTTATGTTATCAAAATTTATTTTCAAAAATTAGATATATTCCAGTAATAATTTATGCACAAAATATAATCTTTATATCTCTTGAGAATATAATTTTTCTATACTATTCTTTTATCAAAAATTCTTATTTATTTGTTTTTTTTCTTCTGCTTTATCATTTTTTTGAAAAAAAATTAATATATTTTTTCTTTTTCAGAAATGATTTTTTTAAAAATATTTTTGTTGTTGTTTTATCAATTTTTTTTTTTCATTTTTTATCATTTTTATGTGAAACATAGGTGGGAAACTATTATTTTTACATTTTTCTTGAAATCCGGATTTGAGAGGAAAACTAAATTTTTTAGGGGGAAAAAGTTTGTTACAAGGGAAACTATAATTGTTTTAGAGGAAAAATTTGTTAGGAGGGAACTAAATTTTTTCAATAAACAATTACAATCATTTACAACACACAAATATGTATGCCGTAAATGAGTCTTCAATTACAATGCACAAAAATGCATGCCGTAAATGAACCTTCAATTACAACACGCAAAAGTGTATGTCTTAAATGAGCCTTCAATTACAACGCGTAAAAATGCATGCCGTAAAAGAGCCTTCACTTACAACACGCAAAAATGCATGCTGTAAATGAGTCTTCAATTACAACACGCAAAAATACGTGTCGTAAATGAGTCTTCAATTACAACACGCAAAAATGCATGCCGTAAATGAGCCTTCAGTTACGGCGTGCATGTCAAACACGCTGTAAAAAAAGACAAAAATAACTCTTTTACGACGCACATATTTGCACGCTGTAAAAGAGTGTCATTTACAACGCACAGCAACTGCGCGCCGTAAATTGTGCGCCGTAAATGTTATATTTTCTTGTAGTGTTGTCACAGTCGCTCTCTTGCATTTTCCTGCATTGTTACTTTCTTTAATCTCATCAGGTTGTTTCTTCCTACTTTTTGGCCTTCTCCCAGTTAGGCTACGAACCACAGGAAGGATCATAGGCACAACCCTAGGTATGCGCCTCAGATGTCTCATTGAAAGAGGATTAATTGGCTCTGCTTAAGCCATCAAGTAGGTGGACTTATGGTAGTACTTGTGCACATAGTCCTCAATTGAATGCCTTTTCTTCTTAAGACATGCAACTGCATGCTCACATGGGATACCTGTGATTTCCCACACCCTACAAGTGCATGTCCTAGCTTCTAAGTCAACTGAATCATTGGTTCCCCTTTGAATAACTTCATATTTGTTGTATCCAGAGCCAATGACTACACACCTTTTGGAATCCTCTTTCACTTCTTCAAGCTTTTCTGTTACTTTAGGAACAAGTAACCCATCATAAGCCGCCATTTTTTCTTTCTTATCTTGGAACCTTGCCATTAGCTAGCATTCTTCTTATAGTTTCCAGCAAACAGATAATAGGCTTGTCCCTTGCTAATAATATGTGTTTATTCCATGATTCACACATATTGTTGCTTGAGAGATCACATTTGGATTCAGACCTGAATCCATGCTTTGACCACTGTGCTGCAAGCAGCTTTTGAAGCCAATCGTAAGCTTGAATGCTTACTTTCTTTATCTTTTCCATCCCAATCTCGAAATCAGCTAAGGTGTATGCATTTGAAGCTTCCCATAGAAGATTTCTAAGTTTGTTTCCTGGATGTTTCTTCTTAAAGTTGTCGTATACGTGCCTGGCACAAAATCTATGTTCTGCAAGAGGAAGAAGATTATGAAACACATCCAACAAACCCTTTTATCTGTCAGAAATCCAAGTGATTGAATTGCCACTATGGCAAGTGCTTCCAATAGCTGCTCCATGAATCAATTCCATGTTTCTTTGTTTTCTATCTCGACAATCGCCCAAGCAACATGATAGAAACTGTTATTTCCATCCCTAGCAACAGCACTTAGAAGTTGACCTTTGTATTCTGTCTTCAAGAAACATCCATCAAGACCAATGGATGGTCTGCAACCTTCCTTGAAGCCCTTCAGCAGTGCATTCAAGGTGTAAAAAATCCTCACAAATTTGGTTGATTTTCCATCAGGCTCCAGTTCTCCCTTTACCCTAGCAACACTTCCAGGATTTGTTTTCATCACCAACATGGCATACTCTCTTATACAAGCATACTGTTCTTGGACATCCCCATCAATCATCTCCAATGCCTTCTTTTTTGCCCTGTGTATTTTGTGTCTAGAAACTTTAATCTTCAAATCTTCAGCTATATGAGTTTCAAATCCAACATTCTTCCAGTCTGGATCATGTCTGAACCTGTGGAGATACATGTTTGCAAGAAATGTAGAAGTGGCAAAATAACAGTTAACTAATAGCTAACTAATAAGCTAACTTATTAGTTAACTAAAACCTAACTAACAGTAACAGTTAACTAAAACCTAACTAACAGTTAACTAAAACCTAAATAACAGTAGAAGTGGATATACCTATTTGCAAGAAATGTAGAAGTGGCTTGTTTGTTGCTGTCCACCTCGCCACAATTTTTTGCATGTGCAGACTGGAATTTTTTAACTACAAAGTATCCATTTTCACCTACAACACTTCCATGAATCCTCCACTCACATCCTTCAGTTGAACATATAGCTGTGATCCTCCTTCTTTCATTGTGTACAAACTTCAGATTGTACTTGTTCTTGATGGCATGGAGCCTCAAAGCACTCCTGAATTCTTCATGTGTAGCAAAACGTTTTCCTACCTGAACATCCACATTTTCATCCCTCAACAAACTATTTTTAGTCACAACAGGATCTGAAGAACCCAACTCAAAATTTTCATACCCCCAACTGTCTTCTGAGGACTGCACACTGCCCAACTCATCACTGGGATTATACTTAGACTCTTGGTCAATGTCTTCATCAGGTAAAAAACTACTATAGTCAATACCTACTTGTTCTTCAGCCACTTCTTCTTCACCCACTTGTTCTTCACCCACAGCCACATGTTCTTCACCCACTTGTTGAACAGCCACATGCTCTTCAGACACTTGTTGGACAGCCACATGTTCTTCACCCACTGGTTGAACAGACACATGTTCTTCATCCACATGTTCAAGTGGTACCCCAGTCAAGTTAATGCTTGCCCAATAATCATCATCCATCTTCATTTCCATCTCTATAGCTGCTTCACTAAAATCAGTAATATATGTCTCATAATCATTGTAATCAATGAGTGACTCATCGAGCTTCCCTAATACATAAAATTTGAGAAGACATGGCTCTGGAAACTTTGCAAAGCAGCTCATTATATCATTGTCACCTAATAATTTTGTCTTCCTTCCATCCACAGGGTCATAGAAGTAAACTTCACAGGGTGCCTGCACCCCAGCACTTGCACATAGGCCATCAAGGTCAAACCAACAGAATTCATCACTAAGAATAAATTCTTTCAGTTCCAATACTACACCACCAACGTATTTGTCACCAACATCAAAGTGATCTCCAACATACATGTGAAGAGCATACTTTGTACCAAACATGTTGTGTTAAAACCTGTACACAATTACAAACTAATAACAAATTAATAACTAATTACATACAGTTACCATTTTCACACTTACAAACAAAATTAGGATTTTTTTGTCCAGACACTTTGTCCAGTAATTGTGCAGACACAATTACAAACGAAATTATGTTACACACCAAAATAGGGTTACAAACGAAATTAGGGTTCTCGTAAAGTCTTCCCAAACTAGGGTTTTTTTTTCCAAAATTTCTCGTCACGAACAAAATTCTCGTCACAAACAAAAAATTTTCGTGCAAAATTAGGGTTGTCACACCAAAATAGGGTTACAAACGAAATTAGGGTTCTCACACGAAAATGGAGTTATTTTTCCTAAAGTCTTCCAAAACTAGGGTTATTTTCCAAAATTCCTCATCGTTCTTATACTAAGCTTAGGGTTTACGAGTATACCAGAATCTCGAAACTGGATTCACGAACCTCTTCTCCTCCGTCTTCGAATCACGAACCTCTTCTTCTCCGTCTTCGAATTACGGAAGGACGAAAGCTTAACCGTCGAATTGGAAGAAGAAAAATAATCTAATGGGGGTTTAGCCTATATTACGGAGGGTATAACGGTCAGTTTACTCAAGCAATAACGTCCGTTACACAGAATTCAGAATTAGGGGGTCTAATGAGCATTTTTCATACATTTAGGAATATTAAGAGCGTGGGGTCTTTTACTGCAAAAAGTAAGCATCTAACGAGGGATTTTTTGCGATTTACCCATATATATATATATATATATATATATATATATATATATATATATATATATATATATATATAGAGAGAGAGAGAGAGAGAGAGAGAGAGAGAGAGAGAGAGAGAGGTGTATAATAAATATATATAATACTATAGGTATATACTAAATATATATAGGTATATTTAATTACTATATATATTAACAAAAAAAGGTGCAAATAAACCGGAAAATTAAATAAACCAAAAACCGAATCGATTTAATTCGGGTCGGTTTAATTTGGTTATGGACAAATTCGATTCGATTTCGGTTTTACTTATTCGGTTATTTGGTTCGGTTGAAACCGAATTAACCAAATGCTCACCCCTACCGAAAGGCCTATGCTGAGATGAGGCCGAGGATAAAAGGGTGCTTTGCAAGACTCCGGATAAGCCTTATTCTACGGCAATGCCTGGAGAGTTCAAAAACAATCTGCCTTTCAGTAGAGTTCTTGCACACTACAATGTTTGGGTTAATGGGGAGTTGCTTTAGTTTCTTGCAATTCATATACCATGACTTCGCCATTTTTTTTCTATGCCGCATCTTTTGTAACTAAGCAAAGAAAGGATGTGCTACTGGAGATGATGGTATTAATTAGTGTTTTGGCTTAATTGCTAATTGCTACCCTCAACTATTACACTTTTTCAAGTTGATACCCTAAACTTTTTTTCGTAACAGATTGATACCTCAACTATTTTTTTTTTCAACTTAATACCTAACATTTTAAAAAATCCCAAAATGCCCTTATCCTTTCCCTCCCTCCATCCCCTCCCCCACTTCGCCCCCCCCCCCCCCCCCCACCCCTCCCCTGCTAGCTCCGGCCGAGGAGGGCGGCGCAGGTGGCGAGGACGAAGCCGACGCGGGGGTTCCTGGAGGCCGCGGGGCCGCCGGAGCCGTTGAAGCGGACGACGGCGAGGGAGAACGCGGCGGCGGCGTGGGAGCCCAGCGCCGCTCGCGCCATCAGAGCCGCGCCGGAGCTAGCAGAGGGGGGGGGTGCAGGCGAGGGCGGCGGAGGGGGATGGTGCAGGCGAGGCGGGGGGGGGGGGGGGGGGGTGCGGAGGGGAGAGGGGGGGGGGGGGGGGGGGGGGTGGCCTGGAGTAGAGGGGGGGGGGGGGGGTGAGTGGTAGTTTTAAAATTTGGGTAAGGGCATTATTGTCCAAAAAATTATCTGGGTATCAAGTTGTTACAAAAAAAAGTTTAGGGTATCAACTTGAAAAAGCGTAATAGTTGAGGGTATCAAGTAGCAATTAAGCCTTTTTTTTTGATATTTTCTATCATTTGTGGAACATTATGAAGAAGAAGAAGAAAAACTCTCCCGTTGGAAAAATATATGATGGAATTTATATTATTACTCATTTGTTGCTTGTACATTGGTGACTACCATCCTTTTGTTTGACTGGTTTGATGTTGGTAAACAACAATATATGTTTACTGGTTTGATGTAGGTTCTTGAAAAATATATTCATTTAAAAAAAAAAATATTTGTTTTAATAACGGTAATAACCGTGATAATTTGGACTTTTGTAGTGGATAAAAATTAGGGAAAAACAAACTGTAATAACCATTTCCAATTTTCTACTTTGTAACGGTGATGACCATGACAAATATTTAGATTTGTAACGTTAATAACCGTGACAAATATTTTCTTTTACAACGGTTATAACCGTTACAAAATTACTGCCACGCACAGTTTGTCACGGTTATTATCATTACTAAAATTATTTGTCGCGGTAATAACCATGGGTAATTAGCTATTATGGTGTAGTGAATTTATTTTTGAACATTATTCAATGGCACCTCTTTTTTTTCGTTCATTTTCTCCACAGTTTTCGTACGAGAGCGGGAAGTTGGAAGAAAGCTACTCCAATGTTGTCACTTTGCGCACTTGGAATAGGGCAGTTGAAATTATCTAACCATCAATCATCATGTTTTACATCTATGAAGTTTGAACTCTTCTCATTTCACATCCAAGTAGGGATGGATTTTTGTAAGCCCTTAGTTGTTGGGGGTTATAATTGTAGCATTTTCCTTAAAAAGATTATTTATAAGAGCACATCAAAAGTTGATTAGGACTAGCCCAAATCTAACTTTGGTTTATTTACAAGTTTTCCATTGAAAAAATTACTCAGGACTAGCCCAATTCTAGGTATATAAGTCATTTTTTGTTTTTTCCTCTTGTCTCCTTTCTCAACACATCCAAGAAGAAGAAGAACAAGAAATGGAAGAATAAGAATAAGAATGTGGGATAAGTTTTCTTCTAATCTTTTTCTTCTTCTCTACCATTTTCATCCTCACCGTCTCCATCAAAACTCTAGTTTTCTTCTCATTCCCAATTTCGATTGCACCCAAAGTCTCCTCACAAATAATGTACAAAGCCTAATATTGCACAAATAATGTACAAATCCTAATATTGGTGGTGAACAAACAATGTACAAACACTTTGGTGGGTGAACACGACATTCATTGTGAAGCAATCTCGGTTAACTCCCTGGCCGACAAAACCCTAAAATATATTTTGGCAGTTCCCGACATCAAGTCCATTTTAGGACTGCCCAAATTTCTGGCAGTCATGGTAGTGGATAGGATTGCCAGAAATTTTGGCAGTCATGACCGTCCAAAAAATCCATTTTAGGTATAAATATATTTTAGATAAGTCTCTCAATTTTGTTCATTTCAAAATAAATCTATTTTAGAGATAAGTGTCTCAATTTTAAATCTATTTTAGAGTCTCTCAATTATCTACTCGGTTCAAAAAAAATTCTATCAATTTTAAATCTATCTTATAGATAAATCTAATTTGGTCGTCCTATTTTAGAGATAAGTCTATCAATTTAAAATCTATTTTAAAAAAACTCAAAATTTATCTATTTATTTAAAATCTATCTATTTAAAAAAACTCAAAATTTTAAATTTATTTCATAACTGTCACAATTTCTGATAATACTCAATACTTCTAAGACTGCTATAGATGAAAGAGTAAATAAGTTCAGAGTCCAATACAAGCCCAGATATATACAATATCATAGGGTTTCAAAATAAAATGTAGAAGCTACAGTCTGATAAAGCTAGCTGGATCGCAGTCCAGTCAAACATAGCTAATCTACACTACTCTGGAAGTACAAAATCTAGTGGCTCTACTATAAGGCCACGATCCAAGGCTACTCCATCTGACTCGAGCCCATAATAGGTCGAACAGTCCGACTCAGAATCATCTGTAATATATCATAACGGTATCCTGTCAGGAAAATGAGCAAGTACAAACACTAACAGCAGTTCCATGTGAATTGACAAATTCTATAAGAGACAGTATAATGAACTACAAGACAAAGATATATGAAGACTTGGGAACCGTTCGGAAGCTGAATTACAACCCTTAAACCAAATAAGGACCGGGGTTGTAACCCTTCTCCCGAGCAGAACTTTGTCTCCAATCAAGGTATAACATAAAGGCATGAAGAACATGTGAGTCATTGAATATCATAGCATGGTGAGAAAGTACTGAATGTAGAACAGAACAGGATATATGATAAGATAAGTAAATATAAAATGTGCCTTGAATTATTAGAGCGTTATGTGATCGGCTTGGGAAACATGATCAGGCTTTCCATCCGACCGGCTATGAACAATGTGTACAATAGAACGGTAAGGCCGGTCACCATGGAAAGCTATGAACGATGTAGGGTAAGGCTTTACCCGTCGTGAGGCGAGGGTATAGCTATGAACAATGTATACAGTAGAACAATGTGGGAATTTGATCACACAACCACTAATAACTCCCCATCTCCGAATAGTATAAAGGATCCGGACATAACACGTCATGACACGGGATTCAAAAGCAGGTGATCAGCCCACTCCCAAGTCCATGTCTATACAAGTACAAATAACAAGTCGAGTCATGTACCAATATACCAAGTAACCCGGGAACAACATCTCATGCCAGGATCCGACATATACTAGTCCGTGAACCATCGTGTTAGGAATCAAGTAAGACACTACAACTGAATCGGATATAGCAGATATCAAGACAATGAAAACTATCAGTGAATGTACTCGCCTGCTGTCCTGAGCTGTAGGATATATCAATGCTCAGAGTGGTAATCAGAGACCTAATAGATGAGATATTGCATGTTAATTTAGGTTTAAACAAGTTTAAGAATGATTCACAATGAATGATATGCAATCTAGGTCAAACTAGGTCTCACTGAGTCACACTAAGTCCTGTCAAGTCAAATCTAGGTCAAATCAAGTTATATCAAGTCAATCTAAGTCAGACCAAGTCAACCCTAGGTCATACCAGTCATCACAGGTCAAAACAAGTTGAAGAAAGTCAAACGGGGTCAAGAGTTGGCCTACAGTTGACTTTTGGTCAACTGGTCAACCCTGGTCAACTCTGGTTAACTCTAAGTCAACCCTAGGTCAAACTGGTCAAATGTTGACCAACAGTTGACCTACCAAAAGTCAACCGTGGGTCAACACTTTACCCAATTTAGTCCCAAATTTTATTAGACTTGAACGGTTGACCAAAAATCGACTGTTAGTCAACATTTGACTTGTTTGACCTAGGGTTGACTCAGTGTTGACCAGAGTTAACTTTTTGACCAAAAGTCAACTGTAAGTCAACCTTTGACCCAAATTGACCTAGTTTGACTTGGATTGACTTCCTGTGACCTTGTTTGACCTTGGTTGTCCTAGTATGACCCAATTTGGCTTAGTATGACCTAATGTGACCTAGTTTAGTTTGGTGTAACTTAGTTTGACCTAGTTTTGACTTAGACTTGCATATCATGATTAGATTAACTTTTCTTTCATTATTAAATCATGTTTTGACTTGTAGTATCTCATCTTTAGGTCTGTGATTACTCTGAACATCTGTTCACCTTATCAGCTCAGGACAGCAGGCGAGTACATTCACTGATAGTTTTCATTGTCTTGATATCTGCTATATCCGATTCAGTCGTAGTGTCTTACTTGATTTCCAGTCACGATAGTTCACGGACTAGTATATGTTGGATCATGGCATGGGATGTTGTTCCTAGGTTTTCATGGTATATTGGTACATATTGTCTTATTTTCAAGTATTGGTATAGACACCGATTCTAAAGGGGACTTGCTACCCTCTTATGGAATCCCGTGTCATGACATGTCATGTCCAGATCCATTGTACTATTCGGGGATGGGGGAGTTATTTGTGGTTGTGTGATCAAAATTCTCACATGGTTCTATGGTACATACGGTTCATAGCTATACCCTCGTCTCACGACGGGTAAAGCCTTACCCTATATGCTTCATAGCTTTCCATGGTGATCGGCCTTACCGCTCTATTGTATTTATGGTTCATAGCCGGTCGGATGGAAAGCCTGAGTATATTTTCCTAAGCCGATCACATAACACACTAATAATTAATCAAGGCACCTTTTATATTTATTATCTTTGGTGACTAAGTTCTGTTCGGGAGAAGGGTTACAGCCTCGGTCCTTGTTTGGTTTAAGGGTTGTAACTCGGCTTCCGAATAGTTCCCAAGTCATCCTATATATATGTATTAACGTCCTTTTTAGTACTCACATCTTGATATATATTTCCAGTTGATTGTCTTGTATTTCATTACACTGTCTCTTATAGAATTTGTCAATTCATATGGAACTGCTGTTGGTGTTTGTACTTGCTCATTTTTCTGACAGGATACCGTTGACAACTTTTACAGATGATTCAGAGGCTGATTGCCCGACCTATTATGGGGACGGGTTAGATGGAGTAGACTTGGACCGTGGCTTGTTAGTAGAGCCACTAGACTTTGCTCACCCTGAGTAGTGTAGTTTAGTTAGGTTTGCCTGACCTGCGAGCCAGTTAGTACTTTTCAGACTGTAGTATTATATTATATTATATTCTGTGATGTTATGTTTAGTTTTGGATTTGTGTGGATCTCGAACTTATTTCCTGCTTCATCTATCATATTTCCTTTCCATGCTATCTACCCTAGTTTTACATTTGTGATTGAGACTGTATTGCTATGTCACCTCCATTCGGAGTGTATATACTGTACAGGTACCTTTATCTGTTTAGTTGTAGTATTTCTAGATGACCTAGACAGCGTTCTACCGTCGATGCTGCGGCGTAGGCTGGACGTACCCACTTCTCGTGCCCCTAATCAGGGTGCGGGTCGTGACACGTTTTTGTGGTAAAATTGTGGCAGCCCTGAAATGCACTTCCTGTACATCAGGACTGCCACAATTTTTCGTAGTCCTTAATATTTCTATAACTGCCAGAAATTATGGCAGTCCTGGAATGCACTTGTTGTACAAGACCGTCACAATTTCTGGCAGTCCTAAAAGTCGACTTGGCCGAATGTTGTTAGGGTTTACTTCGATCATGAAATTGGTTATAAATAATTGAAATAAATATTACATTGTATGTTTTTTTCCATCATGATAATTTATACTTGAATTTTTGGAATAAACATTAAAAGAAGAATATGAGAGAAAAACTAGGATTTTGGGAAGAGAGCCTTTGGGTGTCATTGAAATTGGGAATGAGAGCTTGGGGAAAGGGTTACGATGGAAGAAGAAGAAGAAGAAGAAGAAGAAGAATAAGAAAGCTAGAATTTTGGAAGGGAGAGTAAAATTTTGAAATGAAGCTCAAAATTTGGGTTTGGGGGTGTGTGTGGTTGGGACAGTCCAATAGTAAAAAAATGAGATGTCCTGAGTAATTTTCTCCCAAGCCTGGGCTAACCCCAATCCTGATGTACCCTGATCAACTTTTGATATGCCCTTATAAATAATCCTTAAAAAAAAAAAGGAACCACCCAGATTCTTTCAGTATGGGAACTGCAGTGATTGGTTCACCCTTTCATGAGTCTACTACAAAGAGCATCTTCAGAACACCAACTCTGCTCTGACGATTCCTATAGATGAAAAATTCTAATTCTAAAGCAGAGATTCACTTGCAAATGAAATAACTAGACAAGGAAAACAATAAAAAGGAGGAACAACCCACCTTTTCAATCATACACATTCAATCACACAAACTAAAAAAGGAATAGTAGATGAGAAATGGGAACCCCACAATTTAGCATCAAGACTGACATCGTGAAAGAGAAATACCAACAAAACCAAGTCCTCTACTTTAGATCATCCTAGAATATAATGATTCTAACAGTAAGTGGGAGAGCTTAAGCAAGTACTTCCATCACACTTCCATCAAACGAACATTGAAATGTTTCCTGAATAGTATTACTCAATCATGCAACTAACAGATGATAACTATATCAAATTAACCTTATGGATGCAGACCGGCCCGGAGGGTTGGGTTGCTCCATCCTGAGCTAATTCTGGTTGCCTCTTGATCCTTATTGTCAGCTAGTCATGGTGGTCATTCGTGACCTTGACCTTTGGTGGGATCATGCCTTGTCTGGAAGTTTGTCCTAGCAGAGGGGGGTGGTCCAAGCCCCAAGTCTTGTCCGGCTTACCCCAAGACCGGCCCTGTATGGATGCTACTATGCAATAAATACATACATCTAAAAGGCAAATCTAGTTTTCCAAATAAGAGCGCGCTGAAGAAGGACAAATATTAAGCTCACTAAGACTATTGAGATGATCACAAGTAGGGTTTACATAAAAAGATTACAACAACGAAAAGAGGAAAATGAAAATAAAACCACCCATCACGTTTCTACCAAACTCAGGGCCTGATTCTCTTCATCCCGGGCCTTTCATCAGACCTGAAGGAGGAGTCTCCGTCAGAGGAAGCCTCCATGGACTTGGAGAAGGAGGTGGAGAGGTCGGAATAGAGATCGACGACCCTCCTAATGTTGTTGTTGAGCTCCCTGATGAGTCCGACGTTCCGGCTAAGGTTTTCGGGGATCTTGGACTCGTGGTTCTGGTTTATCTCATTGATCAGTAACCTGTTCTGGTCTAGGATGCTCTGGACTTGAACAAAGCTCTTCTGGAAGTTTTGGAGGACTTTTGTGTCCACTTGGGGTGATCCATTGTTGAGGCCAGAAAAGGTATCTCCCTCCATAGCTATAGCTCAACTTGAATCCTATATCAATTGGAGTTTAAGCAGCAAGACCTGTACACAATCAGAGGAAGAGTATGAAAAGTGAAAGAGGAGGCGTAGAAGCAAAGAAAGAAATGGGAGGGCAGGGGGATCTAAACACGTTAAGAAACTCAACTAAAATATACATGAAGGAGAAAGAATGTACAATAGATTTGGAAACTTTATAGACACCAAGAGAAGTAACATAACAAAAAGAAGAGAAAGGGAAATAGTTAGTGAGAGTTCTTATTGACCCCAAAAAATTGAGAAATAGTAGAATTTCTACAAGAGAGAAGAGAAACCGATGCACGCACATACCAAGTTTCCTTGAGGTGTGGTTTAAAGAAAGAGAAAGGGTTAGGTTGCCGAAGAAATCACGTCGCCATATTCCCCTGTAGACATGAGCATATGGTCTGACGGATGTTGGGTATTAAAGTAGGGATGCGGTAGCCAACCGGAAAATTGAAACGGGATTCATTCTACTTGGAAAACCAAATTTTGTTTGTAACGAAAATGGTAAAATTTTAGAAGCCAATACACAGTGCTTTTTGGAGAAATGTCACGTGTTTCTAAATGCGTATGGAAACACATCCCATCAGTATCTAAGGTGCACAAGGAATTACAAGCAGTCCTAGAATATATATAGGTAGCACATTGGAATTGGGACAAACAAGGAAATATGATCCAGGTCAGACATTCCTGAAATCCTCGTCTTTTTTTCTTACTTTCTGTTTCTAAACGCGTCTGGAAACACATCCCATCAGTCTCTGAGGCGCACAAGGATATACAAGCAGTCCTAGAATATATAGGTAGCACATTGGAATTGGGACAAACTAGGAAATATGGTCTCAGTCGTACATTCCTGAATTCCTTGTCCTTTTTTCCTTACTTTCTGTTAATTCCTATATTTCTAGTTCATGAAATACAATAAATCGTATTGGAATAAGGATCAAATTCATGGCTGCCAAATTAGCATTTTGCAAGAATGAGGCTTAAATCCTTCTCTCAGGAAGCTAATTTCCCAATCACGCATCCAGAAAATGTGCAACTGTGCCATAAGGCCCAAATGCTAACACTTCAATAAAAGGTTAGAAACGAATTGTAAAATAGAACAATTAAATAGTTAAAAATAATTATTTTTAGCATATATAACATTATTAGTATACAAATACATAAAAAATATTTGCTTGACAAAATTAAGGTTTAGAAATGCCATTGTTAGGAAATCTTATCAATCAAATCATGAGATATTCCCAATCATAAAAATAGCAATGGATTAAAAGTTCATTAAAATCTTCATTGAACTTATAGAGAGAATTCCAGTGCTTCTCACTTGTACTTTTACTTAAGGCATCTCCTAAACATATGTGTTCGCTTGCACTCAATACCAACTTATACTCAAGCAATTTATTTCAGTTACTTTGAGGCCATATATTCTACGACCGAAAAGGGTCCTAGAATAGGCTAATGCAATGCTTTAGGTCTACAAAGTTTATGCGAAGCAGAAAATACAACATGAGGACGTCACTTGGTGCGACCATAGTTATAAAAGCATGTCTAGGTAAAATGACCGATGCTACGGGAGGTTCTGCCTCGCTTCAGCCAGGCTTCAGCCAGGCACGCCCAACATTATCGAGGGCCAATAGCATCAAAGATCCTCCCTGTCTAGAGTTAAATTATCCTGAAGCTTCTCTGATTTACCTGAATGGAGCCGCTCAGACTAGAGGTAGGCCTAGACGAACATGGTTTGAAGTGTTACAAAGGACACAACCCTTAACAGAGCCGAGTGGAAGAAAGAGGATTCAAACAACCGCCCCCAAAAATTTAGGATAAAGGCTTTGTTGTTGTAGTTGTGTGGGAAAGAGCAACAAAGAGCATTTTCGTGGTCAAGTCCCTATGTTCCTCTTCTTATTATCCATTAGTTTTGAATTGCTTTGTGCATGCATCGCTTTTATGCTTTGCACCTAGGACATTTTGACCCTCCCTAAACCCTGCATCGAAGGTTCTAAACGACAATAGGCAGGTGCGCAACGGAGAGGGTCCGCCTACCGTTTAGACCGCCTAGGCGATGTCTAGGCGTTTGATACATTTTGGATATTTTTACTATTTTACCACTGTTTTTTTTACATAATATGCATATTTTATGCATGACTAAGTTGTAGAACAAAGATTTATGAAATTTCAGTCTCGTAAAAGTAAACCATAGGTCCATAATGCTTGAAGAATTCAAAAAACTGTTTTGCCAAAACATCTAGTGAGGTATTGCTCGACCTAGACGTCCGCCTATGCCTCCAAACCTCCGCTGGCCGCCTATTCCACCGCCTACAACAAAACGGTGCGGAGAGCTGCCGCCCCGACCGCCTAGACTGCATTAGTAGCACCCTTGTGGCACTGGGACACCGATTTCTTTTCGGGACGACAAAATAATATAAAAATAGAGCCATCAAAGGTTTAGGGTCTGCTTGCTAATGGTGTTTTCACCGGTTTTGGGGTGTTTTTGAACCGACCGTTTATGAAAACCCCTGCTTGTTAATTTTTTTGAGGCACTGGTTTTCGTCGGCTCAAAAACCCCCCAAAACCGGTGTAATGTATTTTTGGGTGGCTTTGTAAACACCCCAAATCGGCGGATTTTGAGCGGCTTTATTTTTTTATTCCATTTATATCCTCACAAAAATAGATATAATTATAACTACCGATACCCTTCCCTATTTAATTTATTCGTGTAAAAAAATTTCTGAACCGCTCGTTAGTGAATTACCAAGCATGGATTGGACTGGTTTAAAAGCCGCTACTTAAAAACCATCCAAAACCGGACCCCTCATAACCGCTCATAACCGGTACTCTAAAAACACCTCATAACCGCTAATAAAAAACAGTACACCACTTTTGTAGGTCTCAAAATGTACTCTTTTTCTCTGTAACGACATAATTTAGGATTTTATTCCCTCTTCTCTTTCACACCAGATTTGCATGCAGATTCCGAGACCAATTTTTTTTTTCTTCTTTCCCCCCTTTAATTCCAATTCAATTCCGCATATATATATATATATATATATATATATATATATATATATATATATATATATGAAGAAAAATTTCTTATTTCAGTAGAGATGTCAACGCAAAAAATTAGGGCTTCCAAGAAATTTCCATCAACGTCAAAATATATGATTGAACGAGGGCTTATTTGCGTAAATAACTACTCGAGAACCAAAAAAAAAACAAAATTAGGGTTTGATTTGTGAGAGAATACCTTAAGGAGGAAGAGGAGCGCGCCAGCGATGAGAGGTCTGGCCGGAGTCAGAGATGGGAGAGAGAGAGAGAGAGAGAGTGTGTTGAGAAAATTTAATATTATTTGGGGAGCTTTGAAGCCTTTTAAGTAATAATAATAAAATGGGAATATAACATATGCCCACTAACATTAAAACATGCACCCCTTATCTGGAACAAGCTCACAACAAGATAGGCCCCTAACATAGAATCTAAGGTCCTAAGATTTGTTAAAGGAGGCCAAGATTTGAAGGTTGTTTTGGTTGATTGCAAGGGTAGTTTTGTTAGTTTGAAATGAGATTTTTTTTTTTTGAGTCCGGCTATACACACCTCAAGAGTTACTTAGCACATCACAATTACTAAGTACACCCCATATATAGTTAATAAAACTTACAAAAATACTAAGTACACCCTACTATTTGACAGAAATACCCTTATCTCCAGGCTTTCTAAGCACACCCCACTCTCCTCTCTTCCCAAACCAACAATCCTAACTACACCCCATTTTCATCTACACAAAACCAAACTCCTTACACCCCATTGTCACCACTACCACCCCACTCTCTCTCCACTCTAATCGACCCCCCCTCCCGTTCGACCCACAACAAGGAGGACGTTTCGGAACATGTCGATCGTTACAATGACGGACCAATCCGAAGATCGATCCCAAGATCAATCCAAATCCCAAGATCAATTTGGTTTTTCAAATCGAACCTTCCTATTACTTCGAATTGAGTATTTCTTTCGTTTATGATCACTGATTTAGGGTTTCGAAAACCCTCATTTTCTTATGCGTTCGTCTTCGGTTGCGATTTTTTTTAGGTATTCGTTGTTCGGCCCGAGCCTGGTTGGTCGGGCAACAAACCGTACGTTCGACACCAAGTAGTCGAACAGTTGTGAAGATGTTCGACAATCATATGTCGAGCAACCACGGCTTGTTCGATCCTACTTGATCGAACATCCTATCGTTCTGTTCGACCTGTATATGTCGAACAGTAAGTATTTGTTCGACCAGTTTTGGTCGAGCAGTTCATTTTGACTATATAGATTGTTTAATTCTTGCTATTTCATTCAATTTAGCAGGAATGACATATATCACTACCAGAATAGGTCATATTAGCGACGCCAGAAAACGTCGCTAAAATGACAAAAAACGTCGCTAATCGTATTTATCGACGTTTTTAGCGACGTTTTCCTGTGGTCGCGGAAAGCCATGTCGCTGACAGGCAAAACGTAGATAATCGTCGCTATTACCGACGCTGACCGATGCTAAAGAAACGTCACTAATCACCGACGTTCACCGACACCACGTCGAAAAAATGGCGACGTCTCTCTGATGTCGGTCAACGTCGGTAAATTTAGCGACGTATGCTACTTTTTACCGTCGTTTACCGACGCTGTAGCAGAGGGAAAATGGGTCGGTAAACGTCGCTATACCTGGTGATTTAGCGACATTTACTGACGTTTAGCGACGCAGATGAACGTCGATAAGCGTCGCTAAACGTCGCTAAAATGCAAAAAAAAATAAAAAAAATAAAATACAGAATGTCCACAGAATCACATTTTCTTCCTGCAGTTTAATAAATAACAATAAATACACAGAAGCACATTTTCATCCTGGGTTCGCCGACCCCTTCGGTGGAACACTCAACACCGGTACATCACAATATACATATGTATCTACACAAACAAGAGTAAAAGTCTAAAAGAGTAAAATATCCAAAGTCGGTAATCGTCGATCCAAAGTATACAACCAATATCCACATGAATCCACAACCAATAATGAAAGTCTACACAAACAAATAATCCACAACCAATACTGAAACAAGATAAACAAACACTAAAAAAACTGTTCTAACTCGGACTACTGCGGATGGAGGAGGGGCACCGCCGCGCCTCAAGGATAGGAACATCTCGTACTCCTCCCGTGAAATCGCCACCGATGAAGGTAGTGACGTAGGTGGAGTCGGAGGTAGTGACGCCGGCGGAGTCGACGACGATGAAGGCGCACCCGGAGGACAATAACGTTCCAACGCTGCTAGTCGCTCGTGGTAGGAATGCATGGTAGATAACAGCCTCGTACTGCTATCAACCATCGAATCCTGCATCAACGTGAGCCTCTCGCCCATGGACAGCTGTGATGCCTGCAGATCCGTCACGTTGCGCTCTGTCGACGCTCTAAGATCAGTGACGTCCCGCTATGTCCTCTCAGTCACATCCCTGAGGTCCATAATGCTACGGTCGAGCGTATCCAATCGTGCTAAGAGCGCAGCATCGTCCGTCTGGTGCTGCTCCTGGATCCGTCATAGCAGCTCGTCACGGACAAACTCCACCATCTGCTGGACTCGGGCAGACTCCTGGGAGGGCTGTGGACCATGCACACTACATGGGAGGTGTCACGACCCGCACCCTGTATAGGGGCACGAGAAGTGGGTACGTCCAGCCTACGCCGCAGTGTCGGCGGTAGAACGCTGTCCTAGGTTGCTAACTAATCTCATGCAGTGTATATAATGTACTTGCCAAGATCTCAACTCCGAGAGGAAGACAAGTAAAAGATATGATATACTCAATCACAATCTAAGCACGATAAGATAACACAGAAATCTAGATACCAACTAACAACAACAGAAATTTAAACTACTAAAATAATAACAACATGATCTCAAGCAAAACTCTAATACAACTCAATATCTCAAGTTTAATACAACAAGCTCAAAACATGAAAGCTAAGTAAGTCTACTAGCTAATCTCCTGAATCACTCCTGAGAGTCGGAGCCAAAGGTAGCTAATCCCTCGCCAGGTCCATGATAAGAAGGGCATGTGTCGTCAGGAGTATCATCTGTAATATTTTCAACAGGTCCAATCAGGACAGGAACGAGCACATCTCATCTAGAAATCCCAAGTAAATGACAAAGACTATAAAGCAGTTTTTAGACAGTTATATAGATGAGCATGGCAGTTTTATACAGGTAATGATGTAGAGAAACAGTGAGGGTACAAGGAAAGTAAGTAACTAACAAGAGAAGAAATCATGGCAAAGAAGACTATAGTAAACTAGCTGAACTAGAATAACATGATGTAAGTCCAGACAGTAAAAAAATATAATCCCAGTGTGAGTCCAGTAAAAATGAGTCCAGTAGTGATCCATGATTCCAGGGTAAGTCCAGACTATACTCTAACAGTGTGTTTTAAAATACTGAGATCGACATGTAAACGGCTAGGGGTAATCAGGCACATCGCACACTCGGCCAAGTGTGGGATGGCTAGCATTCCAGAATAGTTCCAAGGGAGGTGGTTCCAGATTTTAGGTATGTTCACATGTCTACTCAAGTATTTCCCCGCCCACAAGTGAATCCATAATCCAACACTACGACCAGTATGAGTCCAGCCAATGATTTCAGAAATGATTCCAGTAGGGTGATGCCAGTAGTGATTCCAGTAGGTGGTTCCAGTAGTGGTTCCAGAAATAGAGACCAGACATGAATAAATGAGTGTCGCATGAAATGGATCCAGCAATACTAATCGTGTTTGTACAGAGAATCATATATAGCTATCTAGAACTGAAATACAGTAAATGACAAGTAATGAAAGAACTATCAGAGAATGTACTCGCCTGACACTCTGGAAGAGTAGTGTAATATCAGATGTCTGTACCAGGGTCACAATGTCCTAAAATAGAGTAATACAGTTATGACATGTCCAAAATGAAGGTAAATGAAATCTTCAATGCAATCTATATGAATTCTAAGCTAATCTAGATCAAAGTCAAACTTGGTCAACTCTACAGTCAAACTAAGTCAAATCAAGTCATATTAGGTCACAGGGAATCAAACTAAGTCAAATAGAGTCAAACAAGGTCAAACAAGTCAAGGTTAGTCAAATCTAGGTTAAAGTCAACTCCTGGTCAACACTCTAATCAAACTAGTCAATTACTAGTCAACATGATCAATCTGGGTCAAGTCTAAGTCAAACTTAGACCAACTAAGGTATTGGTCAAACAAAGACTAGTCAGTCAGGTAATTAAGTCAAACAAGACTAGTCAACAAGGTGATTAGGTCAAACATGGTCAGACTAGTTGAACTAGTCATTTTTAAGGCCAATTAGGTCAATTTAGGGTTAGCCCTTATGCCATAGGCTAGTAGCCTAGGCCATAGGCTAGATACTCTTGGCCATAGGCCATCTTATAGGTTTCCTCTATACCTATACCTTAACAAGTTATACACACACATATATATATATATATACCTATATATATAGATATACCCATCTATCTAAAGCCTATACATATTCATAGGCCATAATACATATTTATATATACCTACTATCTATACCATATATAACCAATATGTAAAATAACCTATATACACTCTGTATGTGATCTAGTAAATATATATAACATATATATATATACATATATAGGTAGAGAGAGAGAGAGAAGGTAAGAGAGAGAGAAAGAAACAGGGTTAGGGTTAGAGGCTGACACAGGGGGGTGTGTTTCCAGTTTCAGGAAACTGGAAACCACACACACACACAACATAACACACACACACACAACATATATATATATACATGTGTATATACACATGTACACATACCCTAAAATCCTCAAAATCCACCCACACACACACAAATACATATACAACATGTTAACCTAATAATAACATAGCATTATATGCAAAAATCATCATAAAAATACAATCAAAATTCATTTTTGCAAAATCTGGGAAAATTACAGGAACTGGAAATAGGACAGCAAACCTAGATCTTAGGTTAACCCAAACACCAACTAAACCGAGCTAAGACAACCTAATCTTGGTTGGTAATTGAAGCCCCTAGGTTAGTCTAGGATCTTAGTGGCCTGACACGGTGTCACGACACGACACGGCGTGTCCACGACGTTTCAAAGTCGCTCGGGTAAACGAGAATACACTGATACACTGTGTATCAGTGAAAAACCTAAGTCGATCTAGGACACGACACGACACGACACAGGCCTCGTGCTCGTGCCCCAAGGTGCGCCTAGGGTTGGGCTTCGTGTCCATGGCCCTGATACGCGTCCACGTGTCGTGTAGAGTGGACACGACACGCGTATCAGGAGCCCTAAAATACGTGTTTTAGACCGCGTGTCAGTGATTTCGCGTGTCTCGTATTCGCGACACGGGACACGTGACACCACGTGGTTGTGTCCAATGTGTTCGCCTATGGATAGGCTTCGTGCTCGTGTCAGTACGAAGTGTCCTCGTGTCGTGTAGAGTGGACACGACACGCTCAAAGTCAAGTGTCTGTGTGTGCGTGCACTGTCAGTGCACGACCAGTGCACGTGTCCGTGCTCTCTCGACACGACACCAACGTGTCTCAAACTCGAGGGGGGGCATGACAGAGGTTGCCCCCTCCTCTGTGTAAATTTTCACGTGTCCACGTGTCCCACAGTGTCCGTGCTAGGTGTCGGGTAGCAGGGGAGCGTGCACAGCGTCGTGCAGCGAGGACAGGGCCTCGTGGACACGACACACGCATCAATACGTGTCGTGCTCGTGTCAGGGGGTAGCCTAGGTCTAGGACTAGGGATTAGGCATGACACTTTGTGTCCACGTCGTGTCTAGACACGACACGAAGTGTCGAACAGTGAGGTTTCAGGGACAGTGCACAGTGTGTGCACAGTGTGTCTGTGCACTGTGAAAACCGTGGGTTCGTGTCCAATTTGGACACGGACACAACCCTAAAATGAGGTCAGTGAATTAGGGTTAGGGTTAGCAAGGTCTAGGCTAGGTTTTTGGTTAAAAAGATTTAGAAAACAGTGAGTAAATATTAATGTGACAGTGTGCAAAATCAGTGAACATAATTAGGGTTTATATGTAGGATACGTGTCCGATACGACACCAAACAATTCCTAAATTTCACCAAACCCTACCCACAACTATATTATGACTATATGCATGCAATAATGAAGAAAAACCAGTAAAATAACTAGGTTTAGATATATTTACCTCTATGTGTGCAAGATCTTGAATTTCACTAAATGAGGGTGATTAGCCTCAAAGCCCAACTTGTCCTTCCTTGGTGAAACTTGAGTAGCTCACTTCCCTAGGCTCCCTTAGATTGTAGGTGACCTAATGGAGAAAACTAGAGGTTCAAAGCTTGAGAAATGAGGAAGTTATGGCTAAATGAGTGGAAGGGTTTCTAGGTTTTTCTTGTGAATTGGTTTTTCATGAAACCATGGGAATGATTCTAAGTGCTAACTATATAGGAGAGAGGGGGGCAAGGGGGCTGTCATGGGATGTCTTGGCCGGCCACAAGCATGTGGGGGGGGGGTTTCAAAGCTTGCTTCTAGGTTAAGGCAAAGACTTTGGTAAAGGTTTAAGATATTTTGCATAAATCAAGCAAAATATCAATAAGTAAATATCTAGATATTTGTGTAGCTTTGACCCAATGATAATATCCAATCCCTAGTCATTCTAGGTTAGGGACTAACCTCTAGATTAGGGTAACTAGGTTAGGGATTATCAAGTCACTAATCAAAAGTCCATGAATAGTAAAATCTCACTAATCCTACTTAATTCCTAGAAAATTACCAAAATACCCCTTAGGCTAAAATCACTAAAATGACATTCTAAGCCTATGGTCAAGTTCTCATGGTCATGGCAACTTCTAGGTTAGAGAAAACTAGGGTTTGCACTAAGTTATACTAACCAAAATCACGAAGTCATAAGTCATGACTTGGCATGACTTAGAAGATGGTTTAACTTAACTAAATTTACCAGAAAATCACACCATGACTAAAATACCACTAATAAATAATAAAAATAATAAATTTTCAAAAATCCCCAATTTCAGAAAACAGGGTGTTACAAGTCTACCCACCTTAAAATAATTTCGTCCTCGAAATTTAGATGGTCGTACTCCTTCTAGGTCAAACCTCCAATAATCAAGGACGAAGCCACTACCTAGGCAACATACAAGGTCAACAAGCAAATATGGGTAGTAGACCTATACTGGGTCATGTCCAAAAATTGGCTGACAGTTTTAGGTCATAAGGTGTCCTCAATTCAAATCGAAATCAAGTAACTCCATGGGGTAAATCAGGATGGAGCCTTGGGTCAGAAAAATCGTACTAAGCAATGAAGCACACAATGGTATGCCTGAATGGGATACTAAGGTCATGGGTGTAGTATGTCATGTCTTGGTTACGTATGTGAAGTCAGTTTTGAGAAAACAACTAATCTTGTGCTCCAAATTTAAAAGTCATGGTAATGTGCCTACGATGATCATAATTAGAGTAGGAATGGTCAATGGCCTAAATTTAAACCAGAAGTTGTGATGCAATAGTAGTACCAGGGGAACAGGTTAAATGGAACAGTCTGTGGTCTCATCTAGGTGCACTAGTCATTCTAGATCAATACTGTCCTATGGTATCAAAACGTACAAGCAATCTAAAGTGTCCTAATTGGGAAGATAAGAAAACAACAATCATGAAGGCTATAGGGTCGTCTACCATCCTATATGAAAATAGGTCATTAACAAGTGAAAAATCATTAAAGTTACCCTTCCATAAAAAGAAAATTGAAAGTTTAGGTACAAACAATCACAAATAGATTTTTGTCTTGACACGATCTAAGTTGATCAATTTCAGGATAAATCGAGATTGGGCAAGATGGGAAATCAATGAAATCAAGTATGAGCACGAACATCCAATGATGAAGATCCAGGTCATGATTAAATTTAATCCAACTGGATATGAATACGAGGTTCATAGGCGATAAAATAATTCCAAGGAAAATTGTCAAGGCTGTTGCGGATAAGATTCTAAGGCAAGTTTAACTATGTCTTCATCCACGTAGATTAATATATAAAAAAACGAACCAAAACGCAATAGGTTGATCAGACCATCATGCGCCGGTTCTGATTAGATAATATGTTAGTGGGTGTATACCCAATAAAATATATCATAATCAAGCTCGAAAAGGATAAGCTTGTAAAACTTAAGGATAAATTTATAGCATAAGATATAAGTAAGGGTGAAAATGATGAAAGAAGATACATAGTCCAAGATCCTTAACCAATCGGGTCAAGTATTCAAAGTAAGGTACAAGGATGATAGTATCAAGAAGGACAATATAAAATAGATTTATACAGATTTGAACAAAAGTCAGTAGATTCAAATCCTTGGAAATTTCCTAGTTGTGATTGAGTATCCTCTCTCTAAGCCTATTATCAAATCCTATCACAGGCTGTAGTGATACTCTAGTTCGAATACCACTACGCAGGTTCGAGACCTGCGTGGGCCACCACTAAAAACGTGTCACGACCCGCACCCTGTATAGGGGCACGAGAAGTGGGTACGTCCAGCCTACGCCGCAGTGTCGGCGGTAGAACGCTGTCCTAGGTTGCTAACTAATCTCATGCAGTGTATATAATGTACTTGCCAAGATCTCAACTCCGAGAGGAAGACAAGTAAAAGATATGATATACTCAATCACAATCTAAGCACGATAAGATAACACAGAAATCTAGATACCAACTAACAACAACAGAAATTTAAACTACTAAAATAATAACAACATGATCTCAAGCAAAACTCTAATACAACTCAATATCTCAAGTTTAATACAACAAGCTCAAAACATGAAAGCTAAGTAAGTCTACTAGCTAATCTCCTGAATCACTCCTGAGAGTCGGAGCCAAAGGTAGCTAATCCCTCGCCAGGTCCATGATAAGAAGGGCATGTGTCGTCAGGAGTATCATCTGTAATATTTTCAACAGGTCCAATCAGGACAGGAACGAGCACATCTCATCTAGAAATCCCAAGTAAATGACAAAGACTATAAAGCAGTTTTTAGACAGTTATATAGATGAGCATGGCAGTTTTATACAGGTAATGATGTAGAGAAACAGTGAGGGTACAAGGAAAGTAAGTAACTAACAAGAGAAGAAATCATGGCAAAGAAGACTATAGTAAACTAGCTGAACTAGAATAACATGATGTAAGTCCAGACAGTAAAAAAATATAATCCCAGTGTGAGTCCAGTAAAAATGAGTCCAGTAGTGATCCATGATTCCAGGGTAAGTCCAGACTATACTCTAACAGTGTGTTTTAAAATACTGAGATCGACATGTAAACGGCTAGGGGTAATCAGGCACATCGCACACTCGGCCAAGTGTGGGATGGCTAGCATTCCAGAATAGTTCCAAGGGAGGTGGTTCCAGATTTTAGGTATGTTCACATGTCTACTCAAGTATTTCCCCGCCCACAAGTGAATCCATAATCCAACACTACGACCAGTATGAGTCCAGCCAATGATTTCAGAAATGATTCCAGTAGGGTGATGCCAGTAGTGATTCCAGTAGGTGGTTCCAGTAGTGGTTCCAGAAATAGAGACCAGACATGAATAAATGAGTGTCGCATGAAATGGATCCAGCAATACTAATCGTGTTTGTACAGAGAATCATATATAGCTATCTAGAACTGAAATACAGTAAATGACAAGTAATGAAAGAACTATCAGAGAATGTACTCGCCTGACACTCTGGAAGAGTAGTGTAATATCAGATGTCTGTACCAGGGTCACAATGTCCTAAAATAGAGTAATACAGTTATGACATGTCCAAAATGAAGGTAAATGAAATCTTCAATGCAATCTATATGAATTCTAAGCTAATCTAGATCAAAGTCAAACTTGGTCAACTCTACAGTCAAACTAAGTCAAATCAAGTCATATTAGGTCACAGGGAATCAAACTAAGTCAAATAGAGTCAAACAAGGTCAAACAAGTCAAGGTTAGTCAAATCTAGGTTAAAGTCAACTCCTGGTCAACACTCTAATCAAACTAGTCAATTACTAGTCAACATGATCAATCTGGGTCAAGTCTAAGTCAAACTTAGACCAACTAAGGTATTGGTCAAACAAAGACTAGTCAGTCAGGTAATTAAGTCAAACAAGACTAGTCAACAAGGTGATTAGGTCAAACATGGTCAGACTAGTTGAACTAGTCATTTTTAAGGCCAATTAGGTCAATTTAGGGTTAGCCCTTATGCCATAGGCTAGTAGCCTAGGCCATAGGCTAGATACTCTTGGCCATAGGCCATCTTATAGGTTTCCTCTATACCTATACCTTAACAAGTTATACACACACATATATATATATATACCTATATATATAGATATACCCATCTATCTAAAGCCTATACATATTCATAGGCCATAATACATATTTATATATACCTACTATCTATACCATATATAACCAATATGTAAAATAACCTATATACACTCTGTATGTGATCTAGTAAATATATATAACATATATATATATACATATATAGGTAGAGAGAGAGAGAGAAGGTAAGAGAGAGAGAAAGAAACAGGGTTAGGGTTAGAGGCTGACACAGGGGGGTGTGTTTCCAGTTTCAGGAAACTGGAAACCACACACACACACAACATAACACACACACACACAACATATATATATATACATGTGTATATACACATGTACACATACCCTAAAATCCTCAAAATCCACCCACACACACACAAATACATATACAACATGTTAACCTAATAATAACATAGCATTATATGCAAAAATCATCATAAAAATACAATCAAAATTCATTTTTGCAAAATCTGGGAAAATTACAGGAACTGGAAATAGGACAGCAAACCTAGATCTTAGGTTAACCCAAACACCAACTAAACCGAGCTAAGACAACCTAATCTTGGTTGGTAATTGAAGCCCCTAGGTTAGTCTAGGATCTTAGTGGCCTGACACGGTGTCACGACACGACACGGCGTGTCCACGACGTTTCAAAGTCGCTCGGGTAAACGAGAATACACTGATACACTGTGTATCAGTGAAAAACCTAAGTCGATCTAGGACACGACACGACACGACACAGGCCTCGTGCTCGTGCCCCAAGGTGCGCCTAGGGTTGGGCTTCGTGTCCATGGCCCTGATACGCGTCCACGTGTCGTGTAGAGTGGACACGACACGCGTATCAGGAGCCCTAAAATACGTGTTTTAGACCGCGTGTCAGTGATTTCGCGTGTCTCGTATTCGCGACACGGGACACGTGACACCACGTGGTTGTGTCCAATGTGTTCGCCTATGGATAGGCTTCGTGCTCGTGTCAGTACGAAGTGTCCTCGTGTCGTGTAGAGTGGACACGACACGCTCAAAGTCAAGTGTCTGTGTGTGCGTGCACTGTCAGTGCACGACCAGTGCACGTGTCCGTGCTCTCTCGACACGACACCAACGTGTCTCAAACTCGAGGGGGGGCATGACAGAGGTTGCCCCCTCCTCTGTGTAAATTTTCACGTGTCCACGTGTCCCACAGTGTCCGTGCTAGGTGTCGGGTAGCAGGGGAGCGTGCACAGCGTCGTGCAGCGAGGACAGGGCCTCGTGGACACGACACACGCATCAATACGTGTCGTGCTCGTGTCAGGGGGTAGCCTAGGTCTAGGACTAGGGATTAGGCATGACACTTTGTGTCCACGTCGTGTCTAGACACGACACGAAGTGTCGAACAGTGAGGTTTCAGGGACAGTGCACAGTGTGTGCACAGTGTGTCTGTGCACTGTGAAAACCGTGGGTTCGTGTCCAATTTGGACACGGACACAACCCTAAAATGAGGTCAGTGAATTAGGGTTAGGGTTAGCAAGGTCTAGGCTAGGTTTTTGGTTAAAAAGATTTAGAAAACAGTGAGTAAATATTAATGTGACAGTGTGCAAAATCAGTGAACATAATTAGGGTTTATATGTAGGATACGTGTCCGATACGACACCAAACAATTCCTAAATTTCACCAAACCCTACCCACAACTATATTATGACTATATGCATGCAATAATGAAGAAAAACCAGTAAAATAACTAGGTTTAGATATATTTACCTCTATGTGTGCAAGATCTTGAATTTCACTAAATGAGGGTGATTAGCCTCAAAGCCCAACTTGTCCTTCCTTGGTGAAACTTGAGTAGCTCACTTCCCTAGGCTCCCTTAGATTGTAGGTGACCTAATGGAGAAAACTAGAGGTTCAAAGCTTGAGAAATGAGGAAGTTATGGCTAAATGAGTGGAAGGGTTTCTAGGTTTTTCTTGTGAATTGGTTTTTCATGAAACCATGGGAATGATTCTAAGTGCTAACTATATAGGAGAGAGGGGGGCAAGGGGGCTGTCATGGGATGTCTTGGCCGGCCACAAGCATGTGGGGGGGGGTTTCAAAGCTTGCTTCTAGGTTAAGGCAAAGACTTTGGTAAAGGTTTAAGATATTTTGCATAAATCAAGCAAAATATCAATAAGTAAATATCTAGATATTTGTGTAGCTTTGACCCAATGATAATATCCAATCCCTAGTCATTCTAGGTTAGGGACTAACCTCTAGATTAGGGTAACTAGGTTAGGGATTATCAAGTCACTAATCAAAAGTCCATGAATAGTAAAATCTCACTAATCCTACTTAATTCCTAGAAAATTACCAAAATACCCCTTAGGCTAAAATCACTAAAATGACATTCTAAGCCTATGGTCAAGTTCTCATGGTCATGGCAACTTCTAGGTTAGAGAAAACTAGGGTTTGCACTAAGTTATACTAACCAAAATCACGAAGTCATAAGTCATGACTTGGCATGACTTAGAAGATGGTTTAACTTAACTAAATTTACCAGAAAATCACACCATGACTAAAATACCACTAATAAATAATAAAAATAATAAATTTTCAAAAATCCCCAATTTCAGAAAACAGGGTGTTACAGGAGGCCCTAGAGGACTGTGTCACAACTAGGGCGCCATAGGATCCCGTATCGTAGTACGTACCCCTGTGGAGACCACCAGCGGCGGTCACCTACAGCTCGTCCTCCGACGGAGCTGGAGCGGGCTGCGAGGAAGTAACGGCCTCTCCCGCAGCATGTGCACTAGCAGCCGCCCGCTCCTTAAGCCGTTCAAACTCAGCCTAAAAAGCATGGATACTCTATAACTTCTAATGTCTAATGTACTTATTATTACTAACTACATGAATATATATTTGCATGCATATTTACTAAGTTATATCAAAACTAACACGAAGTATTAAAATTAATAAATAGAATTGTAATACTTACATAGGCCTGCTCCGCCCTCTCGTCAATAAGCTTCACGCCCTTCCGATGTGTGGCCAGGAAGACAGTCATCATATTGGCGTCATCACCCCTCCTTACCTGTAATTAAATATATCACCTTTTACTAATTTATCGGAGTTGCATTAAAATAATATTTCTAAAATAAAAAATATACCAAACGACGGAAATGTTCCGTCATCGGAATCGACCCACCGCACCACTTTGACCCCTACTTCCTAGCTACCTTGGCCTTCTCAGACTTTTCCTCGTACCTTGGCTCGTCGAATCGAGCCTTCATCGCAGTCCACTGCTCAGGGGTGATTCAACCTTGGATCGGCTTTCCGGCACGATTACGAGTCTTCTGATCATTGATAGCGTCGCGGATCAGCTTACCAGCGATGGCAGGAAACATCCCCTCGATCATCTCGACCTGGTGCGGTGGATAGAAAAACATATCCTAGAAGAGTGCAAACCAAATATTTATCAGTTATATATAATATAAAAAAATTATATGATTCATGTTAAAAAATATATATTTTAACCATGAAGCGCGCAAACCAGTAGGCCTTCCTCTCGTCCGGAGCATCAGAGTAGTTTATCCAAGGACCACCATAATTAGTCCTCAAGAAGTGGCCTAGGCTTCTCTGTACCGACGGGAGACGATATCTATACAGACATATTATATTCATGAGAAAAGTTCATTTATGATAAACACAAGAAAAAAATAATAAACCAAAACACTTACTTTGTATCGTCGGCCCAGATCTCCGTCCTCGTCTCCTCCGGAGGTACGCATGCATCATCTGTCTGATACTGGTCGGTCGTCGGCTCAGCCTCCTCCATCTGCTCATCTGTCTCCATCGTCGTATCAGCAGGAGGAACGCTAGACGACGGAGCAGTCTCAGGCCTGGAACTACTCATCCCAGGAGATATGCCACGTAGCGTCGTGGCAGGCGGAGGTACTGTCCGATACACAAGAGTACTGGACAACGAGGATCCAGAGCCGGTACCAGTAGGAGGTACCGAAGGAGTATCCTGTCCTCTGCCAGTAGTACCCCGTGCCCCATGTCGGGACACGCAGAACGATCCGCGATGACCTGTCATACCTGATAACAACATATGATGAGATACAACAAATAATAGTACATTAGAAATATGAAAGTACAACAACGACAAAATAATAACCAAGACAACATATGATGATACATTTTACAAGAAACATCTAAGTCCAGATAGTATATTCTACAAGAAACATCTAAGTTTAGATAGTACATTCTAAAAGAAACATCTAAGTCCAGATAGTATATTCTAAAAGAAACATCTAAAAAATGAAAATACATCTCTCTCAATCATCTTCAGAATATTCATCTTGTTCGTCTTCCTCGACCTCGTCTTCCTCTTCCTCCTCCTCCTCATCTTCAGTTTCATCTTTGCCTTCGTCGGCTTCGCCTTCCTCTTCAGATAATTCTATATCTTCTATATTAGTCGTGTAATGCGTAACTTCCGTGGAGTCTACATCAACAATATTGGTTACAAGAGGTAGCTCGTCCTCCTGATAAGCTTTTTCGTCAACATCAAAAGTATCTCTAGCTTTAGTCTTGCATACTGTCCACCAGTCAGACTTCGTTGCTCCCCGTCTCGGATAAGCTGTGAAGTACACGAGCTGAGCCTGAGTTGATAGGACAAATAGTTCGTAGCCTTGATATTTACGCTTGTAGTTTATATCCACAAGACCATGCTTGTCAATTTTTCAACCTTGATTTTCAATCGGATCGAACCATTCACACTTGAACAACACGATCTTTGCTGGTTCTCTGCCATAATTAGATGTCAACTCCACAATCTCTCGCAAGATGCCAAAGAAATTATTTCCTGGATCAACGTCTTTGTAGTTCGAAGATTTGATACACAAACAACTGTTTTTCGTGGTATCAAGATCCACGAAGCTGTCTCTGATCGGAGCATTTGTCGACTTGAACCTAAAGCCATTGACACAGTAACTTGGCCATATTTTAACAAAAGTAATTGGTCCTTTGGCAAGAGTTCTAATTAATTCAATCTCTAGTGAAATTAGACGATCGACCTGAATACCAAAGAAGAGATAGTAAGTTTTTTATTGCGCAGTTGCATTAGAAGAGGCCAGTAATTACCGAGTTGCTTACATATTCGCTCAACCAAGAAAAAAAATGACGTCTCATTTCTTGTTCTAATGCTTCGTCTGTTAGGTAGGGTCTAACCGACCTCAACTCATCATTATATGTGCTGAAAAATAATGAAGCAACCGCCGATTAGTACAATAATATTAGCTTATACTATTACATTGAGATAACGTAAACTCATCATTAATTACTTACCCCTCTAGCTTCTTCACTTCATCCTCGTCGCAATTGAGTAATATATACAACTGAGCAACCCTTAGCTCTTCGTCATTCAAATATCTCTTCTTCATTTTTCCCGAAGCTTTCCGGACGCATTGAATACTTTCAGTATTCCATCATTAGATTCTTGATATGATCCGTCGTCGTTTCTCGGAGCACTCATTCTATTCGTAGCAACATGAGGTTTGAAATACATCGAGCAGAATTTTATAATCTTCTCGAGAATATAGGCTTCACAAATAGAACCCTCGACCCGAGCCTTGTTTTTCACCTTCCTCTTTAGGTGGTTCAAATGCCACTCAAACGGGTACATCTACCGATAACCGACGGGCCCACCAACACGTGCCTCGTAGGAAAGATGAATTGACAAATGCTCCATGGAGTCGAAGAATCCAGGAGGAAATACCTTCTCGAGCTTGCACAGTATTACCGCAATATCGTTCTTCTGCTTTTCTAGACGATCGACGAGCAACTTAGTAGAACAAAGATCTCTGAAGAATATGCTAAGCTCGATCAATGGATCCCAAACAACCTGGGGTAAGAATTCCTGAAACACAATCGGAATTAACCTCTCCATGAATACGTGACAATCATGGCTCTTCATACCTGTCAGTTTGTTCTCCTTGAGGTCGACGCATCTTTCAAGTTCAAAACATACCCGTCTGGAAATTTTAGACCTTGAATCCACCTACAAAGTCTGACTTTATCCTCCTTCTCCAGTGAGAAAATTGTCTTAGGCTGCTTCAACTTTCCATTCCCCTCCTCTATCAAATGCAATGCAGGACGTCTACATATTTCTTCCAAGTCCAATCTAGCCTTTAGATTGTCTTTCGTCTTCCCCTTTACGTCCATTACAGTATTAATTATGTTGTCAAACACATTATTCTCGATATACATGACATCAATGTTATATCTAATCAGATTGGTGCTCCAATATGGCAGATCCCAGAATATTCGTCCAGTTATGAGTGCGACCAAATCCGTCACACTTGTAGCCCGTAGCAGGCTCTTCAATAGTCCTTGGTAAATCTTTTACCTTTTCCCATATCGTGTATCCGGGCCACCTTGGCGGGGGATTAGCCTTCTCCACAATGCCAGTACGAAAAGCATTCATGTTCCTCCGGTACGAATGATCCTTCGGTAGGAATTGTCGATGACAATCGAAGAAGCACGGTTTGCCTCCGTGTTTCAAATAGAAAGCCTTAGTGCGGTCCATGCAATACGGACATGAAAGACGACCATGCGTGTTCCATCCAGATAACATACCATAAGCTGGAAAGTCGTTGATGGTCCACATAAGTGCTGCCCGCATCTGAAAATTTTATTTTCTAGATACATCGTACGTGTTGGAACCTACTTCCCACAGCTAATTCAACTCATCAATCAATGGCTGTAAATACACATCGAGGTTCCTTTTCGGATTGTTCGGACCTGGGATAATAACGGTGAGGAACATATACGGAGTCTTCATGCACATCCAAGGCGGTAGATTGTACGGAGTGACGATCACAGGCCAACACGAATACTGGGATCCCGAAAGTTCGAATGGGGTAAAACCGTCGGAGCAGAGACCCAATCTGACATTACGCGGATCAGAAGTAAAATCTGGATACTCTCGATCAAAGTGCTTCCATGCTTCTCCATCAGATGGGTGATCCAACACTCCTTCGATCTGTTCTCGCTTATGCCAACTCATATTTTCTGCAGTTTCCTTCACCATAAACAACCGCTGCAACTGCGGCGTCAACGACAAGTAGTGCATCGAATCGGTAGGCTTCATTTCATCGACATAATTTCCTCTATCACTGCCCTTGTAGCGATCAGCACCACAAAATCTACATGCGCCTTTATCCTTGTCGTCTTTATAGTACAACATGCACCCGTTGTGCCATGCATCGATTTTCTCATATCCCATCCAGAGCGATCTCACCATCCTCTTAGACTGGTAAAAGTCTTTAGGCAACTTAGCACCCTCAGGCAATATTTCTATAATCAACTCCATAAGTCGGTTGTAGCAATCTTGCGACATATTAAAATCGGACTTGATGCTCAACAATATTGTAACCACCTCCAACGGTGAATGATCCTCACAACCAGGATATAATGGAGTCCTTGCATTCTCCAGCAACTCCATGAACTTTGCAGCATCGGCGTTTGGTGCCTCCTCAGGTGCATCATGATTGTTCGGATCGAAACTAGGTCCCGTCGCGTCAAAAACCATGTTCACCAACCCATCGTCGTAAGCAGCGTGGTTGTAGACATCCACATAAGGCTCATACTCTGATGCTAATGACATAAGTTTTTCGTGTGCGCTCCACTGATAGTAATTCGGCGTGAAACCCTTCGAGTATAAATGATACGTGACTTCTACTTCTGGATGATATTTCAAGTTGCGACATCTCACACACGGACACTTAATTTTGGTACCGTCCATGTACTAAGGGAACGCCTTGGCAAACTGCAGGAACTGTTGTACACTCTCTATGAATTCATCCCGTACACCGCACATGTCATCAGGATGACGGTTGTACATCCACGAACGATTTCGCAGATAGTAATTCAGCTCCATATCCATTTGAGAATAATTATGTAAGATAGATACAAGCACATCGTTGAAATACATGTATATGAATGTATCTATCCTCTTTATCCAAGAGATAAGTTAGAGGCTATTTATAGTATGTCAAAAAATAAAGTCTTGCATTGTCAAGTTAAAGGTTTAAATATGAAGACGTGATATATGTCAGTATTTTTGCCAATATTAATCCTAGTCTCTTTAGCATAGTGTTTAATCAATAAATTTGGTAGATTCGTGTTCATATCAAACATAGACATGGGCTTATGTATAAAGTTTAGCAAGCTCGGGCTTGGACCTTAGGGTGTAGCCCTCCGATAATGTATCACAAGAAGCTCTCAAGTCTCAATTTGAAGTCTAATAATGAACAATATATGTGATAGGGAGAACAAGTAAAAATGTAAAAACAGACAGATGTGTGATAACGAAAAACCTGTCAGACAAGTATACAAACAACAAGGATACTAGGATACTCTATTAGAGGATACTAGGATACTAGGATGGATACAAACAACAAGGATACAAGGATACTAGGATACTCTATTACAAGGATACTAGGATAATAGGATATTCGGTGTGTTAAACGTATCTATCTGATTTATATTTATAGATATCTACTATTTGGAATTACCTTAGCCATCTACCCTTTACTTACTCTCTAATGTCCTATACCATGCCATACTATATGCTACACACATGCATTACTCTCTAGATTACCCATATTAAGTATACCTTTATGGTACCATATCATGATATCATACTATGCCCTTTACCCATATTTACATTTAGCCTATGCCTAAAACCTAAACACCCTTAATACCATATACCAAGGATACTAGGATACTCTATTAGAGGCACTTACCTAAGGTATAACCCAACATCAATGGATGTCACGATCCGCACCCTGATTAGGGGCACGAGAACGTGGGTACGTCCAGCCTACGCCGTAGTGTCGGCGGTAGAACGCTGTATAGGTCATCTATAACATCTAACATCTAACAACAAGATATATAAACCTGTCATCTCCGCACGGAGGTATAACATAACATCTCAACTCTATATCTCAAACACAAATCTAGGAAAGATAGAGCATGATATGGAATCAGAAAGAAAGAAAGAAACTGAATATAAATAGAGTTATCACACCACACAAAGTAGATGTCCAACATAAATAAGTACAAGACCTGAAATATAACTAAGTCACAACTAACAATCGGAACAATCCGATACAAAATGAAAACTATAAACACTAGACTAGACTAGGCACCCTCTACTGAGCTAGATGCTCCTCAGGCTCCTGAAGATCACCCTCATGTGTCCCATAGAAGGTAGAACAGTCACCATCATCATCTGTAATATTTTCAACCGGTCCAGTCAGGACAGGAACGAGCACAATACATCTCACGCAGTTCATATCATGTTGGGAAATATAAAGCATGCAAAGAGTAAGATACATGGACTGTAAAGAAATATATGTAAAAATAAGAGATTTGATAACTGGAAATATCTATATATATGATAAGTAAGAACTGTAGGTAACCTGTGATTTAGAGCATGAGATGGTTATATATATAAACGGGTTAGGACATATACAAGATTTCACAAGATTTTACAAGATTGTACAAGATGGAATTTGATCACATAACCATTTCCTACTCACCCTCCCCAATCAATACACAAGGATCCAGTCAAGTTATGTTACCTTGCACAAGTGGTTTTTATCATGTTTGCTCATGTGATTATGAGAGTACAAGATTGCACATGAGTATACATGAAAGCGGTGTACATAAAATACAAGATGTTCGTGAAAAGCACATGACAACTGTATCTGATGCACTCCGAGGGAGATAACATCGCATGACAAGATCCATATAGTACCAATCCGTGATAATAACGTGACAGCATCATGTAAAGTAATCTAAAGCAAGAATATAAATCCTAATAAGTATGAAATGATCAGAGAATGTACTCGCCTGTCACCATGTATGACTGATATGAATAGATGTCCGAACTGGTGTCACAGAGTCCTATTTAGAGTAAAACAGGTCATAATATATCCACAATGGTAAAATTAGAGTATACAATGCATACTACATGATTCTAGGTCAATCTGGTCAAAAGTCAACTCTTGGTCAACTCTAACAGTCAAACTAGGTCAACTTAAGTCATACTAGGTCATAAGGAGTCAACTAAGTCAAACAAGTTTAAGCAAGTCAAGGTTAGTCAAATCTAGGTCAAACTTAGACTAACTAAGGTTTTGGTCAACATAGACTAGTCACAAGGTCATTAGGTTAAGGGTCAACCATTATCAATCTAAGTCAACTCTATAGGGCTAACCCAATTCATGACACAACTCCTAATTATCCCACTTAACCCCATACATATCTTAATTGACATGTAACTATCCATATAACCCAAGTCACACAAATACCCTTATATACTTAGGGCACTCACATATAGGTCAAACCTAACCAATTAGTTAATAATCTAGGGTTTAGTCAAACCTTAGTCATTAAGTCCTTCTAAGTCCTTTCTAGCCATTTCTAGGTCAATTAGGTCAAGTTTGACCTAAGGTTGACTTTGGTCAACTTTAGTCAACAAGGGTCAAAAGTCAACCTCATAGCCATAGGCTAAATCACATGGATATCTATCTCTATACCATATATATATATATACCATAGGCTAAATCACATGGATATCTATCTCTATACCATATATATATACCATAGGCTAAATCACATACATATCATATATTTATACATGTATATAACATACTATATAATATAACATATATATAATTATATATAGGGAAGGGAATGTGAGGGTATGAGGGTGTGAAGGGGGTTTAGAGGGCTGGGGTAGTGGTGTGTGTGTGACAGTGAGAGGGGGGCTGTCAATTCTCAGAAAACTGAGAATTGGCAAACAACACACACACATTACATATCTATATACACACACCTATACATACTACATATACACATATATACACTCACATACACATACTCATATACCCACACACTCATATACATATATACATACATATACAGTGTATAAACACATAAATACGCATATATAAATCAATCAAAAATCGATTTAAAATCCAATTTAAATACTGAAAACCCAGGAGTTACTGTTCATTTCTGAACATTGGGGGTAAACCCAAACTCGAGTCCAAAACGAAACTATGACACGAAACCCTAGGTTGGTAAGTGTTGCCCCAAGTGTCCCCTAGCTTCTAGGGTGCCTGAGACACAGTCCCGACACGACACAACGTGTCAATCTCAATAAAACCCCAATCGGGTAAAACTGGACACAGTACAGAGCACTGTGTCGTGCACTAGTTCATGACCTTCGTGGACACACCACGAGACACGACACGTCTCGTGGTCATGCACACATGTAGCCCACATATAGGGCTACACGATAGACACACTGTTACGTGTCATCATCGTGTCTACACGTGATACGACACGCATATCAGTGTCACAAAACGTAAGTTACAGACCGCGTCGTGCACGTGGTCGAGTGTCTCGTGCTCGTGACACAGGACACGACACATCTCGTGCTCGTGTCCTAGTGTTCGCCCAGTGATGGACTACACATGTGTCACCCTGACACAACACCACGACGTGTCCACGAGGGACACGAGGCTCGTATCAGAGCCGATTTCTCGGCTGAACACACGTGTCTGTGGCCAGTGCGGCCCTATTTCCGTATCCGATACAAAATGACACCTCGTGAAACTTTGGAGGCATGTTTGCAGACATTGCCCCCGTGTCCATGCCAATTTTGGCGTGTCCACGTGCTTTGTACAGTGAGTACGAGACACGTGTGAGCAGGGCACTGTGTGTGTGCTGTGCGCAGCGTGTCCGTGTCGATTTTTGATACAAAAATAACACAGTGTCGTGCTCAGTCATAGGGTTTCGTGTCCAGCATGTCTAGGGCTACCCAAATATGTAATTTGTTTTGCATTTAACCAAAATTCATTTCTTTGAGGCATTTCATCAAATAAGGTTTTTCAAACATGGATACGTGTCCGATACGGACACCAAATCAAACCTACTTCCTACCAAACTTGACCTACAGGTCCATGGTACCTAGATGAATGCAACCATGAAGAGAAAACACATTATTAATAGGTTTAGAGGCACTTTACCTATTGAGTGAAAACTCAAGGAAAAGTCTAGAATATGGGGGTGTGTCCTCTTCACTTGGTGATGTCCTAGCCTCGTGGAATCTTGATTGCTAGCCTCCCTTAGCACCCTCTAGGTTGTAGGAACCCAATGCAAAAGACTAGGAGTGATTTGGTTCAAATTTGAGGAAATTATGAAGGTTTGATGAAAAAGGAATTTTCTAGGTTTTAAATTCATGTAAATTGATCATGAATGAATGTGATGAGGTTATATAGGAAGGGGGCATGCTAGGGGGTGCCCTTGGCTGGTCATGGCAAGGAGGGGGGTGTCCTTGGGTTGCTTCCAAGTTAAGGAAGGTTGACTCCTATGTAAAGGTAGCTTAGATCTTTAGGTTTTCAAGAAATATCACAAAAGTAAATATCTAGATACTTTCTATACCTTGACTAATCATGTAAATATCTAACCCCTTAGTTTCTAGGTTAGTAACTAACCTCTAGATTAGGGTAAACTAGGTTAGGGGCTCTCATGACACTTAACAATAATTAAATAATAATAAAAACACATAAATACAAATAATTTCAAATAAATCCTAGAAAATTACCAAAATACCCTTTAGGCTAAAAAGCCCTAATTTGATGTTCTAAACCTTTGATTAGGCTCATATGATCATGGTTAGTCTCTAGGTTAAGTAATCTCTAAGGTTGCACTAGCAAAACATCAAAATCACAAGTCGTGGTTTTAAATAATTTTAAAAATAACTAAAAATCACCAAAAATCATAATATGGTTTAAATATCATTATTAAATAATTATAATTACAAATTTTCAAAATTTCCTCATTTTAGAAACTGGGTGCTACAATGGACATACCCTCTTAATCCATACCCTATATGCATACAGGATATGGTATCCATGGTTGTCTATCCATGATGTTATACCTATGTAGTCCTATAATTATCTATTTACCATAAATGCATGCATTGCTATAGGCTATACCTATGGGGTTACCCTTACACCATTTTTATATCAATGATACTCATACTATAACTATATGTTACATAGATGCATATCCCGATCATCACAATATATATAGCTATAGCTAATACTTATAGGAATACCTTACCTTTCGTATATAGGTAAACCAAGTGCCCATCTCAAAATTATCTAATATCACCCTCTTACCTATCATATACATTACAATACTCTACCACACATTACTGTCACATTGGGACTTAACATTGCATTAGTGTAGGTTGCCTAACATCTTAGTGATATGAGATGTAGAGGTTGTACATTGCATTGCTTAGGTCACTACACTCTCATGTGTCTGTATCCATGTGTTGACATGTAAACTTGTAACCAAGAAGTTAACCCAATATTAATGCCAATTCTGCTAGGGTAATTTGGAACCCTGAATTGACCAACAAGGCTATGATAGTGAAACTAGCATAGAGATTTCTCACCAACCCTAACTCTAAGTGGGTTAAACTATTGAAGGACAAGTATTTACAGCAAGGAGAATTTTGGTCGGCCAATGTCTCACCTTCATTTTCTTGTGTCTGGTCTAGTATTCTCAGCTGCAGACATCGTCTTATTAAGAGTGTGTATTGGTCTATTAGGAACGGATCCTTAATAAACATTTGGGTATACCCTTGGGTACCTAATATGCCTTCATATAGAGTTATCGGACATGTTGGCGCAAACATTCAAGTGAGTAGAGTTAGTAAGCTAATTCTTTCTAATAGTTACAAATGGGATAATGAGTTGGTATTTCAATTATTCCCTATCCATGAAGCCATTACAATAACTCAGATTCCTCTAAGCTCTTCTAATAGAGAAGATCGCCTCATTTGGATACATAAATCAAACGGTATGTACAATACAAAATCAGCATACAAAACTATTCAAGACAACGTATCATATGTCTGTATCCATGTGTCCTGGTCACGGGGGGAGCATGATAATTGTAATCATAAAGCTAACTCAGAAAATAGGAAATGGAGGGTTAGGGTTTACCTGAGCCGGAGGGGGTTAGGGGAGGATGAGTCGCCGGAGCGGGGGGGAGGATGAGGCGCCGGGTAGGGGATCGTCGGGGCAGAGGGTCGTCGGAGGTGGGGGCGCCGAGGGGGGCAGAGGGTCGGGGATCGTCCGGAGGAGGAGGGCAGAGGGTCGTCGGAGGTGGAGGCGCCGGGTAGGGGATCGACTGGAGGAGGAGAGGGGCGTTGGGGCGTCGAACGGAGTGCGGAGGGGGGCGTCGAACGGGAAATAGAAAATTGGGGGAGAAATGAAATATTGAATCAGGGAGCCCTATTTGAGGTAATTTAGCGACGTCTAGAAAAATACGTCGCTAAATGTCGCAAATTATTTAGAATATTGCGACTCAATGATTCTTGCATCGCAAAACATCGCTGATTGCAAAAATATAGCGATGTTCAGTGACTTCTCAGCGTCGTAATTTTCAAATATGTTTACCGTAGTCACTGAACGTCGCCGAACATCGCTATAATTCTCAAATCGCGACGTTTTTAAAGTACGTCGCTAATATCCAAATTATTAGCGACGTTTTAAATGGGCGTCGCTAATTACGTCACAGATTTGACTTATTTTGGTAGTGTATGAGGAGACGACCACCTACAGCTTCTAATAGGAGGCGTCGGTTAGAAGAGTTGACAGCTGCACGTAGCAGTCGTCAAGAAGGAGCAACAGTTGCTCTGATTCAAATGCGAGAGCAATGTGCTACGGAAGAAGAGGCAGCTGCACGTACTAGTCCAACAGTTGTTGCGAGTCAAATTAGCGAGCAACGTGCTGGAGAAGAACCCGAGCATGTTTTGAACATGCAAGTTGAGGAAGAAGAGGAGGCTGTACGTACCAGTCTCCAAGAAGGAGAGCAACCACTACTAAAATAAGGCAAATTAGCAACGTCATTATACGTCGCTAATAATGAAAAATACGTCGCTAATCGTAATTAGCGATGACTTTAGCGACGGAAAATGAAGGTCGCTTTTAAGCTAGTTGCAGATGGAACATTCGTCGCCCTACGTCGCTGTTTGCGACGTGACCGCCGTGTCGCTGGGTCGTCGTAAATTTAGCGACGGCGAGCGACGAAAATATTACGTCACAAAATTAGCGATGTAGTGCGACTACTTAGCGACGTTTAGTTCTATTTACGTGATGACGTGGCATGCCTGCCACGTCAGCAAGGTGGCGACGTACAGCGACGTAACGCCGCTAATTAGCGACGTATAGCGACGTTCCGTATCCGTCGCTATCCGTCACTATCCGTCGCAGAATACTGAAAAAATTAAAATAATATAATGTGTATTTTTGTTATGCTGTGTGTCTGTGTTTACAGTGTGTGTGAAGTGCAGTGTTCGAGCCATCGACAGTTTCGCTTACTGTTCTATGTTTTATCTTGGATAGAAAGAGCAACAGTTCAGGGTGCACTTCTCAGAGCTTCCTCTTCATGTCCTTCACCTTCTCGGGATCCTGTACGACGTCCCGAGAGAGTGAAGGATGTAATAATGAAGCTCTCAGAAGTACACCCTGAACAGTTGCTCTTTCTGTCCAAGATAAAACATACAACAGTAATCGAAACTATCGATGGTTCCGAACACTACATTTCACGTACACTGTAAACACAGACACACATCATCACAAAAATACACATTATATTTTTTTAAAATTTGGGCAGCACCTCCTTTGTATATCAGATCATCGCTTATAATCCAGCGTAGGTATATTTGTCATCCCCGTCACAGATATCATCATAATTAACAGTCTCCCATCATAACAGTCTACAACTAATAGATGAATAACAGTCTCCCATCATAACAGTCTACAACTAAATATCATACATGTACTCAATAAAAATACCAACAAATTAAATATCACAAACATACATGTCCAACAGAGTCAAATAATAATAAAAATCAGTGTACAGAACGGTCAATGGGCCCATAGGGCCAATACATACAAAGATGATAAAAAAATCTACTGGATCACTGAGGACCCCTGCCGCGCATCTAGGATAGCATGTACTCATACTGCTCCTGGGTGAGCTGTACCGTTGCGGCAGTAGGAGGCAGTGCAATGTCTGGAGTCGGCGCCGTCGATGGACCGGGAGGATGTATCTGCTCCATTTCTCGTAGTCGCTCACCATGTGCAGCAAGGGTACTCACCATCCTCTGAGTACTCTCCTCAATCGAAGCCGATACCTGAGTGAGTGAGGCAGACATGGTCCTTTGCGATCCCTCCAGCTCGACCTGTCTATGCTCTGTGCGCTGCGTAGACTCGGTAAACGTGTACAAGCTGGCAGCTGTAGCCTGCTGCAGACTCATCAGCTCCTGTATACTGCGCTCGACCGCATCAAATCGTCCGGTGATCATCAGAGGGTCGGATCGTCGCTCTGCGGTAAGATGATCAGAAATCTGCTGCTGCAACTCGCGACGCAGCTCGTCGATCTGACGACGAATATCCTGAGCTCGTGATGACGCCTGCGAAGCCGGAGACTGCGCACTGACAGAGGGGGCCCGGGATGACTCCGAAGCCAAATACGTGCCGTAGGATCCCGTACCGTAGTACGTACCCTTCTGAAGACCGCCAACGGCGGTCATCCAGAGGTCGTCCGGCGATGGAGCTGTAGGCGGCTGGGAGGAAGTACCAGCCCCTCCCTCTGCTGGCGCACTAGCAGCAGCACCCGCCTCCTCTTGTAGCCGAACAAACTCGGCCTAGAACAATGTTTGCTAACGTGTAAGTGTTTGCTAAAGTCTATATTGATATCTATCTCCCATAGCACGTCATAGAAATCGTTGCCCGCATCAATATCTTTATAGTTCGAAGATCTGATACACAAACAGCTATTTTTGGTGGAGTCGAGATCCACAAAGTTATATCTGATTGGGCAAGTTGTTGACTTGAACCTAAACCCGTTAACACAGTAGCTTGGCCATATTTTTGCAGCATAAATTGGTCCCTTGGCTAGCATTCTAATAGACTCATTCTCAAGTCTTGCGTATGGACGATCGACCTAAATACCACGAAAAAAGAAATTAAGCTCATTCTCAATCAAGTGCATATACAGAAAGGTAATTACAGAGTTCTCAAGTCTTACATATGCACTCAACCATGATGAAAAATAATGCCTCATTTCTTGTTCTAGTTCTTCTTCTGTTATGTGTGGCCTGCCTGACCTCACATCATCATTAAATATGCTGAAAACAACATTGTTCAATTAATGTAATAGTATAATAATCAACACTATTAAAATAATGTAGACGTATTAATTACTTACCCCTCCAGTTTTTCTACTTTCTCCTCGTCGTAGTTGAGTAATACATACACCTGAGCAGCCCTTAGCTCATCATCGTTCAAATATCTCTTCTTTATTTTACCCGATGGCTTTCCTGGAGCATTGAATACCTTCAGTATTGTATCATTACATTCATGATCTCCGTCGTCGTTTCTGGAAGCTCTCGTTCTATTAGTTGCAACATGAGGCTTAAAATACATCGAACAAAAGTTTGTAATCTCCTCGAGAACATAGGCTTCACAAATAGAACCCTCGACCCATGCCTTATTTTTTACCTTTCTTTTTAGGTGATTCAAATATCGCTCGAACGGGTACATCTATCGATATTCGACGGGTCCACCAACACGTGCCTCATAGGATAGATGAATCGGCAAATGCTCCATAGAGTCGAAGAATCCAGGAGAAAACAACCTCTATAGCTTGTACAGTGTTATCGCAATGTCCTTCTCCTGCTTTTCTAGACGATCAACGAGCAATTTTTTAGAACAAAGATCCATGAAGAATATGCTAAGCTCCGTCAATGGATCCCAAACTGCCTGCGGTAAGAAATCCCGAAATGCAATCGGAATTAATCTCTCCATGAATACGTGACAGTCGTGGCTTTTCATACCCGTCAATTTATTTTTCTTCGGATCGACACATCTTCTCAGATTTGACACATATCCGTCTGGAAATTTTAGGCCCTGGATCCACCGACAAAGTCTCACTTTATCCTCCTTGTCCAGCGAGAAAATTGACTTCGACAGGAACTGTTTTCCATTCTGCTCTATCAAATGCAACGCAGGGCGTTTGCATATTTCTTCTAAGTCCAACCCGACCTTGGGATTGTCTTTCGTTTTTTCCCTTTACGTCCATCACAGTATTAATTATGTTATCAAACACATTCTTCTCAATATGCATGACATCAAGATTATGTCTGATCAGATTGGTACTCCAGTATGGCAGATCCCAGAATATGCTCTTCTTTGTCCAGTTATGATCTCTACCAAATCCATCGCACTTGTACCCAGTTGTAGGATCTTCGATAGCACTTAGAAAATCTCTAACCTCCTCCCATATCGTGGCTCTGTACCACCTTGGCAGTGGATCATCCTTCTCTACAACGTCGGCACGGAATGCATTCATGTTCCTTCTGAACGGATGATCTTTTGGCAGAAATTACCGATGACAATCAAAGAAGCACGGTTTTCCTCCGTGTTTCAAGCGGAAAGCCTTACTACGGTCCATGCAATACGGACATGAGAGACGGCCATGAGTGCTCTATCCAGATAATATTCCATAGGCCGAAAAGTCATTGATGGTCCACATAAGGGTTGCCTTCATCTGAAAATTCTGCTTCCTGGAAACATCATACGTGTTAGCGCCTACTTCCCATAACTGATTCAACTCATCTATCAAAGGCTGTAAGTACACATCAATGTTCCTCTTGGGATTGTTCGGACCAGGAATTATAACGGTTAGAAACATGTACTGAGTCTTCATGCACATCCAAGGCGATAGGTTATACGGAGTGACAATCACAGGCCAGCACGAATATTGGGATCCCGAAAGACCAAAAGGAGTAAAACCGTCAGAAGATAGCCCCAACCTGACATTACGCGGATCTGAAGCAAAATCAGGATACACTCGATCAAAGTGCTTCCATGCTTCTCCATCGGATGGGTGATCCAACACTCCTTCAATCTGTTCTCGCATGTGCCAACTCATATTTTCGGCCATCTCTTTCACCATAAATAATCTTTGCAACCGCGACGTTAAAGGCAAGTAGTGCATTGAATCGGTCGGTCTTCTTGCACCGGTAGACCTTCCTGTACTAGTTGTCTTATAGCGATCAGCACCACAAAATCTGCACACATCTGCGTCCTTGTCGTCTTTGTAGTACAGCATGCACCCATTACGACAAGAATCGATTTTCTTGTATCCCATCCAGAGCGATCTCACCATCCTCTTAGACCGATAGAAGTCTTTAGGTAACTTAGCACCCGCCGGCAAGATCTCTATAATCAACTCCAACACTCGGTTGTAGCATTCTTGCGACATGTTAAAATCTGACTTAATGCTCAACAGTCTTGTAACCACCTCCAACGGTGAATGATCCTCACAACCAGGATACAATGGAGTCCTTGTATTCTCCAGCAACTCTATGAACTTTGCAGCATCGACATTCGGTGCCTCCTCAGCTGCATCATGAACGAAACTAGGCCACGCAGCGTCGAAAACCATGTTCATGTACCCGTCGTCGTATGCATGATTATCTGAAATAAAATTGTTCTCGCATGCATATACGGCTCAACATAAGGCTTCGACTCTGATGCTAAAGACACAAGTTCTCCGTGTGCGGTCCACTGATAGTAATTAGGCGTAAAACCTCTCGAGTACAAATGATATGTCACTTCCACTTCTGGATAATATTTCACGTTATGACATTTCATACACGGATACTTAATTTTGGTGCCGTCCATGTACTGAGGGAACGCCTTAGCAAACTGCAGGAACTGCTCTACTCCCGCTATGTATTCATCCCGCACACCACACATATCATCAGGACGACGATTGTACATCCATGAACGATTCTGCAAGTAGTAATTCATATCCATTTGGAAATAATTCTGCAAAGATGGACACACATTATCCAATAGGCACAAATTCGTATATTATGTCTTATTATGGGACACACATTAGTAGCGGACAGTTACTAATAACCATGCTATATCGCACATAAGTTCTTGTGCATCCAACGTGTACACATACGCTATCGATTCTTACTGATGCCAATCTCATTCAGACACACTAGATTCGTTTCGATATCGTCAGGGTCAAGTTGAAAATTGTCTTAATTAATATCAATTTTCAAGACTTGAATATAATGTCACCTACAACCGATATCTAAGACCCCTTGACAAAGTCAAGTAGACCCCATGAATATAATGTCACCTACAACCGATATCTCATTCAGACACACTAGATTCGTTTCGATATCGCCAGACCATATATATATAATGTCACCTACAACCGATATCTAAGATCCCATGACAAAGTCAAAGACATTATTGACAAGACTTGAATATAATATCAACCAATATCCTAAGATACTACTTAGAATCCTAGGATACTATATTAACTCTAACATATTAACTGGCTAACTTAGGATACTAATAAACGTATTCTCTAACTTCTTATGTATCCTAGATATCCTAACATCTATCTCTAACACATATATATAGGAACTAGCCGCTGCCGCTGCCTATTGCAGCTGCTACTGCTGTAATTGCTGCCTAGCCGCTGCCGCAGGTGCACCCCTCATGCTGCTACCCTGCTGCCATGTACTGCAGCTGCCACTGCAGCTACTTGTAGCTGCTGCTGCTCCATCCTGCAGCCATTATGCTATGATCCCCCCTTCTATCACACATACTAACACCCTCACATCCCATATCTAAATTTCCCTTACATCACATACACTCACAAGCACTCAAACACACATATTCCTCTCTACAACACATAACACACTTAACTCTCTCACTTCTCACTAACAAAACACACATACAAACTAACACCACTCTCAAGCACACTCACAAGTGCACTACCACCTCAAGGCACTACCAACACACACTATATATATATATATATATATATATATATATATATATATATATATATATATATATATATATATATCATATCAATATATATGTACAATAACCCCCAAATCAGTCCACATATATAATATATACCAAAATTCATGTATCCACCTATAAAAATGACTTGTAGTCCAAAAATACATAGATACTAACACATGTATTCAAATAAAAACCACTTGGGACATCCTAACCATGGCTAATCTATTCTCTAACATATACAAATCTGAAATTAGAAGACAAAATAGCCTATTGGGCATAAACCCATCCTAGCCACTCTCGAAATTTCTCCATGGGTGATATCAAACCCATCCTAACATCCTAATGAGGACTCAAAAGAGCCTCAAAATCGAACCTATGGATTCAAAATACACACAATAGCTGTGTGTGTGTCCGTGTGTGTGTGTGTGTGTGTGTGTGTGTGTGTGTGTGTGTGTCCGTGTGTCCGTGTGTGTGTGTGTGTGTGTGTGTGTGTCTGTGTGTGTGTGGGGGGGAGAGAATGAGGAGGAGGAGGAGTGTTAGGGTTTACCGGAGAGAAGGAGGAGCAGCTCGGATTGGGGGACGAAGAGAAGGAGCTCGACGGGGGGGGGGGGGGGGGGGGTTTGGGGTCGCCGGGGAAGGAGGGAGTCGCCGGGGGGAAGGAGTCGCCGGAGGGGGGAGGGAGTCGCTCTCAGCTCGAAAAATGAAAAATATGAAATTTTCGAGTGACGGAGAAAAAGGAAACAGAACTGTGCCCTAAGTAAAAAAATTAGCGACGTCAACAGTCGACGTCGCTAACCGTCACCACCATTTTAATATAGGCGACATATTTTAATAGTATGTCGCTGAACGTCGCTATTCCGCGACATAATGTATCTAGTGTCGCTGAACGTCGCTATTCAGCGACGTTTTGCGATGTCAATAGAAGAGAGTCGCTATATTATATATTTAGCGACGGAATTTTATTCCGTCGCTAAAAATATCGCTAATAGAGCATATTTTTGTAGTGAACATAGGTCAAACGTTACGCTGCAGTTCGACAACTTGGAGTCGAACAACACATGATCTGCTCGACCAACACAGGTCGTGCTTATCGCGAATTTTTTTTCGATTTCTCCTTTGGAACGATTCTCATACTAATTTTAATACTTCAAAACGAGGAAAAAGGTGGAGAGAATACGTACATTGTGTCTTTCAGATGGACTACCTTCCTCCATGATGGCTTCTCAACTTAGGATTTTTTTGGGTTTTGGGGTTGTGTTGGAGAAGAAGATGAAAATGAAAGAAGGAAGAATGAGGAGGATGGTGGGGTGTGAAAATGAAAGAAGGGTGTATGGGATGGCTGGTGGGGTGTGGTAGGAAGGTTGTGGGTATATTTGTCTTTTAACATTGATCTAAATTTTAACTTAAGTTACTTGGGGTGTGCTACCGGTGCGTTTAGCCGGACCCTTTTTTTTTTTCCTTGGCTAATTTACAACATGATATCCAAAACTATAATTTTTTTAACTTTGATATTCTTTAACTTTTATTGGTATAAACTTGATATCCAAAAATTTAAAAAGAACAAAATTATTCCATCTCTTTCCCCTTCTCCTACCAGCTGCACCACCTCAGACCCTGCAACCCCCTCCCCTCGGCTGCACCACTCCCGTCCCCTCTCTCTCCGCAGCGTACGGGCTGCTGCCGCTGCCATCGCAGGCGGAGAGAGAGATGGGGGGTTGCAGCCACGGGAGGGAGGGTGCAGACACATGAGGAGTGCAGCCGTAGGAGAGGGGCGGGGCCTGGGGTACTGGTGCAACTGGAGGGGGACGGAGGTAATTTAATCTTTTTAAGTTTAAGAATATCACATTGATACCTATAAAAATTCATGATATTAAGTTGAAAACTTGAATAATTGATGGTATCAAGCTGTAATTTAGCTTTTCTTTGTTATTATTCTGATCAAATTGACAAAATATTTTTTTTTTAATTTACCCACAAAGATTATTGAAGATGACAGATGTTGAAAGTTTGTGAGAAAACTATTTCACGTTTGCTATTTGAAATGAAAGTTTCGTCAGATAGGAATCGGACTAGTCGTGAGTGTCGCTTACCATTTCATTGAATTTCCAACCACTAAAAGATATATTACAATACATCGACTGATTTAGCGACGAAAATAAATTTGTCCAAATTAGTGATGGAATATTGATTGATCACCGACAACTTGATGAATCACTTCAACAAACACAATATTGTCCTTTGCAATTCTGTTCCTAAGCCGTCAGTAAATTGAAAGAAAGAAAAAAATAGCGACACTTTAGTGACGAAAATTTTTCATCACTCCACCGGCAGATTCTTTCCTACTTCCGAATAAAAAAAAGACCTTCCCTCCCAAATTGAAATTTTCTAACTCGGAGGAGCTTCGCCTCCAGCTCCGGCCACCTCCTCCTCCTACTAGGCGGAGCTGGTCCACTGAATAATTTCTCCATTGCTTGCAAATTAGATAACTCTTGTTCATTTTATTCATAAATTTTTCAATCCTAAAAATAAAAGTCTTGTTTTAGGAGGTCTTTCCGTAATAGTCCATTAGCGGGTTTTTTTTTTTTTTTTTTTTTTTTTTTTTTTTTTGTAAGTTCTTGTTTGGCTTTAAATAGTTGAAACTTGATTATTTAGTTTTTGTACTAACAATCTGAACTTGTTTTGGTTGATTTTGAGTCGAGTCACGTAACCAAACTCTGGGGCGTTTTTTTTTTCGAAAATGGGAAAAACTTTTATAGATCAACTGAGTTAAAATTGGCCATACATGCACCAATGTACAGAGAGGAGCTGGTTCAACAAGTAAACAATACAGATGAACATTGAGTTTGAAACAGAGTTTGAGCTACCACATTAGCTTTGCTGGGAATCTAGGTCAAAGAAATGCCGTTGAAAAATTAAAAGCTGCTCGTCCCCCTTCAACATAGAATATCCAATTTTTTGTGAAGGATGGCATCAATAAATACATTGCAATCTCCTTCTATGATAATGTTGGCTAGCATTTTCCTCTTTAAAAGCTCAAGCGCAAGTCAAATAGCTAGACCTTCATGTAGTCCACACTTTGATCCGTGCGGCATACAAACTTTTTATTCAAAAATTCGCGCTAACTTTTCCAAACGCTTAGCTAGACCGTTAAAACGAAAATTAGAACAATGTGGAGCAAAAGAGAGATATTGGAATATTTAAAACTTTACTAGACTAGAGAGAATTTATAACTTCTTGGACGGTGAGGAACAAATGAGTCCCCTTATTTATAAGGTCTCAAAGAAACTACATGAACCTTCTGGAACCAGCATATTCTAGAGATTATTCTAAAAAAAATCAGACATAAATATTTTCAAGGAAGCTTCTATAGCATCTAGAAAGGTCATGAATCTTCAGAAAAAATTTACCATCTTCTAGAAAATTTGAGAAACTTTCAATAAAATTTCGATTCGTAGAAGGTTATATGCGAATTCATCTCGATAGGACAAAAAACTTTTGAATGTGACATTCAACCACCAGAGGAGATCCTCCCGACGGATCACCTTGATTAATTCAGATGGTTGATTAATTCATATTAATCAAATATAAGTGGCGCATTACTCAGATATGTTATAGTATATGTTGGGAACCGATATCAAACCAGCGGAATAAGTTATGTTAATAAATAAATAAATAAAATGTCATAGAACAAAGAGTATTGCAGAACCCGATCACGATTCTAAAATTTATACAAAACAAGCACAATGTAAACACAAACAATTTTTACATTAAAAATTCTGACACAAAAATACACACGAGACGATTGGAATCCAATTCGAAAAAGTCTTCATTAAGAACTAAAGAAGTACACCGACCACTACACAAACTTTTCCACCGATCCAACATAGATCACTATAACTCTAAAAAAATAACAGAAATAGATTGCAATGAGAGCAAAGGATTGTCGAAGATGAGAAGACGAAAAATAAAAATCAATATGTAGAACTCCCTGAAACGATTTCTCTTCTAATCGACCCTCAAAATTCTGAATCTCCTCTTACTCTCCTTTGTGTTGTACCACCTTTAAAAAAATATCTCCTTGTTAATTGCATACTAGAATTAAGTTTGGAATTTTCTATTTAAGTCGTCGTAATCTCGAGATAATCTTATCCGTACATCATAATCCAATGATGTTATTTAATAAAACATCGAAACTAGACCTTTATCCCTTGCAGCGGTATACTCCCGATATATCGTTGGTATACTAATGTACAACGGTTTACCGTCAAAATAGGTTCTGGAGCGCAAGCAACTTCAGCTGCATATCGGCGATATAGTGTCAATATTGAAACTACTTAATGCATAGTCTGAAAATGGCTTGAAATCGAGTCCCTTGCTGCCATCGACTTGCGAAATTTATAAGACAGACGGATGATGCTCGTACCACTCCGACATATTATCGGCATAGATTGGCAACCCCAACCACTACCAACAACATTTTATAAAAAAATTCGCCCCTCTCCCCTCCATTCCGCAGATGATACGTGGCTTGTGGGCCAGTTAAGCGGTCCATGTAGCACTGCTGATTTTTATAAATACATACCCCCAACTACTAGCAACAACATTTTTATAAGTATATGTAGTTATGTACATATCTAGTACTCTTCTAATACAAGCAAGAAAGCAAACACAACCAAACTAAAGTCTTGCTACAAGTAAACTAGATGCTCTCAATGCTTATTTTCCTCTTCCCTCCACACTGATACTCTAGAGCTATATATTTACATCACTGGTGAAGTAAAGTCGAACTCCTCCTGCTGGTTCTCTAGAACTCATCGAGCTCCAGCTCAGCAAACCAGTCAACGTCTTCGTCCACGTTGGCCGACGCCACCGCTCCTGCTTCCACCGTTGGCGCAACATCAACTGCATTGTAACCCTGATCAAGAACTGGCTGCAGACTCATATTAGGGTTAGGGTTAGGGTTCAGTTGAGGCTGCAGCTGCAAGTCGACGACGTCCGTCTCGACGCTGAAGTACTCCTCGGCCTCCTCGGCGTGCGTCGTCTTCTTCGTCTCCCACGCGTCCTGCTTATTGTAGAGCCTGCAGAGGACCCATTCCTCCTGCCAGGGGCCTTTCGCTCTCGCCTTGTTCTTGTCAGCACCTCCGCTGCCGGCGGCGACGTCGTCGTTGTCTGGTTTCTTCCTGAGGAGGCTGCGGTCGGCTAGGCGGTACTCGTGCATGATCCAGTCGGTCTTCACCCCTCGGGGAGCCTTGCCCTGGTAGAAGACGAGGGCCTTCCTGACGCCGATACGGGATGCGCCTGCGTGCCGCGACGACGTCGACGAGGAGATGGGCTTCTCAGCGCCGGTCACCTTCCAGTAGCCGCTCCCGGCCGACCGGCTGGGCCGGCTCCCCTTCGGGTACTTGCGGTCGCGGCAGGTGAAGAAGTACCACTCGTGCTTCCCGAAGAACGCCTTGGCTGCGTCCAACATTTTCAACGACACAAGTAACAATCTTGATGATGCATGCATGCATGTACGCATGGACGGAGTTATTAGTGGGCTTAGTCGATTAGACTACTAAATTCAATTTTTGTCCCAAGCCTCAAAACACACACAAAACAAATTATGCATTTAGTTCCTAAAAATTCAATTTTTAAAAAATTAAGCCTAAAACCTAAGTTAGTGGACTAAAGTCTTAGTTATCTAAAATATTAAGCTTTTAATTTGTAAGGAAAATGACATTTGATTCACACATTTAAATTATTACTGGATTATTATGTATTCTAAGAAATCAAGTGTTGAATATTTAGTTTAACTTATTATTAAGTAAATAATTTTTTCTGTGAGAAAAAATTCATGACGTTTTGAGTTCAACCTGTGATAGGCTAAAGGTGATTTCATCTCTCATTATGTGGCATCTGACATGACAACTAACATGACAGTTGACATGTTATGTTTTAACCCAAAAATTAATTATCCAATTTTTTTTATTGTTAAGGTTAATGCTAATACTAATTTTAATTCAATATTAATGTTAATATTAATATTCATGTTAATTTGATATTAATGTTAATATTAATTTTAATATTAGTTTTAATGTTAATGTTAATGCTAATTTTATTTTAATGTTAATATTAATTTTAATGTTAATGTTAAAGTTAATATTAATGTTAATGTTACTTTTAATATTAATGTGCATGTTAATTTGATATTAATATTAATATTAATTCTAATATTAATTTTAATGTTTAATATTTAATTTTTAATTTAATGTCATGTCATCGGCCATCTCATATGATACATAATAGGAGATGATATCACCCAATTTTTTTTGAGAGCCAAATAGTATTTTTGATTTTTTGATGCATACAATTGATTTAATTCAGATCTACTACTAATTGCAACTATCAATTGGTCAATTTACTTTAATGAAATAGTAATTGGTATGTAAAAAAAAAATGTACACATCCAATTAAGATTCATCTTTATTTTCCAATGTGGATTATCACCACAACAATAAGTACCATTATAGGTTATTAGGATCTTACACTTTGGTGTCATTTTTAATACAAATAACATTTATTTAACTTTAAATACGATCTACTGCCACGTTTTTTAACTTTATCATAAACTATTTTTATTATGGTTGATATCACGAACTTTCATAAACTTGCCTTAACAATAGGGATGAGCATAATTCGGTCGGTTCGGTTCAAACCAAATCAATTTTGAGAAAATTGAACAGAATCGAACTTACTTCAAAACCGACCGAACTGAATTTTCACAGAAACTGAACCGAATTAAACCGTATTAAAATTCGGCTAGGTTGGTGTGGACTTTTCTTACTAGTTTGGATTTTTGTCAAAACCAACTTAAAAAACCCAAGTACATTGAAAAATAACAATCTTCGTTTCTAAATTAGCAAACTAAAAACTAAAATATAAAAATGTATTATAGAAATAATTTTGACTGGTTTAGCTAAAATTTGATTGAGATTAGAAGGAATAAACAAAAGAAATGACCACATTTGAGGGTTTTCAAACAAAACTACTATTTGCGATTGAAAAATAAATTGAAGATAAAGTTATGATAGATTTGAGGACAGATCATAAATTTATAAAAATAGGAATAGAAAAGATCATAAAACAAGAAAACCTACAATAAATCATAGAGATAAATTTCAAATATCTATAAACCAGTTTTCGGTGTGGTTCAAAATTTAAATTCGAACTCCAAACCAAAAAACCGAAATTTCTAAAACTAAAAACCGAACCAAATTACCATATTAGTTCTGTTCGAATCGATTTTTGGTTTAAAACCGAGAAATGCTCGTGACCCCTACGTACTTAACAACCCTTTATCTTCTATGATCTAGCGTTCGGTCCAAAATTTGTCACAAGACGGAATGGGGCTAGATCCATTAGGGCTCGTTTGGATGGAGTTTTTGTATTCCTTCAAATCCATTTTTTATTCTTTTCCAATGAGAAAGAAATTCAACATATCCATACCCATATTTGGTTAGGTTGAGAATATGTAGTCCAAAAAAACCAATAATTTCATTCTCATATTTGTTCACACATGAATAGGAATCTTGATTTGTTTAGATTTTTCATAAATACTCATTCATTAATTTCATGATGCTACTATTACCATTCACATGATTGGGATAAAAGTTGTAATTTTGAAAGTAAATGGAGGGTATTAGGATTAGCGTCCAAACAAAATTACTTAAACAATATTCCTAGTAATGCAAAACTATTCATAATGGAGGACCTTGGGAATAGCTTTCCCACATCAATGAGAATATGTAGCCCCTCGTATTTTCCTCCTAGTTCCCAATCCTAGACATATCAGACATGGTAAAACTTATTTCCAAGCCTCCAAAACTTGAACCAAGCGCCCCCTTAGGCCTCGTTTGGTTCACGGATTTAAGGAACCAGGAAAAGGAAAGTTGTTTCTTTCCTTTGTTTGGTAGCCACAAACTTGGGAATTAATTTCCTGACAAGGAAAAAAAATTGGGGGGAATATGGTGCCACTCATGACCTATGAGATTAATTTTTCCTCCTCCTTTTCCAGTATTTATTACAAAAATTATGACAAAAGTAACCATGTGTTATTGCTTATTTTACCATTAATATTATTTTTTATAATGTCATTTTTATTTTAAAAGGTAAGAATATTATTGGAACATTGCTATATTTTTGCTTTCCTTTCGTGCACCAACCAAACACTGTAAAGGAAATCAAATGGTCTTTCCTAGGTAATTTTTTGATTTTACCAAACAACGAAAAAGAAATGTGAAAGGAATCCTGCTTTTCCATTTCCATGGAAAATACAAGAGAACTCATTTCCTTTCCGTGAACCAAACGAGGCCTTAGAGTTATGTAGTTTGGATCATGTGAAATAATTAGGGAAAACTGCATTGGCAAAAATTGTCTTCTTACCATTTTCCGGTAGAAATCTCGGGCAGCAAACTATAAAAAAATAATTTATGGTAACAAATTGTACAACCTTTATCATCGATGATCAAAAGTAGTTTATGATCAAAAATCTTAGAGGGACTCGTGAGTTCTTAACTTTTAAAACTAGTCGATGAATAGTCGTTGGATTACGTGTATCTTATTTCTTAATTTTTTTTTAAAGAAAGAAACTAAATAGAAAAAATTATTGGCTTAAATAGAAGAATTCTTCCACGTGTCATAACTATATTATAAGTTCCTAATTTGAATTTCCGCAGTCGAAGAATTGATCGATGATATTTAAATACAAATTAGTCTTATAAGAACTAAGAATCTATGCTACATTGATGTGTGATGCTTGACTTCCTAATAACAGTAAGTATAAGGAGAACAAAAGAAGAAGAATATTGAAGTGGAGGAGCATGTAACATACATGGAAGATCCCACGGATCGTATTTGTAAAGATCGACCTCTGCGATGACGGAGGGGGGGAAGTCCTGCTTTGCCACCTTGCGACATAGGTAGTGGAAGACGAGCTCGTCGTCCGTTGGGTGAAACCGGAACCCTGGTGGCAATTTTATTATTTCACTACTCTTCTCCTCTCTCACCACCTCTTCCATTCTATTCTAGCTCTCATATTCTCATTCTAATTCTCTCTCTCTCTCTCTGACCAGAGGTTTATAACTGTCTGTCTTACTACTGGTGCATTGATGGTATCGATATTGCCGCCTTACCCTACCACACGTGGCGGTCGAGGTGGCAGACGACGTAGCGGAGCTCACCATGCACGTGGCAGCGGTCTGCCTTGAGTTCCCTCCAATAGTATCATGACGCACCACGTTCTGCTTTTTCTACTAATTTAGTTTCAGTGGCGTGTTGTAGTTCTATTGGAGAGGACTCAAGGCTCACCAGAGCAACCAAGCCACGTGGTGAGTCCATCCTACTGAGTAGCTAATGAAGTTATTCAGTGGGACGGACTCACCACGTGGCAGTGGTGAGCCTTAATTAAGCCCCCTCTAATGGTGCCATGACACACCACTAAGACTAAATTAAAGAATTTTTTTAGAGAATAGTGTCATGGTACAATAGGAGGTCGCGAAGGGCTCTCACCAATGCCGAGTGATAAAACTGTCCTACTGAATATTTTTTTGTGATGGCACTACCAGACTAATTCAGATTAGTAACGCCGAGAAACGTCGCTAATATGCAAAAAAAATGTTGCTAAAAAAATTAGCGACGAATTCATGACGTCGCATAATCGATGGTCGCTGACACAAAAAACGTCACTATTCGTCATTGTAGCGACGTCCATCAGCAACGAAGTATCGTCGCTAAGTTAGCGATACGTACCGACGTATCGTTGCTAATCAGTGACATCAAACTTCGTTGCTAAAAGTCGCGAATTTAACGACAATTAGAGTGACGTTTTGCTACGGTAATGCTGACATGGCAAGCTTTGTCATGTCAGCACGGTAGCGACGGTACCGATACATTTTAGTGACGTTCTGATACACGTTTAGCGACGTAAATAAAGGGATTGTTGTTGAATTGAAGAGGTGGAGGTGGAGGTTGCAGGAAATTTCCTCCTAGCCTACTTACTTGGCCATTAAAGAGCCTTCACTTCTCTCTTTTTCCTTTCTGGTTTGGTATGCCCTTGCCCTAGAGAGAAACAAAAGAGGGATTGTTGTTGAATTGAACCAAATTCTACTTTTTAGCCAAATGGCAAATCTTTTTCTTCAAGTTCGGTGTGATTTGGTATTACTTGTTGAATGTTATGGTGCCTGCACCGTCGCTACTATTACCTCCCCCTTGTTCCTACATTGATACTTCATAGAAATAGATAGTTTCTTCTATACAAGTAGAGATGCATTTGATTATCCATTTGAAAACTTGGAACACTTTAAATATAAAGCGAATTATACTTAATTATATGGTAACAAGTATTAAATTGAGGTATGGGAAATAAGAACTTCTTTATAGTCGTCATTGTGGACATCTCTTCGTAGAAGTAAACACACAATGTCACAAACCATTCATCTCTTACATGTAACCATGTAATAATGTACTACAGATTGAAGTTATCAGGAAAAAAAAAAGTGATTTGTTTACTTTCATCCCACTTATTAATAAGAATTTATACTTACATTCCACTTTTTAATTTTATTTGCCTTACATCCCACTTTTTGTCAAAAAAAATATTTTTCGTGATAAAAAGAATATTTTTCGTGACAAAATAAATACTTTTCGTAACAAAAAGTGGAATATAAGTCTAAATTTTTTAAAAAATGGAATATAATTACAAATTCATATTAGCAAGTGGGATGAAAGTCAAAAATTTAAGGGAAAAAAAAAAAAAACTTAGACATATCAACTTTGCTTGTCATGCTGATTTTACACAAACCACTTGCCTCAGTATTGTACGTTACGAAGGCTACTTGGATCCCTATGCGTTCCATTCCTCGAGCAAAGTAAAGACAATCCATTTCCCCACGCCTACCCAACCCTAGGGGTGAGCATTATTCGGTTTTGAACCAAAAACCGAACCGAACCGAATAAGAGATTCGGTTCGGTTTTTAAAAAAATCGGTTCGGTTTCGGTTTTGAAAATACTAAATTTTTTTATGCGGTTTCGGTTTCGGTTTTTGGTTTTGGTCCAAAACCGAAAACCGAATAAGAAAATTTAGTTTATATATATATATATATATATATATATATATATATATATATATATATATATATATATATATATTCGGTTTTTTTGTTTATTTGTGTTTTTTTTGTTAATATATATAATAACTAAAAATACCTAGATATATTTATTATATACCTATAGTATATACCTATATATATATATATATATATATATATATATATATATATATATATATATATATAATAAATATATCTAGGTATTTTTAGTTATTATATATATTAACAAAAAAAACACAAATAAACCAAAAAACCGAATAAACCGAAAATCGAACCGATTTAATTCGGTTCGGTTCGGTTATTGACCAATTCGGTTCGGTTTCGGTTTTGCTTATTCGGTTTCGGTCTAATTCGGTTTTCGGTTATTCGGTTCGGTTGGAACCGAATACTCACCCCTACCCAACCCATCGATCAAAACGGAATGCGCAATCCCGTCTCCCTTCATTCCCAAATCCTTCGTTCTCCTTAAATCTATAGTTTGCAATATTTGTCAATATCTATACGATTGCTTAAATCCCTAGTGTGCAGTATTTGTCAATATCTATACGATTTGACATGTCATAATCCGATCCAGATCGATACCGATATCGACATTGACGGTCTCTTTCCAAATTAATTCGGCAAAAAAAAGCATAAGAAGATTGTAAAAGCATGTAAATAAAAAAAAAAAAACCTTATATATCGTAGATAAAATCAATCATGAATGATGACTATTATTTAATTCACTGAAATAATATAAAAATACTTAAAATTATACCTAAATATCTAAAATATTTTTTTTCTAAATTTATTCATATTTATTTGTTTTTGGACACCAAAAAATTCGATACTCGAAATTGAAACAGTTGATACTATCGAAACATATTGATTCCGACAACATAAACTCGAGTCAAAACACGAAATGCCTCCTCTACTTTGCATTTCTTGCAAAAACCACTCCGGCCAAGAGCAGTACGGCCTCGTTTGGTTCGCGGAATGGAAGGAAAAGGAAATCAATTCCTTGTAATTTTCTTTCCTTTGGAAAATTTTATTTTCCATTAATTTTCCTTTCTGATGTTTGGAAAAGTCAAAGAATTTGAAAAGGAAAGTGATTATTTCAATGTGGGAAAGTGATTTTTTGCTTGGATGGATGGAATTACTTTTCCCCATAATTTTCCTTCCATTGGGAACCACTTTTCTTTCCTCCTCCATTCCTTTGACACCCAAACATAGGAAAATAATCACTTTTATTTTCCAACCCGAAGATTCCGCGAACCAAACGAGACCTACAAGTAATCAAATCAGGCAATATCCCACTCGTCGCCATTTCACTCACGGATCCGATTGATTTCTTCACATTTCCTTCTTTACAAAACCTATCAACAATAGTATTAATAACCCTACATATGGCGCCACTCCCTACTCTACACGCGGCAGTGGTGATTGGTAAATCCGTCCAACAGTATAATGAGACATGGTATATCTTATTATTTTTGTAATTATATCTTAACCATTGCCTCTTTGATAATATTATGTCTCATTATACCTCATTCCTTCCGTGGTGAACCCGTCCCCCTTCACAAACGTTCATTACAACTCGATGTTCATCACCGCCATGTGATGAACCCGTCCCTCTCCACAAACGTTCATTATACAATTGGACGGGCTCACCCCTACCATGGTGAACCCATCCTCCTCCACAAATCTTCATTATACAATTAGATGGGCTCACCATTCATCACTGTTATGTGATGAACCCGTCCCCCTCCACAAACGTTCACTGTACAGTTGGACGGGATCACCATTCACCGCTGCCACGTGGTGAAGCCGTCCACATCCAAACGCTGAGCGTTACGAGTCACCAACCCAACTATCATACAAAGCCGCCTCCAAGACCATTCCTTCCTCCTCCATTCTCCGAACCCAATCGCAAGCTTCGCCATTGCCAACTCCCCCTTCCCTACACTAACGCATCGACGACGACGATGGTACAAGTCACCAAATTTGGAACAATGCCGTGATCTTTCCACTGACCTATAGCAAAACTCCATCCACCCCGCGGCCTCACAGAAACCGGAGCACGATCGCGCCGAAGGCGAAATCGTCCGCCGGGTACCTGCATTTTTTTCCCACCCGTCATTTCGTCGAACACCTCGACTGCGCTGTCGACCCCTCCCACTAGAGCACAACCCGAGAGCCAGCTGGCGCAGCCAGCGAGCGGAAAGCGAGTGGAAAGCGCCAGCGGACAGGGAGAATGCGCGCCCGAGGCCCACCTGGCTCGGCATCACGGAGCTCCGCGCGCGGTTCCGCGGGGAAAGATCGGAGCTTTCTTCGGCTCTCGGGGGATTGTGGGAGAAGGTGTGAAGGAGGAGGAGGTGGAACTTTTGGGAATCAAGGAGGAACTGGAGGAAGAGATTTAGGGATTTGAAGGAGGGGGCAGCTATGGAATTTGAGGAAAATTCGTGGGAATTTGGGGACGAAGAGAGAAATTTTGGAAGGAGAAATCACCATGAGAATAAATTGAGAGAGAAGGAGAAGAAGAACTTGGGTTGGGTTGGGTTTTAGATCAAATAGTAATGGGCTGTAGTTTGGGCCTTTTGAGGGCCCTATTGGACAAAATTAACTTGAATTTAAATGTCCTTGGTCAATAAAAAAGAAAACTAATTTTTTAAAAAACTTACCGAACTGAATCGGCTCTTGAGGTCAATGAGGAGAAGTATAACCTTTTTGGCTAGGGGGATGATTTTGGGATTGAACCGCGGAGGAGACAGATGTGTGTGAAAAAATTACGAGTTACGTTGGGTATCACAAAAAAAAAATCTACTTATTTTGCGACTTTTCGGAAATGAGGTTGCTTTCTAAACTATTTGGTCACACATCATTTTCACTAGATTTTTTTTAGAAATCTTTATCTCGATTGTCTGTTCACACAAGAACTAAAAAAAAAAAAAATCAATTATGTACCTCCCACCTCCCTTAACTTCAATTAAATGTCTTTGGTTGTCATATTTATTTTTTCAAAACCTCTTTTTTTTTTAGTTTGCAATTTTTTGTAAATTCGAAAATTTGGTTGCTTTCAGAAGAAACTCATATAACATATGACTCATACGTCCTTTCTAGTAAATTCCTTCCGAAGTCGTCGTCATTCTAGTCGGCAACACCTATCACCACACTACACATAGGAGCCAAGAGGTTCGTCCCGAAGCGTTAATAGCGACAACGACGATGGAACCATCACGGAATGACGACACACCGTATAGTATCTACCTACTGTAGCAATCCCCATCCATTCCCTAACCATCACACACTACCTCCCATATATGTCACATTTGCTGATTGTTCATATTCCATTTATGGTTTGATGGGAGCTGCTAATGACGTTTCATTCATTAATCACAAAGCCTTTTGAAAAAGAGGGATTAATTAGAGCAATTTGGGTTACCACTAACGCACTAATAATCAAAGAGGATAAGAAGCTCGTAAGCCAAGTTTATGATAAGGTTTAATGGGGGGAATCTAATCGTTTGGTGGGCGAGTGGGGCCCACTGGTTTGGTGCGTACTCGTGCGCATCGAAGGATCTGCTGTGGATTATTGAAACAGCAAACATCACCAAGTACCCACTCAGGTGTGTCCACGTCGTGCGTTTCGAGTTTGTGTTGGTCGGTGCCGTGTTTTTTGTTTTGCTGCGGGCACCGGATCCCCTGCACAGGTGTTGCCATGGCAACTACCCACTTTTGTATCTTGACTATTTCTCGCAAAGGATTAGGAATATACCAACCTAACATAAGTACCTAACTGGCGTCATCTAATAAAAAATTTAATAAATAAATATATTTTTTAACTTTTCAATCTAGACAAGTTAATGTGGCCCAAGTTTTCTTACCTGTTTAGAGGAACCTCAAATTCATCAAATTCCAAAATTTATTATTTGCTTGGAAGATGTCCAAATCTCTACTCTTTTATAATGTTGTTTGGAAAAGGATCAAAATTACGTCAGTGGCCTCCAACTTTTATTATTTTATAAATAAAAAGAATAATACGTTTCTGTGGTTCGATTTATCTTTTCTTTGGTCATCCAACCAAACCTTATGTCTCTTCCCGGTTACCACAAGGTACACTCGAGTTCCGCTATTTATTTTCATATGTCATTGTATAACATATATTTATTACTATTATAAAAAGCTTGGATAGCCGCTAAAATGTAATTCAAAAAAATTCTAAAATTATTCTAACTAGCACATTATGTATTTCCCACGTACAAGAAATTATAAAATCTTTCTAACTACCTGAATACATATCCAACATCCTATAAATATATATATATATACAACAAATCTAAATTAAAATATATTTAAGTTATATTTAAACTAACTATATGGTATTATCTAACCATATATCCAGAGTTTTAAAAATAGATCTACAATAAATTTTAATTAAATTATATTCAAATTATATATATATAATTTTTTTGAAGCAATGGATAATTGTGGCGAACTCGCCTCCACTGGGGCTCGAACTCCTGACCACTTGGGACACAAGCATCTCTCTTAACCACTAGACTAGAGGTCATTTGCCTATATATATATATAGGGAAGATTTATGAAATGCCCAAAAACTAAAAAAGTTTTATGTAAAACCGACCGCTAAAAAAACTTTCATCGCGTGCCCAGAATTAGAGAAACTTATCCAAAGCGGGTTCCAAATGACCCTTTTGCCCTTCCTTTTAATTTATTGAAAATACCCACGAAACTGCTCTTAAAAAAAGTTTCGATACTTCATCTTCTTCCTTACGCTGCTCACTTTCGAATCTAGGTTTTCTCCTCAAAAATCTTCAAAAACTCGTCGAAAAATTTCGGAAAGACTGGGACAAACGACAAAAATGCTAAAACGGAGGTCCAAACATCATTTTTTGCGAATCTAAAATTTCGGAAGGCCGTCTAACGATGAGGTTGTTACTTTCAGTCTCCTCGACGATACGCTCATTTTGCGACAAACGGGACCTCGTTTCGACCTCCCAGTCAAAAGTTATGGCCCTCCAAAGTTTCAGCTGACCATAAAATGCAGGAGAATGGCCATTCTCCGTGTTAGAACACGAAAAATGTTAATTTCACATGAGGGTGGTCATTCTCCGTATTAGTAACACGGAGAATGGCATTCTCCGTCTTAATTTACACGGAGAATGACCATTCTCCGTGTTAGTAATACGGAGAATGACATTCTCCGTCTTAATTAAGACGGAGAATGTCATTCTCCGTCCTGAAAGTTACACGGAGAATGGCCATTCTCCGTCATAATTTAGACGGAGAATGGTCATTCTCCGTCTTAGTTTACACGGAGAATGGTCATTCCAGTGTTAAAACGCAAGAGAATGACCATTCTCCGTGTTAGAAACACGGAGAATGCCATTCTCCGTGTTAAATAAAACGGAGAACATTCTCCGTGTTAAATAAAACGGAGAATGACCATTCTCCGTGTTAAATAAAACGGAGAATGACATTCTCCGTGTTAATTTAAACGGAGAATGTCATTCTCCGTGTTAAATAAAACGGAGAATGACATTCTCCGTCTTAATTTAAACGGAGAATGGCCATTCTCCGTGCTACATTAAGACGGAGAATGTGATTCTCCGTTTTATTTAACACGGAGAATGACATTCTCCATTTTATTTAACACGGAGAATGGTCATTCCAGTGTTAAAACGCAGGAGAATGACCATTCTCCGTGTTACTAACACGGAGAATGCCATTCTCCGTGTTAAATAAAACGGAGAATGGTCATTCTCCGTGTAATTTAGCACGGAGAATGGTCATTCCAGTGTTAAAACGCAGGAGAATGACCATTCTCCGTGTTAGAAACACGGAGAACGGCATTCTCCGTTTTAAATAAAACGGAGAATGGCATTCTCCGTGTAATTTAGTTTTTTTTCATGAACAAAGAGTTTCGTTCTTCTTTCAAAACGATGATAATTCTGATGGAAAAGAAGAAGAAAGATATTCTCTCCACAATTGACCTAATTGTCGGAAAACTTCAAATGTCTCCACGATGAAGATGAAGATGAAGATGATGATGATGATGATGACGAGCGATGATCTGAGTTCGACTGAAGAAAAGCACACCGAACTACGAACGATCTTTGCGCTCTCTGCTGAAGATGAGAGCAATGGAATTCAGATTTCCAGTGAAGAAGAAGAAGACGAAAATCACAATCCAGATCTGAGTTTTTTGAATTCAAATACATATAGATGACCAATTCGCGCGGAGGGGTAGTTTCGGTATTATAAAAATAGCAGTTTTTAGCGGATGGCATCTAAAAGGGAATCTTGAAATATTTAACGTGAAAATACTTAATTCTGGGTATTTCATAAAACTTATCCAGCGGGTGGGCATTTCATAAAAGCCCACCCCGAAATTGGGTTTCTCAGCAATTTCCAGATATATATATATATATATATATATATATATATATATATATATATATATATATATATATATATATATTGTCAATGTTCGCTAGCCCAAGTGGTTCGTGTGGAAACATGTGCCCTACAAGGGCGGAGTTCGAATCTCAGTGTGTGAACATGATTAACATATATAAACAACTACTCAGTGTGTTTAATTTTTTTTTATGAAATTAAAAAATTACAAAAAAATTAAATTAAATTTAAAATATTTAAAATATATTTTGATTATATTTTAATTAGAATTTGTTATAGATATATATTTAAAATTTTGGATGTTTAATAGATAATAAACATTAAATATAACTTGAATATTGAATATATTTTATAATTTGGTATAAGTTCAGTCATTTAAAAGGAGTTTGGATTTTTTTTTCCTCAATTATGTGAGAAGATATATACGCGATAGTTGTATATGTTTTTTTGAATTTTTAGTTTATTTAATTGTGGATATACATACAATCGTCCTTCACGTCCCAAGCCGCATTATGGTATATAGAAGATGCACTTGTGTTGCACGTTAAATCATTTTTTTTCCTTTCTAACCTTATCAAAAAATAATTTAAATATTTAAATTGAAACTAAAATTTATTATATATATATATTTATAATTTAATTAATTTTGAAAAAATTATTTTATAATTTGTTATGAAAAGTCTTTTTTATGATAACGTTGAAAAATAGTTCATATATTTAAATATATTTGAATTAAGATTTGTTAAACAATTTAAATATTTTTTGATATATATATTTTTTAAATTTAGTTTTTAAACAGTTTTAAATTTAGTTTTTTAAATAGATATTTGTTTGGACTAAAAGAGAGAATTTTAGTTTTATTGGTAATTTTTATAAGAAATCGCAGATGAGAAAGTTAATTTTTATCTTCCGTAATTTGTAGAAAATAAAATGGTCTATAATATTCATACGACTTAGACAGCCCATTTTTGAACGATTTGTTTTGAATCCTCTTTATATAATAGAAGCTGATATATCCAAACAATTTAACAAATAATGTAAAACATATATTTCAATACTTCAATTCGTCACCCCAAGTGACTTACGTATGAAAAACATCAAATATATAAATAAAACTAAAGTAAGAGTAAGGAATTAATGGGAATAAGTGAGAGAAAAAGATGGAAGTCTTTATATTTTGGCAACCAACTTTCTTTGTCCTCTACAGCAGGAGTCCACTCTCGAACTGTAGCGCTTCCGATTGCATGGGCTTCTCGACCAATCACACCTCCACGCAGGCGCCTCTGGCGCCGTCCGATTGAGTGTTCGGCCGGGACAATTTCCGATCCAACGGCCTAACCCAACAGTACTCTCCCCAAGTCCCCATCGTTGAACGCCATTGCTGACCGCCGACACGACACGTGTTACTCCGGTGTCGTCATATCATCCTCGTGCACCCACATCGGCCAATGGGAAGGTAAGCTCCCAATCGAGCCGAGTCGATTGGTCAAGTTGAGTTGAATCCAGCTCGGCATGCCAGGCTTGTGTCACAAATAATATCTATGCAACTAGAGCTGAATAGTCGGTCAAGCTAATTATAAATCGAAATTGCTGTATAGCTAGCTTAGTACTATCTTACTACTAGTAAATGCTGATGTGGCGGAAAGAGATAACCAAGTTTACATATTTAGCTGGTTAACATTAACATTAACATTAATAATAAAATTAGCATTAACATTAATATTAGAATTAATATTAATATTAACATTAAATTTAATATTAACATTAAATTAAAATTAGCATTAACATTAACATTAATACTAAAATTAATATTAACTTCAAATTAACATGAATATTAATATTAATATTAACATTAATTATAATTAATTTTAATTTTAACATTAACATCAAAATTAACATTAACATTAAATTAAAATTCGCAATAACATTAACAATAAATTTTTTGGGTAATTAATTTTTTATGTTAAAACATGACATGTCAGCTGCCATGTCACTTTCCATGTCAGATATACATAATAGGAGATGTCATCATCCGAAAATTTTGAGTGCCAATTAATATAAAAAAAAAGTTTAAAGAATATTTTCAAAAGTTGTTGATCAGCTAAACCTGTAAACTTGATTACCTTCTTCCGTCACATCAACATTTGCTAGTAGTGAGCTTGTACTAAGCTAGCCATACAGCAATTTCGTTATAAATGGATTAGAGCATCCAAGAGATTTCAATTGCTATATTTTAATTTTAGTTAAGTTTCGTAGCACTTGAAGGCTACAGTGGACACTTGTTCATACTTAAAAATTGCTAGAAAGCTAAGAGACACTCTAAATTTGGACACGTGTCCTACCTCCGCTACATTAATTCATATACCCACCAAATTAACCTTTATTATCAAACATGGAAGAGAAATAAAGAGGAATAAAAAATCTTACCAAACATTAAAAGAAAATAAAAGAGAAAAAATAGGAAGAATGTTAATTTGGAGTATTTGTTTGGAGTGTACCATTGTGTGCCAATATCAAAAAAACACTCAAAAAATAATAATTTATACAAAATATAATAACTTAGAGTATGTGTTTGAAGTATTAGCACCGTGGATGCTCATGGGTTGATCCAGAAATTAAAGCTAGGGTGGATTACAATAGATTAGGATGGACTAGTCCATATAAAAAAATAAAATCAACAAAATTAAATATTAAAATTTAGAACATCTAGTTCATAAATATAAATAGTTAAAAATATCAAGTGGAAATTAAGCCCATAGCAATCCTAATTCATGTTTAATTACCACTAACAATCTCCTTAATTACGTTTATTATCACTAAAAAAAACCTTAATTGCGTTTATCAGCACTCCCATTAGACGACAAAAATGTTTAGCCATATAACCATCACTACTTCCTCCTCTCCAAAAAATTTCAAACCTCTCTCTCTCCTTCCTTCCCCTTCCTCCTCCTCGTCCACAACCATAGACCACAAAACCCTAGCTAGACTCGAGCCATGTCGAACTCGACCACCTCGCTCCCGCCGGGCTTCCGGTTCCACCCGACCGACGAGGAGCTCATCCTGCACTACCTCCGCAACCGGGCAGCCGCACCCCCCTGCCCAGTCTCCATCATCGCCGAGGTCGACATCTACAAGTTCGACCCATGGGAGCTCCCTGGTAAGTACTCTCATCACAAAAGTTTCCAATACATAAGAAAAATAATATTTTGTCCGCAATCTGCGACCGTAGACCACACGTCCAAATCTCATTAGCCTTTCAAAATCCTGCCAATGGTACTGTGACATGTGGTCTGAAATTCCAGTATACAGTTACAGACCGCGGACAAAATATCAGCATCTTGTAAATAAATACGTGTGTGCTTATATTGCACGATCAAATTGATTTTATTTCTCCGTCGGCAGCAAAAGCGGCCTTCGGCGACAGAGAGTGGTACTTCTTCAGCCCGAGGGACCGCAAGTACCCGAACGGCGTGCGGCCGAACCGCGCTGCCGGCTCGGGCTACTGGAAGGCGACGGGGACCGACAAGCCGATCCACGGGGCCGGCGGCGCCGAGGAGTCGAGCAGCATCGGCGTGAAGAAGGCCCTGGTGTTCTACACCGGGAAGCCGCCCAAGGGGCAGAAGACCGACTGGATCATGCACGAGTACCGGCTCGCCGAGGCCGGCAACACCAACACCTACAAGCCCCTCAAGCTCAGGGACCGCTCCATGCGGGTCAGTGTCACCTTTCGCTAAATTAGTCCTTGCGGACCTTGATCAACTAGATGCATGCATTAGCCCCCACCTTTATGTATCGATGTAGACGTTGATAGTTTTTTTTTTTTTTTTCAATCCTGCGTGAATTGTACCACATCAATCTGTACAAACATGTATAACTTATGTTTACAAATTTTACGAATGCTTTGCAGTTGGATGACTGGGTCCTGTGCCGGATCTACAAGAAGAGCAGCAACCTGCCGCCGGTCCCTCCCCTGACGGACGACGACTATGTATCCAGAGCCGAAGACGTCAACGTCATGCAGACCTTACAGGCAGCCGCTGCCGGCGTCGGCGGCGTCGCACAAGAAGCAGCCCCTACGAAACTCGCGACAAAATCGTTCTCGATATCCGAACTCTTCGACGACTACTCCGCGGTGAGCGACAACCTGCAGTTCGACGCCGCGCAGCATCCCGCCGAGCTGCCCGGGGGGTTCGACTACAGCTCGCTCCTGGCGCATGCACATGTACCACCGTTGTTTGGCGGCGGCTTGGGCTGCGAGAACATGGGCGGCTATCAGATTCCGAAGCGCCAGCGGACGACGTCGACTGGAGACGGTTTCGGCGAGCCTTGCTTCGCGGCGCCGGCCAACCTGTCGGACTCGAACCAGTTCGATAGCAGTCAGTACGGCTTATTGATCAACCAGCAGCTGCTGCTCAACTCTCACTTGGGTTTGCACTGCACTGAGCATGCAGCTCAAGAATTAATACATCATATAAGTCACAAATAGCTAGTGAAGTGAAGAAGAACATTCGAACAAAAAATATATATAGGAAAAAGCTATTTTGTCTGCAGGCGGGCTGACTTGAGTGCCGCGTGGCCGCACCTCATTGGCTCCTGTAAATATAGGTACCATGCCAGTTGACCTGCCAATGGGACTGCGGCACGTGATGGACGGACTGGCACATAGACGGACATCGAAGTAGGGTTCATATATATATATATATATATATATATATATATATATATATATATATATATATATATATATATTAGCTTGAGTTATTGTTTTTTTTTTCTTCCTTTGTCCATAGATTGATTGATAGATATGGGTTTGTACTGTCGAATATGAGAGGATTGTGAGCAAGAAGTTTGTAGATAGGTTGTGGTTTTATAGAGACGTTCATGTAAGATTAAAACAAAAAAGCTATATAGTTGCGATTGGAGTGTTACTGATATGGACTTAGGTCATGAATGAGAAACAACTTCCGAAATTTTACTATATTTTTTTGATGTTGCATATGACTCGTGTTCAACTACAGCCTACTACGGACACGGATGTTCAGAAGGAGTCGAAGTATCAATACATGGTGTGTGCAGCCAAATATCAAGCCAAATGCCAGCATAATCTTTTTTTTTTTTTTTTTACCATATTTTGTTGTTGTTGCATATGGCTCGTGTTCAGCTATAGCGTGCAACCGACCGACCGACAGAAGTCCAGAAGGAGTCAGAGTATCAACACATGGTGTCTACAGCCAAATATCAAGCCAAATACCAGCATAATAACTGGTAAGTGTGCCAAAGTTGCCAACAATTCGCGGGGTTAAAAACTAAACCGGTTGGGATGGGCTGATTCATTTTGTGTGCAGTTCTGATTCAATGATATTATTTTGAGAAATTTTGAGTCGCATCCCACTTAGTTTACCACAATTCAAGATGCACCCCTGTCAATTACAAAAATGTATAACGCACCCCAGTTGAGACGTTTTCCGTCCCTTGCTAACAGCCGACCGTTCAGCCTATATTTTTATGACGAAAAAGCCCTTAAGTCATTTATCGAGGAGCCGTAATGAATGGAAGAAATTAGAAAATTCCTAAAATAACCCTCCCTGCTCCAAAACCCTAAAACGAAACGACAGTGGTCTCTTTCCCCCTTCGAAAACCCTAAAACAAATCTACAGTGGTCTCTTTCCCCCTTGCAAATCGACAGTGCTCTCTTCCAACGAACCGCTCTCTTTCCCCCTTCCAAGTCGAAGCCTCCCCCTTTCAATCGAAACCACCGATCGTCCATGGCGAACCAGACACGCAGGTAAAATCTTTGATTGTATGTAATTTTAACATATTTTTCTATTTATCTTGATTGTATGTAATTGTTAGGTTTTGCCCCTTTTTTTCTTGATTGTATGTAGATTTTAGGTTTGCCCCATCAATTTTTCGATTTCGATTTCTATTGATTGTATATAATTTTTAGGTTTCCCCTATTTTTCTTCTGTTACAAATTTTTCGATTTCTATTAATTGTATGTAATTTTTAGGTTTGCCCCATCAATTTTTGCTCCATCAATTTTTGCTTCGTTCATGTCCTTTTCAACTGAAGGATGTTTAAAATTGATGATTTCCTCTGTTAGTTGTTAAGTAGAGTATGATTAGGGTTCAACATCTGAAATGCGTATGAATTCATACTGGAATGGTATATGCTAAAGTTGATGATTTCCTCTGTGTATTTGTATGATGTATATGTGAAAGTAGGGTTGAATATGATATTTGTATGCTATTAGGGTTCAATATGATGACCTAGGTGAACATGTGATATTGTAGGCTAAAATTGATGATATTTGTTTGCTGTTAGGGTTCAATATGATAATTTCCTCTATGAATTCATACTGGAATGTGTATTTGTATGTGGAATTATAGGCTATTTTAAGGGTAGTTGTACTTTTATAAATGTTAAATTATATGCTATTAGGGTCCATTTTAAGGGTATATGATTTAAGGGTATTTGTACTGTTATAAATGTGGAATTATATGTGGAATTATATGTAAAATTATAGGCTATTTTAAGGGTAGTTGTACTGTTATAAATGTTAAATTATACTGGAATGTGTATATGATTTCCTCTATGAATTAAATATGTGAAATTATAGGCTACAATTGATGATATTTGTAGGCTATTGCTCTTTTTGTTATGTCTATTGCTCTTATTGTTATGTGTGAAATTATAGGCTATTTTAAGGGTAGTTGTACTGTTATACAGGAAGTACATGCTTAGGGTCCATTTTAAGGGTAGTTCAATTGCTGTTGAAGTGGACCCAGACTTTATAAGTCTGTTGGATTTACCCTATACAGTTGAAAGTAACCATTTGGAGGGAGTTTATAAGTACTATTGGGTAGATGCTTTGAAGAATGGGTAAACAGTGGAGGTCCTCACTGATGCTGGGTTGTTGGATATGTTTAGTAAGCAACTTCTTGACAATAAAGGAGAGATACACATATTCTTAGAAGAATATGGCTACCCTGCAAGTCAAGAGGTACAACCAGTTGAGTCACTAACACCAAGCAAAACTGGAAGGATTAAGAAAGTAGCCCACAAACTAGTTAGAAGACATGTCAAGAAGGATCTTCATGAGGAGCTGTTGGATCCACTGCCTAGTGACAGTGATGTGGATCTTCCTGAGGAGCAGCTAGATCAAATGCCCTCAAGGATCTTCACTGGTGGAGGGTCTGACCAAGTGTCACCCTCATTTCCCGTATTTTCCGTATTTTGTATTTATACTCGTGTCTGGATTTTGGCATGTATTTTTATTTTTCTCAGCTTGTGGAATTTCAGTATTTCTCGTATTTTGGGTTTTCTCATGGCTCGGTTTTATTAGGTTGGTTCGGTTTGGTTCGGTTTTGAGCATTGGATCACCCTAGCCCTACACTCCACCCTCAAACACACCACAACACCCTCTTTATAACTCCACCAACCTCTTCTCTCTCTTCATAACCACCATTAATTTCTTCTTCTTCTTCTTCTTCCTCCACACAACTCCCCAACCCCTAGGCAAGTGCATCTTGCCACTACATGAGGACCCTCTTTTCTTTGTCCATTTGCTAGTTTAGGACATGAAGATCAACATTAGTTCTTGGGTTTTTATGATTTGGAGTCTCTGTTGATGTAGATCTAAGTTATTGTTATTTTTGGATTTTGCATATTTTGATCCTTTTTGGTTGGTTTTCTTTGAGTTCTGATGTTTCCCTATGGAAGAGCTTTCAGTTTCACTCCAGTTGGAGCCTTGGAAATCCGAATTTGGAGTTCGGATGGCCAAGTTATAAACTTTTGAAGTTTTGGTTTCAGCCATGTGTTCTTGCTGTTTGGAGAAGACAGTGAGCAGTGTGCAGAGCTGTTTAACTCACGCACACTGAGCTACGCGCGCTCTTTAGCGCTGCGTATGCAGACTTGAGTACGCTTCCTGTTGGAAGCGTGTCTCCTTGAGCGTGCGTGACTTTTCACGCAGCTGCTCCCTTGAGCGTGCGTGACTTTCACGTATGCTGCCTCCCTTCAGCGTGCGTGACTTTCACGTACACTGTTCCCTTGAGCGTGCGTGACTTTCACGCAGCTGCTCCCTTGAGCGTGCGTGACTTTCGCGCAGCTGCTCCCTGTAGCGTGCGTGACTTTCACACAGCTGCTCCCTGTAGTGTACGTGACTTTCACGTACACTGCTCTCTGTAGCGTGCGTGACTTCCACCTACGCTGCTCTCTCAGCGTGCGTGACTTTTCACCTACGCTGCTCTCAGCGTGCGTGACTTTTTGTACGCTGCTCCTCTGACCCCTTGCTTAACCCAGACTCTTGGAGTTTGGTCTTATTTCTTTAAGCTTGGCTTTTCTATAACCCCGTATTTTGATATTATATTAGATATTTTATGCCCATTTTATATCCTTACGCCTTTTGTCATGAACTTGATTTTACTTAATATGTTTGGAAGGACTATTGTACATGGCACGGTATGACAAGGAACTAGCATAACACGACAGTCACCCGTGGTGGCGCACTCCTGACATGACCAACCTGACATGATAATGGCCCGTCGTGGCGCACTCCTGACAAGTACCCTGACATGATTTATCTTGATAATTTAACTTGACCTGCCTTGACACCGTGGGTGGTTCTTCTTGCTTGCTTGTTAAATCCACTTGTCCAGTCTCGCATCATGTCTAGGATGAGACTCCTGAGTACCACGGTCAGGAGTACCTACTAAAATGGATTAAGGCTAATAACTAGAATAACACAGTAGTCATGAAGAGATGACACAGCTACAGGCAATTCCGTTACCTGGGCGCTCTTGGGATCTGTAGCCTGCCGTCGAGTAGGGCACATTTCCAGCGCACCGTCGAGTGTTGCACCCTCTAAGTCACCTAAGGGTATATGTGTCTCCTGGACGATGTACCCACCTGAATTCAACCCTAATCTTTCGTCCTGGGTAGCCTGGATGGTCTGCAGGGCTTGTGGCTGTGGAACAATCTCACTGCATCTTGTTAGTAATTAGGTCTGTGATAACCCTAGTTAGCTAAAGTAGTAAGCCGTAGTATCTGCTTGGCCGTGATTGATTGAATGAGGTATAACCAGTCTAGTCATGTCTTGATCCAGTACAAGATTGCTTTCTGTCTTGATTTTCTTACATTACTTATTCTGCCGATAAATGGTGGGATACCAAGTTCTGTTCAGATAAAGGGTTACAACCCCGGTCCTTGTTTGGTTTACGGGTTGTAACCTGGCTATCGGAATAGTTCCATGGTTATCTCGTCGTATATCATCCTGACATATTTTCGTAATTTTAGTTTTAATATTAGATTTTCTGTGCTGATTGCTGGCTTTTGTTCTTATTTCGTGGCCCCCTTGTGGCACTTGCTCTTTCTGGGGTTGACCCAGCTGGTTTTGTGTGGCCAGATTTCGGAGCAGCTCCCGAGGATCTACCAAGCTTCCAGCCCAATGGTGAACACTAGACGAAATCCGGGCCAAGAGTGGGTTTTTTATTTTGTTTCGCTCACTCTATTGTAAAAATTATTCTTTTAAGGCGTTTAGCCGACGAGCACCTGTTAGCTCGATGCACTTTTACTTACTGTCTGCCTACGGGCTGTAAACATGATTGACAAATCCTAGGGTTGATCATGTATGACTAAACTCTTGCTAGTCCTAACATTTTGTAACGACTAGCTTCATGATCAGCTGAATATGTAATATTTGGGACGCCTTATTATTGTATATTTAATGATCATACATCTTGCGACTTTACTTACTTGTGGTGATTGAGACACTAGGCTTGTTCATGACCATAAGAGACTATTGGCTTGTAGAAAACCCTCACATATCTAGACAGCCGTGACCGTATATCGAGGTGGTTTCCATTTCAATATACGTAGCTGGCTATGTCTGCCCCCGCTCTCCAGTATTTTGGTTCTGGGGCGTGACACCAAGGGGCTCCAACACAGACAGAGGGTGACCAACAACTCTATGGAGATGAACCAACTACACAAGATGTAGCTGTAGACTTAGCTGATACACATGAGGATGAAGAACTTGGTACACAAGCTGAGACACAACATTATGGAGATGAACCACCAGCAACCCTTGACCGTTCAAGTGAGGCAGAAAAATAGGGTGAAGAAGAAGAAACAGAGGGTGATGAGGAGTATATTCCATGTAACAGTGATGATGAAGAAGCATCTATGTCAAGAAATATGGACATTTCAGAAAACAACAGTCAAGAATGGGGGAAAGAAACTGAGTTTCAGAGGCAGGAGGTTCAGAGAAGAAAAAAAATTACAGTTGAAGAACTAGAGGCTGAAGAGGAATACCATAGCAATGACTCATCAGCTTCTGAATGTGATCATCAAGCTGGGGCTGAACTTGATGACTTGTACAGTGAATGTGAGATGGGTGAGGAGGAATACAAAGCTCCTGAGGTGATTGATCTATTCCTAGGACAGCAGTGGATGAATCCTAGTGAGTGCAGAAGATACTTAAGGACTTTTGCTATAAAGAACAGGTTTGAAATTAATTATGTGAAGAATGAAATGCAGAGGATATGGGGTGTTTGTCAAGAAGAGACATGTCCTTGGATGTGCAGGGTAAGAATTGGACCAGACAAGACAACTTGTACACTTAGACAACTCAATAAAGCACACACTTGTAAACACACTTCCAAGTTGCAGAACAAGATGGCAAACAGCAGATTCATATCTGAAGTTTTGGAAGAGGGCGTGAAGGCACACCATACTTCATGGAAGGCAAAGGATGTTCAGAAACAAATGTGGTCCAAGTTTACAGTGAAGGTTTCATATTGGAATGCACACATGGCATTGTTGAGAGTAAAGGAACAAATGTTTGGTGGCTATGATGAAAGTTATAGGAAAGCTCCTGAGGTTGCAAACCAGGTTTTGAAATCCAACCCTGGGAGTGTGGCTTTTTGTGGAAATATACCAGGGACAACTGAATTTGGGTATTTATGTGTAGGCTACTTTGCAAGCTTCATTGGCTTCAGAGATGGTTGCAGACCACTAGTTGGATTGGATGGTTGTCACCTGAAAGGAAAGTATGGAGGGGTTTTATTGTCAGCCACAGCTTTAGATGGCAATAATGGACTGTTTCCACTTGCCATCTACATATGCACTTCAGAGTGTGAAGCTACATGGGGTCATTTCCTTAGCATTATTAAAGACAAGTTATTGCAACATCCAGGGAAGATATTCTTCATCTCTGACAGACAGAAAGGCCTAGGGAAAGCTGTTGACAGTGAATTCTATGGGCACTCACATAGGTTTTGCTTCAGACATTTCTACAAGAACTTCAAGTCCCATGTCAGTGCTAGCCAACAGATGAAGCATCTTACCTGGGGGGGCAGCCAGAGCCTACAGAGAGGTAGATACTGCTAAGTGGATTGAAGCAATTTCTCAACAGTGTCCAGAGGGTCTTGAGTACATGATGGCAGAGCACATGACCAGATGGTGTAGAGCCTACTTTGACAAAACAACCAAGTGTGAGCACATAACCAACAATTTCTCTGAGAGCTTCAACAGTTGGATAAGAGAAATCAGAGGTAAACCCATCACTATGATTGTAGAGATGTTTCATATGATGGTGATGCAAATAATCTATGATAGGAAGATGGCTTCTAGAGCATGGGGTGAGTATGACTTGACCCCAAGAGCTAAGAAGATAATTGAGCAAAGATCAAACCTTGTCAACAAATATCAAGTGACTGGGGCTGATGAAGGGTTGTTTTGTGTCACAAGTGTGTACTCTATTGAGAATAGATGGACTGTTGATATTTCTAAAAGAAGCTGTGACTGTTGTGTGTGGGATTTAACAGGGATTCCATGTGTCCATGCTGTAGCTGCTCTGTTACCTAGTAGGCCTCAATGGATAATGTAATTACTATCAATATTTACTTGTAATTACTATCAATATTCATTTGTCTTGTTACAGCTTATACTAAAGTTTTACACTAACAATATTTACTTGTTATAGGTTCACAAGTCACTACTATCATGCCACTACCTACCAGAAAGCATATGCTGGAAAGATTGTTCCAATGCCTCAACAAAGCTTATGGGGCACAGTAAGTCACTATAGCCTCTCTACTTCATTTATTTTGCAGCTATCTACTTCATTTATTTGTAGCTTTCTACTTCATTTATTTGCAGCTCTCTACTTCATTTACCTAGCAGCTCTCTACTTCATTTATTTGCAGCTTCCTACTTCATTTAAGTTACCTGTCATCCCACTCACTACTTCATTTATTTGGCAGCCACTATATGATGTTGGTCCACCTGGTAGACATAGGCTCCCTGGAAGACCAAAGGGTGTTAGGAGGAGGGAAGCTGATGAGTTGCCAAGAAGTGTCAAGAAGCAGAGGATATGTGGGAGGTGCAAGTTGCCAGCAGATCACAATGCTAGGGGATGCCAGGGAGGACCAGTTGGAGGGAACAAGAAAACACCAAGGGCGCCAAGACCACCCAAAGAACGAAAAAAAGAAGTTCCAAGGGTGAGCAACACTGTTTACAAGAGGCCAAAGGTTTCAAGGGGTAAGAAGAAGGCAGTACAACAAGCAGGTGAATCACATCCAAGGCCTTCAACAAATTTCATGCCTCCAAGACCTTCAGTTGCAGAACAAATACAACAACACTTGGCCAATGCACCTGGTAGGGCAAGTGACATTGCAGCATGTCTACCACCAAGGATGCCACCAAACTCAGTGTTCAGATCTCCATGGAACTCAAGTGTTGGAGCCACTAGGGGAGGGGGGCAGTAGCAGTAGCTGGCAACAGTTATGGATGTTTGTGCAGTTATATGGACTTTTGTTATATAGGCCATTTTGTGCAGTTCTCAGAAAGAAATGTTTTGTAATTACTAATGTCAACAAACTCAGTGTTGTTTAGGCCATTTTGTGGGGATATTACTGAGGCATGCCTTCATTTTGTGGTATGTTTGAAGCATGCCTTCATTTTGGGAAAATTACTCATTGTTGTAGTTACTCTAATGTGAACAAACTCTAATTACTCTAATGTCATCCATCTTATTTTGGGAGTATTACTTGCAGTGTGTTTGAAATGTTTTTCTGGACCAATTCAGATCATTGCATTATGTATTACTTGCATTATGTCCAGATTATCAATTATGTCCATGTCCAGATTTTTGTATTGTATTATGTATTACTTGCATTATGTCCATGTCCAGATTTTTGCATTATGTCCATGTCCAGATTTTTGTATTATGTCCAGATTATCAGTTACAAAATATCCAGATTATCAATTACAAAATGTCCATGTCCAGATTTCTGGACATGATTATCAATTACAAAATGTCCAGATTGCATTATGTCCAGTTATGGATCATTGTTTTTCTTGACAAATTCAGTATTACTTGCATTATGTCCAGATTGAATTATGTCCAGATTGCATTATGTCCAGATTGTATTATGTCCATGTCTTTATAACTGCAGTATGTCTTCATATATTTGAGATTGTATTATGTCCATGTCTTTATATAGTTACAGACTGCAACAAGAAGTGGAAAATTGGAACATCATTATCAAAATCCTTTCAATAGTACATGATCTACCAGATTTCAATATTACATAGCCAATCCTTTCCCAAATTTTTTACAAAACTCTTCTAAAGTGGTGTTCACTACAACTTGAACAGGGATTTCAGATTTCTTCTCCTCACTAAGAGTGGCCTCATTCAACCATTGGAATGCATTGTTGCATTTCAAGCATTGCAAGAATTTTCTTCCCTTGCTGTGACTCCTCTTTGACATTAAAATAGCTATTTTTCCTCCACAATTTCGATTGGGACAAGTGCTTTCTCCCCAAGGGCATTCCTTCTTCCAATGTCCTAACTCACCACATAAGAAACAACCTCCTCTTTGAATTATTGAAGATGAGCTTCCAGAGCTTGAACCCAAAACAGTAACATCCATCCATTGAAAATCCGAGCAAAGGGGGCACTTCAGAAACTTTCTCCCCGGATTGGCTGTGGTATTTGACTTCGAAACATACCTAATCCCCTTGCAGTTTTCCATCTTGCAGGGGGAGCTCAAGAACGGACACTCATCTGCAAGGTGGGTGTGCTTCGAGCAGAGTTGACATTTCTCCTATACATATTTGAAAATGTCGCACATTCAACGAAAATTAGAGGGACAAACCACAACACCAAGAAATTTCATACATTCAAAGAAATTACACAAAACATAGCTTACCGGAGTTGCAGAGCTAGCCATGGTGGCTCGATGAAGCTTCGATGAACCCTAATTTTTGGTACCAAGCCACGCAATCGAATCAAAGAGAAGAAAAAGGCTGTGGTGTAGGGATTTATAAAAGAGAAGGGTAGTTTAGGGATTACACAAGTAAGTTAGGGGCTTCCATTCATTACGGTTCCTCACACAAGGACTTAAGGGCTTTTTCATCATAAAAATATAGGCTGAACGGTCGGCTGTTAGCAAGGGACAGAAAACGTCTCAACTGGGGTGCGTTATACATTTTTGTAATTGACAGGGGTGCACCTTGAATTATGGTAAATTAAGTGGGGTGCGACTCAAAATTTCTCTATTATTTTTACAGTCAAGATTGTTTCTAAATTAGGACTTATTGGAGATTCTTTATAGAGTAATGCAATTCGTACCTCCAAATTGTCCCTCCAATACATCATTCCTTATGTGACAGCTAACGTGATATGTTAAATAATAGGCTTAATTGTAACTTGATACCCTCAACTATTTCTGTTTTTCAACTTGATACCCTAAACTTTTTTACTCGACAAGTTGATACCATCAACTATTTAATATTTTCATTTTGATACGCAAAAATTTAAAAAGGACAAGATTACCCCTCTCCTACATTTTTCAACTGAATCCAACCCTTCTCCCCCCTCCCATGTGCCGGCTCACCACTCACACACCCAACCCACCCCGTCCCCTCGAACCCCCCTCCCTCGCTGTCCTACCGCCGTCCCCGCTCCCCCACTCCGGCTTCAGCTTGCACTTGTATGATTAATTTGATGAGGGTCATGAACACAGATGGATTCGTCATACAATAAAGTACAACCCCAAGCTGCTTCAAATTAATTTTGTTCAGTGTTGTCATCATCTTCCTCTTGACATCCTTGCTTGCCAAATATCTTTAGAAGAGTTGAGCATGATTAATTTTCATTTTATTGTTGAACTTGGTCCGCCCAAGATCATGGGTGGTTTGAGAAGATTGCATATTCAATGTATCAATGAAGATGGCTTCATGGAAAATTTCATTTCCTCTTGCCCTGTGCTTGAAGATCTGGATCTGCATAAATGTGAATTTGATGCACTCTGCTATTGTATATTTGGTTAGAGTGAGAGCTTGATTTCTCTTCCGAGTGTAGAATACTCAACTCCCACTCCAGCTCCCCCAAAGGCATGTAATTTTAAGTTTAGATTAAGGGTATTTTTGTCCAAATTTTTTTCAAGGTATCAAGTTGTTATAAAAAAAAGTTTAGGGTATTAAGTTGAAAAATTGGAATAGTTAAGGGTATCAAGTTGCAATTAAGCCTAAATAATATTATGTGTCATTTGACATGACCGATGACATGGCAAATTTTAACCCAAAAAATTAATTACCCAATTTTGTCCATATTAATTTAATGTTAATATTAATTAATGTTAATATTAATGTTAGTTTAATATTAATACTATTTTAGTTAATGTTAATATTAATGTTAATGTTAATATTAATGTTAATGTTAATATTAATATTATTGTTAATATTAACGATAATATTAATTTTAATGTTAATGTTAATATTAATATTAATATCATCATTAATTTTAATGTTAATTTTAATTTTAATTTTAAAATTTGTCGCGTCAGCGGCTATATCAACATATCACGTCAGCTGTCACATAAGGAAGGACGATTTGGAAGTATAATTTGAAGGTACAAATAGCATTATTCTTCTTTATAAGAGGTTTTTCACATCCCCGGACTAGTTGCCTTTGATACTTAAGGAGGCTTTACAATATAAAGTTTTTGGAAGCCATTAAGAGAATCTAGAGATACAGAGGTCGAAGGAGAACAAGTTGGATCCATCTCGTATAAGGAGAGGGTTTCACGTTACTGTTTGTGTGTATGTGTGTATAATCCTTGATTAAATAAAGCTATTCTTCCCCTTCTCGTGTGGAATATGACGAATTTGACCCAATCAAGTTAAGTATTGCATATTGCATATTTTGTATGCTTGTTAATGTTACTATTTGTTTGATTAATCGTACCTTATTTACTCTGTCATTTCTTAAATTATTGTTTGTATCACTTTTGTGTGTGCATGTCCACAACACACATCAACTCCTGTTAGTGATATAGTGTTAATTAAGTCCACGTCTCTCCAAAGTATTCTTAGTAAAAACTGAGATATTTTTAATACACACAAATATATAATATTACACACACATATAGAATATTTTTAATTCTCTCTCTCTCACACACACACATATAAAACCAATGACCCTCTAGTCTAGTGGTAGTGGTGAGGCATGCGGTCCGAGTGGCCAGGAGATCGATTTCCGGTGGGAGCGTTGGCCACAAATATTAACTTCTTTCAAAAAATATATATATATATATATATATATATATATATATATATATATATATATATATATATATATATATATATATATATATATATAAAAGGGAGGCGAAAATAAAAAAAAATATATATATATATATATGGGAGGCGAGGTGCCACTTCACGGTGAGGTGGTTACATGTCATCCCCCATGCTATCATGATGCACTTGCATACTTTTCGGTGCATGATGATAGTATGGGAGGTGACATGTAGCCACCACTCATAGGATGGCACCTCACTGTTAGATTTTTTATTGTACCCTGTCGATTAATGAGATGAAGAATATAATAAAATTGATTGCGGAAGCGTACCTGAATCCATTGCCTGACTTGATGGATGTTAAAGCGATCGTCTCTTTATGGGGTTTGATCTTCCAACCTGCTATGGCCCTTAATAACAAAGATGAAATCTTTGTTCCTCTCTTTGTTGATGGGGATACAGAAGAGAATAGAGAAAACCCTCTCTTGGTGGCCGTATGAGTTGGGGACCATAACCCTAATGAATACACATATTTATATATGTGTTGATATTTCTAATTTGGCCTCTCATCAAATTAGAATTATCTCCGGTATC